>JALNQA010000006.1:600000-1042326 GCA_028456235.1 Ophiosphaerella narmari
GGACAGATGATCCTTGATTTGGAAGCTAGAAAGCCAGAAATTTTGGCAACGAGCTTCCAGTGAGACAGGAGGGGAAAGTGATGATAGTGGCATGATCCACTTGTTACATGACTGCATGTGGTGCTTGGTTTAGATACTTAGTGTTGTACCACGTAATACATCGGAGTGTTGTCATGCAAAACAACCAGTCGTTCGTAAATGACCGTATCACAGAGCTGCTCCATGTTGTCTGTCGGCAGTGCCATCTCTATTTTGTGGCCTGTGCGGCGAGGTGTCATAATCTATTCAGGGCTGGCGCACTCTGCGACAAGACTGTGCCACACAGTGGGCGCTTCGGGACCGTTGCGCTGGCGTGCCTGGCCATCAAGTCGGCCATGGACTGGCGGCGGCGCAAAAAAAAAAAAAAGCCAGTGGGTCGACGACGCCGATCATGACGGAGGAATTATGCCATATTATAGCGTCAATGCCTGAGGGTCCTGAGCGAAAATGAGCAGGCAGTGTCAGGCACTGGTCAGGTCTCTCATTATGCGCTGTGGAGAGTTTTCAATGCTGGCGACCGCCGTGGGTGCACCGTGCACACAGGGGGGCATCAGCCGAAGCGTGGAATCTAACCGCACGCGCTCTTTGGACGATGTAAGATCGATTTGATCTGCTGAGCTCCCGAGCGATCTTCTCTTTTGTCTAGTCTAACCAGTACCTGGGAACCCTCCGTTGCCCGTGGGCAGCTGAAGAAATGTGATGGTTTCAGCGTCTGTCCTGGCCCCACTAATATTAGGGTTTCTTGGTGCAATCATTTCTACCAAACGTTCAGGAAATGAGCGACGGCTTCGGCATCTTACCGGCCAACGAGGAGCCCTCGTCCACGGGTGTCTCAGCTCTACTGAAGCTTCGCTTATGCCGTTCCCTTCCCTCTTAGCAGCGAACGCCATTGTGGCTTCCTTAGCCTTGGCCTCGACCATCGCCATCTTTTTCCTTCTGTCCCTTTTATTTTCCCACGACATTCAGGGCCTCACTTGTATAGCAGCATGCAGACTTACACGACATAGATGCCTTTCTGCCACTGTGTTTCACTTACTCCACCATCTGCACTTGCCATAAGCGCCCACCCAGGCCGCCAGGCTGCATCGCTCGGCCCCAACATCATCAACAGCGCCAATTCAACCAATCTTTCGCTCCCGCAGCAAGACTTCCAACAGTGCGAACCACTTGCGTGAAACACCGCCCTTCTGTTTCCTCTATATTTTCTCCGAGTCGACTTGCTCCTTGAACCTGCATCCTACCCTGTCAGCCTCGCCATAAGCATACATCAGTAAGCCTAGGTGCAGTTTCAGTATTCTCCCAAACGCCTTGCTGTCCACCAATTACGAGCCTGATCTCGGACGTTTCAGAGACTGGACCAACAGCAACAGCCAGCTAAAACAGCCATTGGCATGGATATCTATTTTTGATACACCCAAGTCTATGCACACATCAGAGCTGCTCAGAGCTTAGACGCGCACGCGCTTCAAATTGACCCTCCTTGCTGTTATCAGCTTAGTAGATCCAGAACCGTGGTCATGGACAACACAACACTACATACTTTTTTGTTGTATGTCTACCCTTTACTGCCCCATTCAAGGCTGCCACTAACTTTGCCAAACAGTCAGTGCCCTACTGCACAGCGCACAGTAATCCTGCTTGGAAGTTGGGACAACTTCGCCAGCCCATATCACCTCGAGCTCGACACACGCCGCGGGCGTAACTATTGGCGAGGTTGTTTTACCTTCTCAGATATCATTTGTGACGGTGACTTGGCCGCATTGAGCCCGAAACGAAACGGGCTTTTGAAAATGGGAGGCACGTATTGGTACTATGTAGGTCAGCTTACTTGCCAATTTACCGACAATACTGACCTGCTACAGTACAAGGTTGACGGTGATGATGAAGTCCATAATCCCGCAGAACCATCGACCACCTTCTGCCCACTATTGCCAGGACAGCGCCTTAATGTTTTGGAACTTCCCAGCGAGGCGTCCACACATGGTGATCCTGAGTTGACTGACGGCTTTACTCGTAACCCAAGTGACCGATATCTGAACCCAGTGCCGCCTGTGCCTGTAAAGCCATTGTCATCGCCACGTTCAGGTGTCCCAAGCCCAAACCCGAATGCAAATTCGATGCCACAGTCGTCCTTGTGGGCACCAAGATCCGCCACCTACCCTCCATCAAGTGCGTTCCTGTCTCCAAATGTAGTACGCCACGCACGCAGTGCATCCGCATCGCCACGAATGCCTTCAACGCCGCTTTTTGCCGACTTTAGAAGCTTGAAAGAAAAGTTGGCGTCGAAGCGGTCCGCATCCAGAACACGCAGCTCATCTAAGCCTCAGGAATTGGAGATTGGTACACCGATATTGATCAGTACTACAGCCGACGACCTCAACCTAGTTCCCTTGAATTCATATCGGCCTGCGCCCACATCTGCACTACGCGATACCACAGATGTTCCTCCCGTGGTCCGTTCGATACCATCAATCAGGAAGGAGTTCTCGCCACTTGGGTCTCATCCAGTTGACCCTGTCCGAGATCCTGTCTTCGCTCACGCTGAGCCAGTAAAGAGGAAAGCATCTCTCAAGCGGCGCCGGTCTCATGTTCCGTCCACGATCGTAACAAGTGAGGTTCATTTGACGCAGGGCCGCATGCGTGCTAACTCCTCGGATACACGGAGAACGCGACACTATCTCTTCTCCAACGATCCCTGGCTTTCTTCTCCAAAATTCCAGGAACCCTTGGAATCAGACGTCCAGAATAGGGCTGAAAATGTCCCTGCCATGCCGGAACCGAAACATTCTTCACGTTCGCCTATACCTCCACCTGAAGGTCAAAGGCTAACGTCTAGCCATGGAGGAAGCCCAGCCCTCCGGCAATTGCCAATAGACAAGGATCTTCCAGCACTCCCTCGGTACCTAACACCAGCTCCATTGTTTGCATGTAACAACTCATCTCCGGTCGAGCCGTCCATCGAAGAATTTGTACATGACGAAGAGTTGGGAGATGAGGAAGACGGTGAAGTACTACATGATATCATCATGGAATACGAAGACAAGCCCCAGAGTCATTTCTCCACGTGGAGCAATGAATCAATGGCACATACCTGTTCAACGCCTGATGCAGAAGAGGCCAACTCGCCCACATTTTCTGCTCTGACGAGCGACTGCTGCAGTGACATGGGATCCCCCCAAAGGCTATCCCTGCGCCACTCGTTCACCGAGCCCGAATTCGATTCGAAGCGTGGCTCGACATTGACGGAGACCAGCATTACAACGCAAGAAGAAGAATCAACAATCGATTTTCTTTCAGCACCCCCACCACAACTAGATGACCTTCGTATCTCCACATTCGGCTCCGATCTATTCAATCTCGACATTCAGCACGCCGACTCAGCTCCTCGCCGACAAGCCGCGTGCTTTGGCCTGGGCTTCCATTACAGCCTTCCTGAGGACGAGACCACATCCAAGACCACCATCACCAACTCGGCCCTCCGCGTCGAGCCCACCGTACAGCGTGAGAGCTCTGTCAGCCAGCTTACCAGGCTGATGGATGACTTCGGATACCTCGGCGACTCGGTCCATTAAAAGCAAAAGCATCTCGTACTTCACCTTCCCCACCAGCATTTACACATCCGCGATTACCCTTACACTACGAGCCCATACATTTCCCAATCGACTTACGCGACACATTTTCGCTAAAGATCTCTTCATGTATACCTTTTGCCGCTTTTTTTTTTCCTTCTCATCTTTGCATCCTCAGATACCAGTCACAAGAGCATTAGCGGGTTGTCGGTTTTTTCTTGCCCTTTTTTTTTTGGCACTGGATATAAAATGCATACAGGTAGTTCCACCATGGAGACAAGGATTAGATAATGGGACTCTGTGGGGAGCGCACAGCGCGCCTCCCTCTCGCTATGGCGCATGCGAATCACACTTACCAGCGATAAGCGCTAAATCATAATGAATCATGAACTCGTACGAACTCACCTTTTTCCCACTGTTAATCGCGTGATGCTATCATGATGGGCCGTGTCTGAAAATGTTGCTGGCTTCGGCGTTATTGGTTTTTGGTTGAGTGGATCGAGGTATGCCGTCGTTTTGCTCTTTTGTTTCACGCGCCTGGGGCTGAGGCGGCTTTTTGGAATGTGCACGACGTCATCTATGCTGTTCCTTTACCCCGGTTCCTGGTGCTATATTAGCCCAGCATCGACCCCAGTGTGGGGGAGTCGGCGAATAATGAGATATACCAAACCCTAAGTATTAGTATGCTCCCACTTGCGGTCCGAGTTGGGGAATCGGAAACATGGGGCAAAAGGTTAATGGTGGTACTTCGCTCTGATTGTACTGCTTGCAGAAGAATTGCACTTCCGGGAGCCGGGATGTTGGCTGCTTCTGGGGAAAGAATATGATCCGGTTGTCGCGAGACTTCTTTCAATGTTAATCTGATACTGTGTGCTCTAACATTACTCTTGGGTTTTCTCTTCGCCCACAAGACGAAGATGTTAAACTAATGACTGTGATGAGGCATAATCGAATGATACATCACAAATAGATACGATCAATCAAACAGAAGATATTCAAAGTTACGGTTATTGAATGATATGTTTGTTGCGCTTGTCTAGTGCCATGCCTACACCTCTCCCACTCATGCGATTTCATACACATCTGCCGTACACTTAACGTCCTTTGAGAATCCAATATCCTGTCCCATAGACAACAGTGTAACAGACGACACCTATTACGCAAATCAGCCTGAGACATAAACATGATGGATTGACTTACGTCGACATCGACGAATGGCGTGCTCTTGGAGAAGCGAACACGCATAGGGAAAAACTCGGTGTCGCTGCCAGAATGTGCCTCGAATTCGAAGCTACCAGAGCTGTTTGCTTCGTCTACGGTACCAATGTTCCACTCGATGCTGTCACCACTAACTTCATATACGGCATCAAAAGAGGAAATGCTGGGCTCGTCGGTTTCATATGGTATGGTGACGGTGACGTCCTTTAATGGATCGCTACCTGTGAGCTCATATTCAACAGTAATGTTAAATGAGTTGCCTGACTCTTCGACCCAGACGCGGAAGGTGATGGGTGGGTCAGACACATCGTCGGGCCGTGGTGCAAGCTTCCACTTCATGACACCAATGCCCATATTTGAGGGGAAACCCTTGCTTGTATCCGAGAGTTGGATGACCTTGTCATTGCGGAAGACAGTCTTGTCAACTTTGGGGTGTGTCATAAGTTGGGCGCCGCGGGTGTCGCCAGTTGCGAGGTCCAGCTTAACTTGTGTCAAGGACGGGTCAGAAATCTTCAACTGCATCTCTCCCTTGACTTCAAAAGATTTGAGAAGACCCTCACGATCTAATCGGGCGGAGATGGTCTCGGTTGTAGTGATGTGTACGGCTTGTCGATCGATGGAGGTCGACTGGCGCGCGCTGACAGGAGCAGCTACAGCTGGCGCAGAAGGCTTGGGCGAGACGAGCGGTTCCTCCTCTTGCGGTAGGCCTCCGGTTACTTGTTCGAATAGATTGTTTCCCTGCTTCTTCTTGCCGAGTTGCATGCCCTTCTTGCCCAGAGCCAGCGGCTTACTTGCGGCCTTCTTTTCCTTTTCATATGAGTCGTATGCGTCGGTGACATTGGTGGTGGGCACGCTGGGTGTAAATGCAGGATAGGATGGAGAGCGTCCCATGCTGCCACTGCCCATGCCACCGCCCATACCGCCTCCAGCCCGCTGAGATCTTGACATCTCTTTGCGTTGCATCTCGAGCTGCTTGGCTCGGCGCTTGCGTTCTTCTGAAGCCTCGAGCTCCTTGTTCCGCGCAATGATTTCCTGGATGCGTTCTTCATGCGACTCCATGTCCAGAAATGTCTTGATCTGGCTCATGGTCAGGTTCTCTCTGTATCCCAGTGTAACAATCTCGTCAAAGGCAGTCAGAAGCTCAAAGGCATTCTTTAGGATCTCGCGCTCGTCAATGGATTTGCATATCGAAGAGACGACCTGGGCGAATAGATGGAGCGAGTTGATGTCTTGCAGGATGTTTGATTGCAGGTTGGTGACCAGGACCATATACAGCTCGTCGAGGGGCTGGTATACATAGCGCACATTGTCCTGCTCGGCGATGGTGTGCTGGGTACCGCTATCCGCCAGCTTCGGGAAGGAGGCAAGTAGAGCTTCGATTCGGGAGCGCTGCATTTCTCGGAACTGGCGCGAGAGAACGGCCTTGCCGCCTCTTGTGCATATCGATGCTGCGAGGACAACCTAGCTTTCGTCAGCTATGTTGTGGTGTGTAGGACCGTGGTGGTTCTAGGTTCTCGCACCATTATGATGAACCCAATTGAATACCTCTATATATCAACAGGTCGGTAGGTAGTGGCTGGTAGCTTTGGCCGTGGACGAGTGGGATGGAGGGGATATTGTCGAATCTAATTTCGAGAAGCACCACCCTGACTCTTTACGAGTGGAGGAATTCGGAAATCTTGCTATGAGAAGACACAGCACTCGTCGAGTGATGTCGCGCGATATTTCTTGTCTTGGACGGCTAAACAGCTCCTTTGTGGCCACTTGCGCAATCTATGGTATGTTGGTGTTCCTAGAGTCGATGTGGACACCTGTAGGTCACGTGACCGTCATTGCCTACATGTTCTAACCATGTCACATCTTCTCCCCGCCCCAAATCACTTCCAAACCCTGACACCCGACGAACTCTCACCTCCACCTTAAGCATCTTGCTTTTCAACTAAACTTCAACTCATAGACCACACCTTCTTTCCCAGTCACCAGATACCCTGTTTGAGTCTAGGCACACGTCAAAGCTCCAGGCGCGCAACCTCCCTGTCTGTGCTCTTGGCGCGACTCACTCGCACCCTTTTTTGTCCTACCTCTCACCTTGCCCGTTCGCCACAAGTATTCGCCGGACACACTCATTCACACAGCATGTGCTCATAGCACTTGCAACTAAAAGCAAAAACCTACGCAGGTCTCCGTTTGCACGTCGCCACCTTGAGTTGCGCGCTGTCGCACTCGCCACGCTCCTTATCTAACACTTCTCAAACTACCTGCCATACTGAAACCAGCGGCATGGCCACGACCGCACACGCTATACCCAGCCTCCACATCACTGAGCCTGACGAGATGGATCTTCAATCCGACATCGACATTGACCTTGGGGACGGTGATATTGAGCTCGACCTCGCACCTCCTGCAGATGCCCAAGACGATGACATCTCTATCGCAGACGCACCTGAAGATGCCATCACCGCATATGGGGACGAGGATGATGAAATGACAGAGCCTGACTTCACCTGGGAAAGAGAAAATGCTCAGCAGGATGATGAAGGAAACGTGGATAAAGTATCACCCAGTAATACTGTTGCGACACAGGAAGCTGTGGCAGCATTCGATGATGAGTTTACCTACGAAGATGTTCAGTATGATGGTCAAGTAAATGTGGATAAATCATCCCCAACCAACACTGTTGCAACACAGGAAGCCGTGCCAGCACTCGAAGAAGACGATTTGATCGACTACTCTGATGAAGAGGAGGATACTCCCACCTTGCAGCCCACATCTACCGGCCAACAAATTGATGAAGTCCATGTTGCTGTGAATGAAGACCAAGTCCCACACCAAGAAGAGACTCAAGATACGGCACACACCCCTGGCTCGGTCCACGATAGCAACAACGACGCGCACGAGCACGAGCACGACGTCGAATACGAAGATACGGTTGAGAATACAACAAATGATCAAGAAGAACAATATGCACCTGATTTCGATGCGCTTCATGAAGTAGACGGTCATTCAGATGGCGAACAGGGCGGAGTTCAGTTGCAAGATGTCGAGGCTCCAGCTAACGACAAAGAGCCCGTCCCTGAAGTTCACGATGACCAGCACAATTCTGACATGCGCTCTATCACTATCAACATTTCAGGCAATGAGCTTTGGTTATTCGAGCTACATGATACTGACAATAGCGGCGAGTGGATTTTGTCAGACATTTCACTTCTTCGCTCCAGTCTTTCAGAGATTTTTCAACAATGCAGAGAGTTTCTTGATGACTCCATAACGCATGAGACCGAGCTAGGATTTCGCTTCGATAACTTCCACAACATGGAGCTTTACGAAGACAACACCGCCTGTGTTGCGGTCTCACTGGAGCGTTTGGTTGATTTGTATCACACCCTTAACGCGCAAGATGAGATTTACGACCCTGAGTCGTTCTACGTGAGCTTACTATTTCGGCCACGGTTCGCAAGTCTGCTCGGTGATGTTGCAAAATATGCAGAGCAAGGCAGCGGCTTCTCTGGGCTGGCCACAGCCATAGCTGCAGGTGAAACCAACTTCGAAATTACACATTCTGGCCACTCAACTGATCGCGATGTGACGGAGTGGGAAAACGACGAGGCCGAACAGCACGAGGCTACAGAGGACGTTGTCGAAGCGGTTACAGGAGAGGTCACAACCAAAGCAGAACCTGACGCTGAGGTCGCAGAGGATGAAAAAGAGGATAATGACAATAAGTCTCGAAATGGCTCTGCATCTGAAGGTGTCACCCATGTGGAGCAAGTTCTGCAAATTGACAACAAAGCAGCTACACCAGAGCATGCTGACCATAGCGAAGAGGTCGGCCAGCATGATTCAGATTCAGATTCAGATTCAGATGAAGTAGTTGAGCAAGGAGCTCAGGGAACGGTCGAAGCACAAAAGGAAGAGGACAACGACGATCTCATTGATTACAGTGACGCTGAAGACGACGAAGAACCGCACACTGCGACCCACAACACCCCTTCGCCATCCTCGTCTACTGTACAAGGTGATGATAATGTGGCAGGTGAGATATCTACACATACCGTAGGATCTACTAAGCATGAAGATTTCCATGATGGCGCTGAGGAGGATGTGGTTTCTGACGCAGAGATCAAAGCTGGTATTCATCCTGATACCAAAGAACAGCTCGGCCAAGAGGAAAACGCAACCTCTTACAAAGAGTATATAGCAGTCTCAGAGGCCCTAGACCGAGAAGACCCGTGCCAAAATTTTGAAACAGACACAACGGAAGATTATCCTACAGAGACCGATCTCGAGGTCTATACTAACGAAGAGTATACGTATACTGGCTATGGATACCAGGATCTGGACCAACAGCCTGAGAATGACTTCGTCAGCGGCGCTGTGTTCGATGACGACGCTAGTGCCGGTGTCACCCTTGCCGACGGAGATGATTACCTAGACCTGGAGAATGCGACCGAATGGTTCATCGACCAAGAGCCAGCATCCAAGGTGCCTGTAGATGTAGGCCTTGTACAAGATGTGGTCGGCGAAACGATTCAGGCCGAGGAAGAGGAGGACGGCGTGGTGGAGCAACCTGCGGTCGCAGCGTCTTCAGCTGCGGATCCTGTTGCTGCCTCGTCAGGAGATCTGCAAGATAGCCCTGTCAAAGGACTGAAGAGGTCAATTGACGAGGTTAGCGATTCGGCTGGTGATGCACTCGACCTTTCAGGTATGTTATGAGACGCTTTGTCCAACTTGCACCTTGCTTGCGCTGACATTGATCCAGACATAAAGCGACCCAGGGTGTAAACGCCCCCGTCCTCCGAACCTTGCTCAGGTTGATGAATACTAACAACAGCCCCTTTCCGGTTCAATGATTTTCTAACCTGGACTTCTGAATTTTGCAATTTCCCTCGTCTCAGCATATTTCTGGACCTACGATTCGCACCCATATCCACCGTCGCCTGCTTCCGTGGACTAAATTTACTAACTGAAAGTGATGGTAATACTGATATCAGATTCACGCTGCTACATACGGCAAAACACAGAAATCGGTTGGCGAGTCTTCACTCGAAGCTCAACACTCGTGGTAAGTTCGTCTCACTGCTCGTTGTTATGCGAGTGGCTCTTTTTTGTTTGTTTGGCGAATTTCGGGGCCTTTGGAGGAGGATGAAATTCGTGGTGGGCGTTTACGGTTTAGTAATAAGGCGGTGAACATGAGCGTTTGTCAGGTGAAGACGAGGGTAGGGGCGAACGGAGTATGTTTACTGGATTACAATACCCGATATCTCGGCATGGACACATGTCTGCAGGCGTTTATGGGCTGTCGGCAATGGAGAGAGATGGTGGGAGTGGATGCAAGGGTTCCTAGGCCAATATTTGCTGTTACGACAGTAAGAAAGTGACCGATTTGGTAACCTAGTATGGAAATCTCGTATGAATACGATCCAATGGATGGAACATTGGCAGTAAGCAAGCTATCGGATGATGATGGTATCATGTGCTAGGTACATGCCACTCGTACTCGTTCAGTCAGCGTGTCATTACTACTGCATCGAGCCAAAGGGCAATCTATTAATGGAGCCAAATGGTAAGCTAGGTACGCGATATCGATAACGCTTGACAGGCGCGGCCAGGGGCAGAAAGGCCAATTTACGCCGCGGCTCCATATTTCCGGCTACAGAACTCGTGTGGAGTGTGGAAGGGAGCTGAGGTGGTTGCGCCAGATCAGCAGCCTGGTTTTGTGCTTTTGGCTGTCCAGACATGTTTGACTTTGGCTAGCGGCTGAAGTCCCGCACAGGCTTGCAGAGGATTGCGAGGCGTGTGATGTTTCTATCGTGTGGGAATTGCAGGGCTCCGTGACGCGTTCCTGTGCCGCGTGTCAGGGGGACGCGGCCAGCCAGCCAGCTTGCGAGGAGGGGGAGGAGGAGGCCGTGGAGGCCTTGCTAGCGTGGCGTCTGGAAGCAGACGATCTCGAGGCTGAGCAGGCGCCCCTGCGTTGGTGCAAGCTGGGCCTTTGAAGCGGCCCACCAGGACGGGGAAACGTGGGCTGCAATCGATAATAGGCGGGATAGACAGGCGGTAGATAGGTAGATGGTGGCTGCCCACGGTTCTTCACTCGTTTGCCCGCTCGATAGACTTGAATAACACAGCACACTCCTTGCTGCCTGGCCCTGTGCCGTCGATTCGCTGTCCTTGCAACACGCACACGAGTCGTCCCACATTCGTTCGACATTGGCCGCTCGGCAGAAACGCCTGCCAGGAACCGGCCACAGCCAGCAAGCGTTTGGTGAAACGCGAATCGATTCTGGCAGCACATTCCGCAGGCCGTTGTACCGGGTTGGCAAAATCCTTCCTCTGGTCGCATCCTCGCATCCTCCAAGGGATTAGGTAGTAGGTTGCGCCTGCTTGCCGTCGCAGCGCACCACACCTCGTCTTCTCGAATCTCGCTCTGTGTGCTTGTGACCGACCGCACCGCCAGCCGAACCGCGCGCGACTTCCTTCACGGCCACGCACCGCACCACAACACCACCAGCGCCTGCCTGCCTCTCTTATTTACACGCCTTTCGCCAGCCGGGTCACAGACCCTCGACAGGCAGACATGATGGAAGACAAGTACGTCGCTGCGCCTGCACCGGTGCGCCGAGCCAAGGACTCTGGGCTAATGCTGATGCTGTGGACAGATATATCGGCCTCATGCTGGCCGTGAGCTCGTCGCTCGCCATCGGTACGCTCCTCCTCTCCTCGCCACCACTGCTCGCGAACAACAACGCTAACTATGGCGAACCAGGCGCCAGTTTTGTCATCACCAAAAAGGGCCTTAATGCCTCCAAGGAAAAGAACGGCTTCGACGGCGACGGCTTCAGCTACCTGCGCAACCCTACCTGGTGGTTTGGCATAACCACAAGTGAGCGCACACCCCCCTCCCCCCCCGCGCCATATCTGAGCGCCCCCAGCTGACAGTCTGTAGTGGTACTGGGCGAGATCTTCAACTTCGCCGCTTATGCTTTTGCCCCCGCCATTCTGGTCACGCCCTTGGGCGCCCTCTCTGTTCTCATCGGCGCTGTCCTGGGCTCGTACTTTCTCGACGAACAACTTGGCCTACTTGGCAAGATTGGCTGCGCGATATGTTTGATTGGATCCGTCATCATTGTTCTTCATGCTCCACCAGACGAAGAAGTCAAGTCGGTCGATGCTATCTTGGATCGCGCTCTCAAGCCGGGATTCCTCTTTTACTGCCTCTTCGTTACCATCTTCTCCATCTTCATGATCTACAAGATCGCACCCAAGTACGGCCGCAAGAACCCACTCATTCACCTCTCCATTTGCTCCACGACTGGCTCGGTCTCTATCATGTTTATCAAGGCATTCGGCCTTGCGCTGAAGATGACCTTTGCGGGCAATAACCAGTTCACACACCCCTCTACTTATGTCTTTGTCATTATAATCGTGGGATGCATCCTTACCCAGATGAATTATTTAAACAAGGCGCTGAGTCAATTCTCGACCAACATGTAAGGATACATTTGACCCTTTTGAAGCGCAACTCTAATTTCAAGCAGCGTCAACCCGCTCTACTACGTAACCTTCACGACCTGCACACTTATTGCATCCTTCCTCCTTTTCCAAGGCTTCAGTACCACATCCGCCGTCAACACGATTTCACTTCTTTGCGGTTTTCTTATCATCTTCTCCGGCGTCTACCTTCTCAATCTCTCGCGCGATGACCCCAATGGCAACCGGTCGCTTGGCTCTCAATTGACAGACGGCGCTCCTTCAGACGCGATTTCAGGATTCCCTACAAGACGCAGCATGCAAGCGCGACGAAGCATGGAGCTCCAAAGCCCGTTCCCCGAGGGCGGGCATGCTAGAAGAGGAGATACGGGAGATCGAGGCGCGCTCATGCATGACTACGATATTGAGAACCAATTCGAATTGGCCGAACTATCGGATGACAACGAAGGGTTAGACAACGGGAAGCGGACAAGCTTTGACGACGACCAGAGGTCGCATGGCAGGCTGAGCGGTGCGGGGCGAGGGAGGGCACAAATACAAAAAGATATTGTTCAACCAAAGAGAAATAGTTCGTTACGATAATCTTTCGACAACTCAGCAACTGGACTGGTCGAGACGAAGCATTGAGCTGCATTATGGCATGAGCAATCACCGCATGGCTGGTCTGCGCGGTTTAACTTTGGGTTCTGCAACGCACCACGGCGTTTGGCGTACTATTGGTGACATTGGGTACGAGAAGATGTCTGAGGAACAGACGTTCTGTACTTGTACGATGAGGCATGACTTGTATACCCAGATGGTATGCAGAGATCTGCATATGTGCATCTCCTTTGTTCTTGTAGCGAAATGATATGATACTCTATCAAATGCATTATTTTATTAAGCCCCTTGGCTTATACCGAAATTAGTCTGTCATAGAAATCCATGACAGGATGCACTTGCAATGGTTCAGAGTCGTGAATTGAGGAGCGTGATCGCGCGACGACGCTAAGTAAATTTGGCTAGACGTGCAACTACAAACACAACCACCCAGAAGCCACAACCAAAGTCGCCCAAGTGATTCAAAGGCTTCGGGGGCTTACCAGCTTCAAGGATGCCAGCCGCAGAGTCCAAGAAGCAGCGCCAGCTGCTTCTGCAGGCTGAGAAGATATTACTGCATCCAATTCACCCACATCTGATCACGTACTGCCCAACCATGGACTTGATTGCCGTAGTCACCGACGAGGAAAACTTAGACGTCTACCGAATCAATGGCCAAAGAGCATTTGGATTGAAGAGAAAGAGCGAGGAAGTCGGCGTTGACGCGCTGCAATGGGAGTTCAATGGAAAAAGCATTGCAGTTAGTTGGAGTGATGGTTCTACGGACCTGGTCAATGCCGAGACGGGGAAAGTCAGCCACAAGGACTGGATGCTGCCCTCTCCCGCGAAGGAAGGCGGAAGTATGCAAGAAGATGAAAGGCCACCGCGAGTCAAGTGCATAGGCTGGGGTCTCAACTTCATCGATGCGGATGCTGTCAAGAGGCGGACGGGGCTCAAGCTCCAATCCAAGACGAGTGGGGTGGAATCTGTGGAAACAGATGCTTTTGGACAGCCTGTGACCGAGGATTGGGATGATTTCAAGGACGAAACTACGATTGAAGACTTTTTACAACGGCAGCCTGACTTCAAGAGCTTGGATATTGCGCCTGATCTACCGGACCAGCTCGCCATGATGGATATAGAGACGCTGATGCCCAAGCTACCTGCGATACCACTGCCGCCTGCGTTGCCCTTTATGCGTGTATCCCAGGCGGACTCGGGTGCTTTTAGTTCCCAAGTTGATGTTGATTCGCTGGTGCATTCGCATCATCTAAAAGACCACAATTCTGTCGATATATTCATCCGATGTTCCGATCGTGGCACCATCCATCCTTCTCTCTACGACTCCATGGAAGCCGTCAATATACATCTGCCAGATAGCTGGGGCATCCAAAGCACCCCATTACTCCACGCAAGCCACCCATACAGCTGTTCCCACAGCCTCCTCATGCGCACCACCTCACCCACCACCCGCAACCCCAAGCTCGCCTTCATCCCTCTCACCCTAAACTTCATCCCCTCGGCCGGAATCTACCTCCACATCATCGCATCCAAAACCTCGCAGCTCCAAAACCTCCTCCTCTACACCACCCAAACACTTCAACGCATCCGCACTTTCTTCAAACACGCACGCGACCTCCCCTCCAAATTCATGTCCTCTATCTCCGAAACACTCGCCTCAAAGAACGAAGGCGACCTCATCACCCAACTCTACCACTTCGCCTGCACGGGCAACTGCCCCCCTTTGCTCCACGAATGGCTCGTCGACGACCTCGCCGAACAAGGCCACAAGCGCTGGGACACAACGGTAACAACTTCCCTAACCATGCTCCTCGCTCTCGTCCACGAGAACCTCATCCCAGCCCTCGATCACACGTCCATCGTCCTCTCGCGCCTCCGCGGCCTCGCCCACTTCCACGACACAGATTGGATCTTTTCATCCCCACTCGCCGACTTCGCCGCCTTGCTGGAACTCCTGCGCAACATGCGCTTCCTCGCACACACAGTCGTGCTGCGCCTTGCAGACGAGAAGCGCAGCTTCGAAGCGTTTAGTCGCTGGCTGCGCTTTGCAATTGACTTCGAGGCCACGGAGCCCGAGTCCCAGAGCCGCGCGGAAATGCAGGCAAGGGACGCTGGCGTCGAGATAGGGCCGGTGCTCGAGTACATACGGTATTCGCTCGCGAGCTCAGATTTGGAGCCGTTTTTACGGGGGCACGCAGAGGTCGTGGGGGGGGGGGAAGAAGAAGAAGAAGAAGAGGAGGAGGAGGAGGAGGAGGAGGAGGCGAGTAGTTATGACGATACGAAGAAGGCAGTTGAGCTGGGCAGGCAGGGCGGCGTGTTTAGGCCTGGGGCGGTGTGTTTGGAGCGCGTGCTGGTGCACTTGAAGGCGGGCGTTGCAGCGCTGTTGCGGCAGGTGAGCGCGTGGCAGAAATCAAACACCCAGATGGACAAGGGCATTGTACTAGAGGACGCAGTGCACAATGACCTAGTTGTGGATATGCGGCTGGTGTTCGAGGTACGCTTTGCAACTCACATCCTCCTCCGCCCCCCTCCTCCCCCCCCCCCTTTTTTTTTTTTTTTTTTCTCTTCCCCCCAAACCATATCCCATCAATGCAAACAATGCTAAACCCCAAAACAGCCCGCAACCTCCACAACACACTCCTTCATCGCAGTATCAGCCCCAGACTCCCCAGCAACACTCCACATCCACCGCCTCCCCAATACACTCGCAACACACGCCATTGCATCGCTATCTTTCCCCCCCGAGTCCCGCATCCTCGACGCAAAGTTTGCAGACGATACTTGCCTCCTCGTCCTCGTACGTCTCCACCCGGACCCCCACCCGGATAGGCAAAATCTGATCCTGAGCATTCCCTACGCGCAATCCGACGTGCAGTACGCGGCCGTCGCGACGCAGGACGCGTTGCTACCGGGTGGCACGCAGGTTCCAGGGTCTGGTCGCGTCGGGGTGGAGATGTCGTCTGAGCTTGTGAGGGCGTATACGAGGCATGTGTTTGAAGGGAGGTTTGTGCCGCTCAAACTTATTGTCAATGGCAGGAAAGGGAGGAGAGTTGTTGTGGTGCTGAGTGAGGATAGGAAGCACTATAGAATACTGGATATGGATTTTAAGAAGAGGGGTACCGGGGATGACGGTGAAGAGGATGATGGTAGCGGTGAGGGAGATGATGATGATGATGATGATGATGATGTTGACATGGATGGGGCGTGAGGAGAAAGGTCCAAGAGGGGATCACTGTATCAACAGGCACAAACATGATACGTATGAGCACTGCATAGGCCAACAGGCATCATGATGAAATCATTCACATTGCCAGAATACAGAGAAGATGCATTTTTCGGAATCACATTCCCTAACCTATCATGCATGCAAGCCATATAAGCCCAGCCTGCCGGAAAGTTTCGTTATAACGCCCAGCCACCCGGACAGAGAGGTATGGAGAGAATAACCGTCCGCATCCTTGTCGTTGACCCATATCGACGCCACTGTATCATGCACTCTAATCCTTGGTCTTCTGGGTACCACGGAGCAGACCTGTCCTCCGCGCGGCAATGAGACCGGCCTTTTGACCCTGGACGGCGTATCGGGAGATTGTCGAGGCTTTACCAATATGCTGATGGTTACCACCACCGTGAGGATGGTCGACGGGGTTCATGGCAACACCACGAGTCCTGGGCCAGCTGTTGCGCTTGGCAGCAAACTGTGACAGTTAGTGGGATACTTGTGCCGGCGGTGTTAAGATGCTCACCTTATGCTTAGCCCGCGAAGCCTTCATGAGGGGCTTGTCTGTTCGGCCACCGCCAGCAACGATACCGACCATACCACGGCACGAACTAGGGAGAACCTTCTTTGCGCCAGATGGAAGCTTGACACGGGTCTTGCCCTCATCAGGGTTGTGGCCGATGACAGTAACGTAGTTACCGGAGGTACGACCGAGCGCACCACGGTCACCAGACTTGTCCTCGACGTTGGTGAGAACGGTACCTTCGGGAACGGAGTGGAGAGGTAGGACGTTTCCGACGGTGAGAGCGGCGTTCTTGCCGGCGTAGATGAACTGTGGAATGTTAGGCCATATGTTCCCATGTTGTGCACATGCTGTTCTCCAACTGACCTGGCCAGTGTACATGCCCTCGTTTGCGATGAAGGTCTCGGTGTTGTGCTTGAACCGGTATGGCTACAGAATTGTGAGCGTTGCGCCTAGCTGAGCGGGTGGTGTGAATTTCGTACGTTGCGGAAGGTGACCTTGGCGAGAGGAGCGCCTGTGGAGAAATTATCAGTCGTGTGCACAAATAGTCAATGTCCAGGCCGAGTACTCACCACGACCGGAATCGTGGACAATCTCCTTTACGACACCCCGGATGTATCCATTGCGCTCAGCCTGTGCCAGTTAGCTGCGTGCTCTTGACATGTTCAATTTCGAGGTTGGGCGGCGCCAACATACGTAGTCGAGCGTGCGGAATTGGGCGGGGGCCTTGTTCAGGCGAGTGTTGGCCGTGAAGATAGAGCCGCGACCCTTCCTCTGGTTGCGAATGACCCTACCCATGGCGACGTTTGTGTTGGTATAGGTTGTCGTTGGAGAGATCGAAGTTGGACGCCGGTCGAGCTGTGTGCGCTTCGTGCGGTGGTCCGTGTCCTCTCGCTTAGAATTGACATGGTCCGTGGACATCGGCCGCCAAGACGCGACATTTCCATCCGCCATCCTATCACCATCATCGCTATTTACCTGCAAAGCGCATCGCAACAGACAGACCTCATTGAAATGTAGCTGGGTACATTTGTAGTTCGCATTGGCATATCTGGCAAACTCAAAATTTTGTGCCCATGCGCAAGCCGAAAGTTTAGTCATTCTTCTCCATTGTGGTCCTGTCTGCCAACTCTATCAAGCAGCTATTTCAATAAAAAAGTGATGGCTGTAGTTAATATTTATCCTGAGGAAGCTTAGCAATAGCTAGCGGCTATCTGCAGGTTCCTTTGAGTATCGAGCGGATGCCAGGTATCTTGTCATCTTCGATACAACAAACCTCAGAAAGAACAAGGCTGGCCAAAAACGAAGATACTCTCTATCTTAGACGGACTGCCAGTTTCCCATTCTTTCCCAAATCATTTCGAAGCCGAGTATACTAATAATTAGCATTGTTTCTTTGGCAGAATTGAACCGTTGAAGTATTTCAAAGAAGCAAAAACCCGTACGTAGTACCTAGGTAGCTGGTATGAGCATTGTGATAATCTCATAATTTACCCTCGTTAAACCACAACACATTTCCATACCGAATGTATGCAGATACAAACCAGCTATACTAAAAAGATAATAGATAGATAAGGATTGCCCGTATTGACAAAAGGTTTGCTGCAAGTTTTTACTTTACTCCGATAGGATAGGCCAAGGAGACTCGGAAAAAAGTGCAAAAAAAAGATTTATGCCCACTCGCGGAATTGAACCGCGGATCTTCGCATTTCTGTACAAGGTACAAGTGCGACGCCTGGATCACAAGTTAGACCTATGCCGGAAACAGACAATGGGGGAATCAGAGTGGACGTACGTTACCACTGCGCCAAACGGGCTCGATCTGAAATTGTCTACAGGGTGTAGTCTCAGTGACTTGTCACATTTATGAACGCAATATAGCCTCATGCCCCACGGAACTCTCGAGCATGTCCCGACAGCATGGGGAACTTTAGCCCCGACTCACAATTACGGGATCTGTAAAGGCAAGTTCTATTTTAGGGAAGAGACTCAGGTGAGGGGTAATCCTACAATTGACACGTGATTGCTTTCGTTTTAAAGTGTTGGCCATCAATGCCGTGATTATATTTGTGAAAATATTGAATCAAGGTCAGCTCAAGTAAGAAAGTTTAAATAGCTTTTGTTCAAGTCCATTTCATGTATTGTTAATTTCATTCATCCTCGCAACTGTGCGATATGATGCTATTGAGGGTATCTGTTGAATGGCTGTTGAATGGCCATATCCCTATTTATTTTGGGCGCCAAAACACCTTTTCAATGCCCCAGCTTATTCCACGTCTAGGTGGTCCAGACCGCAGCTCGACTCTGAGGGTCGGGCTGGTTCTCGTATATTGTTGAAATCACGAGCATCGGCGCTCACAAGAAGTGGCGCTTAGCTAGCAGTGTAAGTCTGCTTGGGCTGCGGGTATGATGGACCCAGCTCCTGAATGCTCAGCTTGGCGAGCCATTGCCCCATGTCGATTGCTGTCTCGAGCGATTTGCCCTGGACAATACCAGCAACAAACCCTCCGGCGAAAGCATCACCGGCACCGTTGGTGTCGTTGATCTTATCCTCACCAATAGCGTGTACTGAGATTTCCTTGACGTCCACTTGGCCGTCCTCCTTTGCACTAACGGCGATGGTTGGGTCAGTGCCTTGTGTCAACACAACTGTCCTTGTGCGCTTGCTGTTCTTCTTGGGACCCTTTGCAATTGTCTCGGCGATCTTTTTGATATCCCTGGACTCAATGTTGTGTGACTCAGCAAATGCCGCTGCTTCAGTTTCGTTGCCGATCAAAATGTCAACGTAGGGCAGGATTTCATCAAGAGGGTCCTTGAAGAATTGGGAAATGAAGGGTGCGGAGAGGTTGAGAATGAAGGTCTACAAAAATGTCAGTACTCTGGTGATGGAACTTAGCGACAATACTCACCTTGTTCTTTGCGGCAGCCTCCTCTGCGAGTGCCTTGGCAGCTGGCACGCAGACAGTCAAATGGTAGCCACCAACATAGAATACCTGGGCATTCTCAACCTGCTTCCAGATACGCTCCTGCTTCAAGTGCTCAGCCTTGTACTCGTTCGCGGCCGCAAGATCAGTGCATAGCGAGCGGTTGTGGCCAGTAATAACGACACCGCAGCGACCGGTGGGCGTCTTCTCGTCGTAAAGGTACTCGGTCTTGACGCCGGCATCTCCAGAGATCTTCTCAAGCGTCTCGCCATACTTATCCTTGCCAATGCAGCCTATGAAGACGGTCGAGTTGGGCTCGAGGATGTACTGTGCACCTCTCGCCGTGTTCTGCGCCGCACCTCCGGCAATCAGCACGGCCTTGTAGTTCTGGATCAGGTCCTCGTATAGACCCATGTGTTTCTCGGGATCGGCGAGGATTGCATCGTTGGCCTTGAGGCCATACTTGTCGAGCAGCGCTTGGTCTCTATTTCTTCGTTAGTAAGAGGTTCGCGCGGTACTCAGGGGCTTGCTGCGGCAGAAATGACGCACCCAACACCCTGAATGTCCAATAACGGATTCTCCAGGCACAGAAGTTCGAAATTGCCAGGCATTGCGAAAGAGAGTATGTAGTGCGAGTAGGGGTGCGAAGTGGTGTTGTTCTGTTCTGAAAGTGGTGGAGCAGGGAAGAAGTGTCGGAGAGCGAGGGGCAATTGTCCGAGCGATTATCACAGTAAGCGGAGTTTGTCAAGGAAAGTGTAGCCGAGAACATGCCGCAACGATCGAAGAGAGGAGGTTGAAAGAAGGTTGGTCATTAGCATAGCAGTCTGAAAACCGCAAGCACTTTTGCCTGTGTTGTAAATTTACCTATCATGAGGGCGCTCTCGACTCTGCCCTGTTCTACCTAACCTATTCATCATCTTATCGTTAACCCAATACACGCTCATACCCTGTGTATCACCTCTGAGCAAACCCGGTACAGTGTTGTTTCCGAACTTCCTTAAAAACACTTAGGCTTCTTCTTGTTCTATGTCTGCATCTGTGTCCCTGTCCTAGTTTACACTGCTAGCCGGGAGAACTGAAGCCGGGCTTCTTCTATTTGCCCGAACCACGTCCCGCGCGGACCAAATCCTGGAACGCTGATTCTACGCCGCGCTTCAACTCCCGATAGCTCACGATCAGAACGTTTTGTTCGTCTCGGCTTATGAGCGCCAGCTTCTCGTCCGTTCCAGCGTCAAGCTTGTTGAGACATTCGAGAACATGCGCTAGATCGGTAACTGGATGTCCATTCGCATCCACTTGATGAAAGACGTAATCTCGAAATAGTTTGAGATAATATCGCTCGCCCGTTTCTGCCCACACCGATGACGGGTTCGTAGTGTTGCTCCCAGGCATTTGCTGTGATGCATCTAGCTCAGGGCGCTCATTTATCATATTCAGCTTGACCAGCAGACGTGCGATTCTCGAAGACTCGAGCTCGCGACCAAGGGTGTTGGTTAGAGTGTCTTGCGAATGCAACTCGCTGTCAAACACGGATGCTAATTGATCTGCAATGCCCGCCAAGAAAGTGTCAATATCCTTCTGCATAGCCACTTGTGCGGTGGGCGATGAAGGCGTTCCAGCTGATGGAGCTGGGCTTAGTAGCCACTGGACGCATTCCTTCAGGCGGGCGGTGTAGCTGCGTGAAATGTAGTCCATAGATTTCTGCATCTGAAGATGAGCCGTAGGGCTGTTGTTGGCAATGCAAAGTACTAAACGTCCGAGTTGGACAAAATCGTCCGCCTGTGCCTCGGCAACTGGGCGCGCATTCTCGAACTGGACAATATCCATGATTGCGCAGGCATTCAAACGGATACGATTTTTGGCTGTTAGTAAGATTTTGGAAGGGGATATTAGTCTCGCGGCCAGGCCAGATCCATGTATAGCTTTGAGCGCAGATGCGATTTGAACAATGTAACCCCACAACACTTGCTCTGGGACATGAGACGAAGCAGTTTGTCGGCCATGGAACCGCTGCATCGGTTTGAAATGTTCATCTGCAAGGGACTTCGAGTTCGGGTGGTAATCGGTGACTAGGATGAGAGAACTATCCCCAAACGCTCTTGTGGTAAAGGCTTCGTGGATTGTGACAACACTGCCATTTAGGATACGCTTCCATGGCTGAGCGGAGCGAATTGCGGTCTCGTTGGTGAGGCGGAAATTCTCTAGCCGACGAAGCGCATATGTCTTTCCATCTTTGCCAGAGATAGCTTTGTATATCCAACTAGCGTAACCGAATGGCACGGTGTTCTTTTGTGGGGATGTGTCCAAACAGAACAGGGAGTGGAACTGCTCGATAGGTGGCAGTGTTGTGTTTGGTAGAACCTGGCGAGCGACCTCAGCCTTCTTTTGTAGGTCTTCACGAATGGAATCAGGTATGAAAAAGTCGTGCGCGGTTCGCTGATAGGCGAGCAGACCGGTAGGCTGAGGACCGACAGGCCAATACAAATGGTAGGCTGGCGTTGTTTGGAATCCATTTGGGTTCTGATAGAACGTTGGGTCAAGCCCCGAAGGGCCCTGTGCATATGGATTGATTGTTGATGCCTGATGACCAGCTCCAGCAATCGACGATAGGGTTGTGTTCGAAGTGTAAGGGTCATAGTTTGTGTATGATGCGGAAGCATTTGTATCGACCTGTGGATACTTAGTTACTCTTGCGATACAGTCAAACGCGAGGTAAAAAAAGAATTTAGGAACTGAAAAGTTGTGTTGGAGTGAACGACGTGAAAACTGTCAATACGCACCATCGGACCACCAAACGTCTCAGGAACAAATTCTTGGAACTCCTGGGCATGCCAATCAATGGCAGGCTCCTTATGGTGCATACTCGGAGTACTTGTAGCTGGATTCGTTAGCATGTAGCTGCCGCATAGTCATCAGACCTTCAGACTCACTTGACCTTTGCGACTTTGGGGTAAAAACCGCAGCATTAGCCGCCTTGGGTGAAATCGCAGCGTTGCGGGTCGAGGGAGTTATAGAGCCATTAGTAGCAGCTTGCAAGGGAGTAAAGGAAGGAGAGTCGACGTTGAATCTCTTCTTAGCATTTTCGTTTTGGTTCGTTTTCGCATGGTCATGGATGTATGGACAGGCTAGAAGGTGTCACCCCTGGATCGGACAGGTGCGGCGTTGAGCACTTACTGTTCTCATACCGACAATGGCCATAAATGGTGACATTACGACAAAAGGTATTTTTGGCTTCTGTGACGCCATGTGGTCAGTCCAGCGCCGTGTCCAATTAAAGAAAAATCATACCGCGACCTTTTGGTCGAGGAGAAGCTACCCCTCGTCGCGAATCACCCGAAGGGCTGCCAAAAGTCGTTGCCATCAATCGTCCTTGGCTAAGAGCGGGGTTCCTAGTAGCAGTATGAGGCAGACGTTGCTTGTACGCCGGTGGCTGTGGTGTTGGAGACGTGTTCAACGCAACCTCTGCAGGCTGTAGTTTTGACAGCTTGCGGTCCGAGCCAGTTTCGTCTATCGAGCCGCCTCCTCTACTCCATTTGGGGGTCGACTTTGCAGATTTGGTGCGTCGATAGTTCCGTGACTGCTTCAGAGGGGTGGTATTGACACCGCCGTGGCTATGGGCAACCGGGAGAGAGTCCCGGGACGATGACGATGTCAACTCTGAAAGAGATTCGGCGGTGGAAGAGCCTGAGCTCGTAAATGCATTCGCATGTGTAGGGGTCGGCGTCTGCAGGAGCGCGCCTTTGTTTGGCGTCGCGGGCTGAATGGTGGGCAACTTGCACCTATTGCAGGAGTCGCGTGTTGCTGGTCAGGTGTTAGAGAATAAATTCTTCAGAGACAGGCGCCGGAATCGCAGGTACGGTGCGACATGGCGGCCCACGTGTTCGGCTTTGGGAAGCGGAGTATGCTCAGGTCGGCGGGCGACACGGGCATCGAGGTAGGTGGAGCGGAGGGAGTACCTACCTTCCTGCCTTTCCCTGCTTACTGATTGCGGGCAATGCACCTCCCTGCGTCAATACCAGCTTCTGTAGCGGTAGAAGCTGCGTCTCCATGGGCAAGCGCAATTTCTCAATGCAGGGAAAGCAAGATAGCCGCTGGGCTGGTGGTGAGGTGCGATAGCCATACTGGCAGGGTTCGCGCTTCTTCGGCATCCCGGCGCAGCAAATGCACCTAGCCCGGATCAGTCAAGCTGGACGTCACACCTCGTCTTGACAACATAAGCGTCTCGTCCCTATTGTGGTACCCCTAGAGGCTGTTTGAGGCTTGTAGGATTCCAAGGGAGTCCTATGTTTACTGTTGGTAAAGTGCTTGCGAGACTGCCATGGATTGCAGCAACACAGGCTGTTGTATTCCCAGTAATCAACGCTGTTGATTGAACCGATTCTTCTCTTGTGTTTAGACTGGCACAGTGGTGTCGAGTTGTCGAGTTGTCGGGTTGCGCTCTTACAGATGGGGAGACATTGTGTGGGCGCCAGTACGGGACAAAATCAGCTTTCGAGACTGCAGCGGGTAAGTGATTGGGTTGGATAGCGCTATTGACATCGTGCAGGACTCACCTGAAATATATGGCTCAAGAAAGGCGGTTGGAATCAATCACTGAAGGCATCCAAGCCCAGAGACAACCGTAGCCTCGCCTCAGTTTGTCCACGATTTGCTTAGGAAACATCAATAGCACATAACCTCCCCCATGGGGTTTATACAGCTGCTGTGAATGTTCTAAAGCTGGAAAGGCGAAGTCAAGAGTTGGAAGCAGTAGGTGAATCGGTCTTGTCTAGAGGGGTCCCTCCACTCTTGTGCTCCTTCCTCCACTGAACTATCACACGGCCCACCTACCCACTACACTTGAGCACAGATCAAAGCAACAAATACCCACCACTATTTCAACCGTATACCGGAGCCATTTGGGATTATGACTCTACTTGATATCATTCCCAACCTCATATTGCCATGCAATGGCGGCATCTTTCATCTACTTTCCTGCGGCCACATCGTCGTCATCAATGACCCCAACCATGCCTGTGGGCGCAACTGCCAGGCCGCCAGCCCACGTGTGACAGTCGACATTACAGAGTACCTTCTCCCCGATACTACTAGCCAAGAAGAGTCTCTAACACCATGCAGCTCATATAGGCCAGCTGGAAAGCCTTCTGTTAACGACTTGTTTTGCGAAATATGCCAGGGCATCACGTTTGATCGATACCAACGGATCGTCAAGAAGAATCACCGTTGGTGCACCGCCCTGACAGTATCAAACCTCCAAACCACCACTGGTATAAGTATTGAGCAGGCCTATGCCCTTCTATGTCGAGTTTACTTCGATGACAAGGAGGGCTGGGTGCATGCGCATCAACTTCGCTGTGGCCACCAAGTCTGGACTAAAGCAAAGCGGCCTTGTGCTTTGAACTGCGGGCATTCCTCTCACTGCCGTAGCGCTGAGGCACATAAGGAGAGGCTACATGATGTGATTCTGTGTCATGAATGCATAGGCAGGGGCGACCTGGTCCATCTTCGCTCTTGGAAGATAGATGAAGCATTGAGAAGGTACTCTGGGTACGCGTCTTAGGATATGTGGCCCCTTTCTGTGCATTCGCAGGGCTTGTCAATTTACATTTTGCTGTGCAAGCAATATAACTGTTTCCATAGAAACACGAGACTAGCAACCAGTATCAGCAGTGTGTTACCTCCGGAAACACTTCTGCAGTAGTTGATATCTAATTCATACAACTCTATGAGGTCTCAATGTTAATAAAATACTTTCTATCAGCTTCATTTGAATCTGTTGTTCACTTTCCAGTCTCACACCAACCATGGTTCACGGCCGTCAGTGAACAAAGATCAACACTACAACGGATGGCCAACATCGATGCAAGTACGAGGATAGAAACCGCATTTATTAGCATTTGGACAAGGAGTAGAGCACTGCTCAGTTTCAAGTAATAGCTTATATCTGATCAAGCAACCTGACTGCAAATAATAGAGCGTATGCACATTTTCAGCCCAAGAGAGGAGAATCGTAAGGAATTCATCATATTGTTCATAAGAATTAGAGACGGTTTGCGAACCATTGCTATCTAGAATACCCATAGATGACCCATGGATGTATAGGTTCAGGGCGTATCTTACCATGCCCACTCCAAAATCCCCCGCTTAACAGTGGAATCGGTATCATGAAGATAAAGATAACACTAAAACATCAGTACAACTAGTTAATATCCACCTTCCTAACTTCCACATAGCCCGAGTCCAGCTTCGGGACCTCAACCCTCAAGATACCATCTTCCAACTTGGCAAGGATACCATCAGCGTCAATGTGTGCTGGAGTAGCCCTTGTGCCAAGTCTGATCTTCCTTTCGAAAGGCCCGACCTTCCTCTCATTCATAGCAAGCGTCCTCAAGAACTCCTCGCTGCCCGGGCGATATATGACACCGGCAACAGACAGCTCGCTCTTCTCCGCATCCCAGTTGACGCCGACATCTTCCTTCTTTGCGCCGGGGAGCGATACGTGAACGACGAAGGCAGTCTCGCCGTCAAATACATCAACATCAGGGGTGTGGTCTCCATTGTCGTTAGTGGATGCCTTGTTTGCGTCACCGTCAGTATGGGTACCGTTGAATTGGCTCCAGAAGTGAGTAGCAAGCACAGAGGGGTCAAAGCCGCCGCCGAAGCCTCCGCGACCCCATGGGCCCCAGCCGCCGCGACGACCAAAGCCTCGTGGCCCATGGCGAGGTCCACGGTGGGGGCCTTCAGAGAAGCCGTGATGGTGATGTCCGTGGCGAGGTCCACCGTGTTGCCATGGTCCACCGAAGCCACCGGGGCCGCAGTGTCCTCGACGACGACTACTACCACAGTGGCCATGGCGCCCTCGGCCTTTACCACAACCCTCGTTGTCGGAGCCCGAATACCCTGACGGGCCTTCTCCGTTGTCGTTAACATCCTTCATTTTCTCATCGTTGTTCTCATCGTTATTTTCGATGTCCTTCTCGTTGGTTTGGCCACCATTCTCTTCGTCATGCTGGTTTGGAGCTGGCCCGAAAGGAGCTGGAGGACCGCGGTGGGGGAAGCCTCGTCCGCCAAAGAAATCGCCACCCCACCCCCAAGGGCCAAAGGAAGGAGGCTCATGGTGGTTTTCGTGTCCCTCGCCGTTCTCGTTCTCGCTATTGCGGTTCTGAGAGAAGAAAGGATGATGGTTGCCTTGCTGTTCTAGGCCAGCGATGAAGTCCCAGAAGGGAGCGGATTGGTTCATGTATGTAACAGATGGCATGTTTTGATGTAGTGTGAGGTAATTTGAATATTGTGTAGTGAAGTGGATGAGGAGCGGAAGTGTTTAATGAGAGAAGAAATTACGCCCTAACACTCAGTAACTTATACATGATTCGCATCTTCAGGCATCACTCTACACGTGCAAGCGTACGTGGGCTCGTTCTTCTCGCCACTAGCCTCCTGTGCCCTTGATTGCATCTTCAGCATCGTAGGCCAATAGCATGAACGGTGGGCGTCCTCTAGGAAGCTAACAGAACGGTTGAGAAGAGCTATAGAAATAGGCTACTCTGCCGCGTATGCTAGACGTCGCCTGGGCAAGGCTTGTGTCGTAGGCAAAAGTTGGTTGCGTGTTCAGGTGTGGCACCAAAAGGGTAAGGCGGCATACAGTCGGGGTTTTACGAAACCCCGATGAGTGTTACGAGTGGCGTCGGGCCTAGCAAAAGTGCGAAGGGCTGGTAAACTACGAATATAGAGACACTCCACCGAGGAAGGTACGAGGTTCATCAGATAATACTGATATGATATTTCTTGATGCAAACTCTCAGTTGTGAATCTTGCTGCTGGACGAAAAACGGGCCCGAGGGATGGCCTGAGCCGGTAGGCTAAACGAACTGGGTCGCTATGTAAAAGGAAATTCGCTCTGGATAGAAAATCGACCAATAAACGGGTAGTAGCGTTCAGGAAAGAAAGCTAAAGAAACTTTCCCGTAGCGATGCAAAGAAAGCCCATAAGGCTGAGCGTTAGTGGCGAATGCGGGGGAGGGTAGGGGCAGCTGTTGTCAGTGACGTAACTTGCTACTGCATTCCTTGTTGCTAAATTTCATCACCCCATTGACATCGCTCCGATTCTCTTCTCTATAATCTAAACACGGTGGAACCAATATACGAACCAATTTCAGGCCAAAACACACAATGTTCGCTCGCATTCCCACATCTACTTCGGTCAGCGAGTCAGCAGTCATCGAGGCGCCCTTCAGCGATGTGTGGCACTTGATCAAGCTCCAGAACTTCAGCAAGTTCTGGTCCGCCCTCGACAAGAGCGATTGGGTCAAGGGTACATCCGATGAGGCGGATGTCGTCAAATGGACGTTCAAGGATGGCACTGTCATGGAGGTCAAGCAGGAAGAGCACTCGGTGCGACTATTTACGATCTGATTCGCATTATATTTGAACTAATGGGGTTTATAGAGCATTGATCACTTCATTACGTATAGTGTCATCTCGGCCCAGCCTGAGCTTTCCTACTCTTCCGCCGTCTCAACCATTCGCGTATACCCTGTCACCTCAGGCAGTCACGAAGGACAGACGTTCATCACCTGGACCGGTAACTTCTCGAATGATGCAGATGCTAGTATGTTCGATATAGCCCTTTTCTAGGTGTGTGCTAATCGTAGTATAGGTGTTATCCAGGATGCTAGGTTCAAGCGTCGTGAAGCTATCGCAGATCTCGCAAAGGCCGCCTCCAAGAAATGAAGCGAAAGGGCGCCAGGAGAGACGCCATGATGGAAGCCCTCTCCCTCAATTTACAGCTTTATAGCCGTTCGCTTTCGTCTCTCACAGGAAATAATGGTGCACGAAAAGGGCATATTGAGGGTGACAGAAAGTTTGTACACTAGCGCGATTAAGTCTATAATAAAAAGTCCCAATTCTCAACTTTTCTGTAGTTTATCCTTGGCGATCAAGAGCCTTGCAGTATCCTTTTGACTACCGAAAATAACTATGTCAGGTTCTTACAATCATGTTTAAGTTAGATTTAGCTCTAGCATATCAGTACAATATATAGTTAGTCACTCTCCAAGAACCAAGTTTGGTCTTAAATTCCTGCATTTGTATACCGGTTCGACCCACATGATTATGGCTATCGTTCTATGGAACACATCTAGCGGGCGATAACCCAGCTCGTAATCATGCCCTGAATAATACTTATAAATTCCGAGTTGGAGGAAGGGAACTGAAAATATTTCATGTCTTCAAGTGATCATAGAGTTTGGCTCGATTCGTTCATGTGATAGGCAGATCCTGGGGTCCTGTACCAAAAACTTGGTAGACAGTAGAGGTTTAGCAGCCCTTTGCTGTGCCTCATGACTGTAGTAGAGAAGGGGAGAATAAAACGAGAACTTTAAGATCACATACGTAATAGTATGTTACCATTCGGAGCAATATCGGCTTTAAGGTATACTGGGATTACGCACATACGACAACTAAAGTACACACGATAGTAGCGACATGCCGTTGTTGTGAACAACGGCTTTACAACGAGGAGTCAAAGGAAGAATCAAAACGTATACGACGCGTATGTCAGGCTCAGCTCCCTTGTAACCTAGAACCCCCTCGTGTGATCACTCAAATACTGTCCTGGGCATGACGGTAGAACGACTGACTAGAAGTTCATAACAGGCTGAACAAATAAGCTATCGTGGAAAGCGTAATTTGGTATTTCCGTATCAATTCATTGGAGTTGTTGCGTAGTAACACAATCCGCATGGCACTCCGAGTTTAACAGAATCCTGACTCGATGAGGAACAGTCTCCGCCGTTCTGACAGCTGACTCGTCTCACAGCTCGTTCATGCGGGGTTATCGAGGTGGATCGAAACAGACGAGACGTGTGTGTCCAGGCAGAGGTCGATGTACAAGAACCTTAGATGTTGATCTGCAGTGGGCAGCCAGACAGTATATGCATGCGCTGGGTAAAAGTACTATACAATTTCATGAGATGCGTGTCTTTATCACGCCATGCATTGTGATCACCAACCCAACGTACCGTCTGCCTGTGTTTTACTGATGTGCAGCTTCCGCAACTGCTGTTGAATGTCGACCTGTTTCACGGCCTTTCTACGGTCCCAGTAGGTATCCTTCTTGTCAGGTGATGATAAAAAGAGAGCCTCGGATTGGCCCTTCAAAACTGGGCGGTTCTTATGATCCGCTACGATCTACGGACTTGATCTCTGTTCGTGTCATGTAACTCATGCAGGTCTGCCGAGCTACACTCGAAGCTCGGCGATCGCCATCGTGTCTAGGTAGTTTAATTGAATGCCCTTCATTGTGTCGCGTGTATTCTTGGAGTGGGGTGTATCCGTAACTGTGGGGACATTCAACCACGTCGCCACAGCTTTATTGTTTAGCTCTTATGGCGTACTACATGTGCTCACTTTTTGGACATGTTGTACACTGCATGACGCTGCCACACTGAACGGCCTGTACGACAGGTTTTTTTCCCCGCATCAGCTGCCAGTAACGTAGTGAGTACCTATCCGTGCGAGGCGCTAAGCCTTTCAGCCTCATTGAGAGCGAATGCGGGTCGGCGGGGAAGCCTATCGGGGACGGAATGTCCGGTTGATGTAATAGGTGTTGTGGCATTGTTGGCATGCTTCAGGTGTTGCATATTTCTAGAAGAGCTGATGTGAAACCATTACAGCAGTTAAGAACTTGGATGTTCCTGATTAAGGTTCACCGCTCGATATCCCACGGTTTTGAGGACCTGCCCCAAGCGCCAATGAGGAGCGTGCTGCATGAATGCCAAATTGTCGCCAACGGATGGGAAACCGAAACTGGAATGTTCCGGAGACATACCAATCACTAGAGGTTGAAAGTCACATCGATACCTATGTAAACTTCCAATAGCAGCATTGATGAAGGAGTTTGGGCTCACCATGTGGGCGGTACCTTGAGTTGTACCTGCGTCGGCGATTAAGCTAGTGCAGCCACTCAGAGATTAGTTTGACGGTTGAGCGGATTATTCGATGCTCGCTGACCGTCGTGTGACAGCCAAAATGCGCCCGGCAAGCAAATTAGATGCGTTGTGAAGGGCGTTCATCGTGCCGAACGTCCGAAACTCGTTCCGTCTGAACACCGCGGCAACGTCACGCACCAGCCACAATGTGATCTCCACGCTTCGATTCACTGATCTTCCCGAATGGCCCATCCCAACTAAATCTCCGACAGTCAGTAATTATTCAACAACCTGCATGCAAGCCGCCAAGTTTCAACGCATTTAGCACGATCCTCGGTTGCTGCAGCAGTGTGATGCCTGCTATCGCTATGGCAAGGTAGCAGTCTGTGTAGCCATGGCGGCCACTTGTGATACCGTATCGCGCTACAGCGCTACACCTCACGCGTTTCTCCCTGGATGGAATGCCCTCCCTTCATCGAGCCGTACCGGGGTCATCCCACTCGCTGGACCTGGGTGTCGCACTACACTATAGCTCTAGCTCGGTAGTATCCGGTTTCCCTTCCATTTGTGCTCCCTTGCTGCTGGTTCGTCAAGCCTGCCGCTAAACATGTAGACGTTTGCACTTTTCTAACAGAGCCCTCGTCCTTACCCAAGTTTCTATCTTGCTTCATCAATCTCCGACGTCGATTCGATGCCTGGGATTGTGGCCTCTTTTGTCGCTTGCTGTAACCCTTACTTACCTGTTCCATATCTTCGGTAGCCTGCACTCTTCCTGGCTCATTGCCACTGGGCGCACACTCCTCTCTTAAGTAACAGAGGGTGCCTGAAATTCGATACTTCTTAACGCTGCGCGATTGAAGTTATCATACCACTGGACACGAACCCATAATGTTCAGGATGGCTCCCATCCTAAGTACTCGAGCACTGGATGGCGGTGGAGCTAACATTGACGCCCTCGGTATCTTCTACGTTGTCGTCGCTATATTGTATACACTCCTATTAGCCGGCGAACTCTACCTACTCAACCGCCATCGTTCGGCTTTTTGTGTACGGATACGTAGCGTCAAAGTCGTCTTCTCGGCTGTGTCGCTGCTTCATATTTACCTGGTACTCGTTCTACTCGTCTATCCATGGAATGGTATGTTTCCTTGCTCAGCCGAGTTTTGGATCATGTCTGTCTTTCTACCATCCGGAATGGCCCTCTTCCAAGGTAAGTAAGCAGTGTCAATATCCCTAAGCCAAGCTAAACAATTCTAGCTTGCAATGCCAGAGTTCTGACTGCATATGAAAGCCAGCGTCGACTGGCTCGCAATTTTCTGGAAGGCGCTCGCAAAAGGCGCTTCTCCTACACGCCAAAGGGGCTCTGGCAAGCTTGGACAGACCTCAATGCAGCAATGAAGGTATATGTCGGCTCGATTGTAGGATTGGCCCTGTCTGTAAGTATTTCCGCACAACGCAACTTGAATCTTCACTCATTGCAAAAGCTATTTCTCGCAACCATATTGTTCTTTGGCTCACGCCGTTTCCACGGCTATGGCATATTTGGGGAAGTTTCAGACTACCATACCTGCCGCAGGGGCTTCGAGTGGTAAGTGCTTAACCCCAGGTATATAGCCCATTCTAATGCCATGTAGGCTTCCTTCTATCTTCGTCCAGCTTTTTTGGACTGTTGTTGTTGGCCCATGGATACTGTGGAAAATTCGACATATTCAAGACGTGCATTCTTGGGCCTGGCAAACTAGACTCGCAATTATCGCGGGGTAGGTGCAACAATCTAGATGAAACCATCAACCACTCACATCGTATAGTTTACCCGGCACGCCCCTATGGATCGCCTTCACATTCTCGCATCTTCAACAGATATACGACATAAATCAATATTTCCCGCCAGCTGGTTGGTAAGTCATATATCTCTTGCAGCGGGCCGCGCCCTTCCCGGTTCCAAATATATTCTCCTATATGCAATATTCGAACCGACGTAATAGGCCGTTCGGCATTGGCACCGAATCGCCCAAGTATTTTGGCGTTAACCTTGCTTACTAACTTGGTCTAGGTTCATACCATGTCTTGTTGTGTGTCAGCAAGTAATCATCGTTATTCCTCTTCGGGATGCATTCAAATCGCAACGACGGCAACGGGCAAAAACTGATTCAGAGATTGAATCTCTCACAACGACTCAGTCATCTGAATCTTCAAAATCAGACACCTATATTTGTAACAAAGAGCTGAAATCGAAAGCATCGATGCAATCACTGGAGTTTAGTATCGAAAACAGTATTGAGCCTTTGATCGCATGGGCAGCGTCCCGCGATTTTACAGCCGAGAACACAATATTTCTTCGCGAAGTACGTAACTTCAAGAAGAAGTGGTCGTCATTGAAGACTGTTTCCACCGCACAGCGGCGCCAGATGTTCAATGAAGCGTCATTAATCTTCTTCACCCTCGTCAACCCATTCACAGCCGAATCACCTATCAACATAGAGTACAAAGTCTTCAAATCGCTACAGAGTACATTTGCAGGCGTTGAGTTCGATCCATATATGCCTCGTAGCAATACACCGGAAGATCTCAAATCTCCAGTATTGAGGGAAAATGTTGTATGTCCCTGGGAGGACACATTCAGTCGACCAACGAGCATCGAGTCGACAACCAGCACATCCAGCACATCTAGCACAGCAAGCTCGCGGAGCCACGTGCCAAGCGAATTTACAGACGAGATCTTTGATGCTGCTTTCGAGAGCATCAAATACCTGGTGTTCACTAACACATGGCCGCGTTACGTGGACGCAGAATTAACCAGTAAGGTTTGATGGCCATGGTTGCTCAATGCTGGGAAGTTATCTCTAAGGTAGATGATCGTTAGCTTGGTCACGTTTATTACCCGTCCTACATATGACTATTCAAGAAAATGGGTTATGACGGCTTTGCTTTCGTATTCTTCCCTCAGCGAGCCTGAAAAATTATTTACAACGCACTGTTCATATGTGGATAGGATATACCCCGAATGAGATTTTGATTTGTTTACTTGCTGCCGATCCTTGATGATGCGCTCGCAAACCGTACCTGCATTCACACGTTACATCATCTGGAGTTATCTCCCCTCAAAGCTGACATAACTATGAACAGGGCTAGAAACCGGGTATACTTAGGGATTATGCACCCCGGCCGCGTGATGAGAGTTGTTTTTTTAGCATGACACTCGTGGCGTCGCAGATCGTAGGTGAGATCGATCTGTATTTAGTGAGCTAGTAGACAGGGCAATTACAAGGTTTCCACGTCAACGCAAACTACAGATATTCAAAGACTAACAAAAATAACCGAATTGAGCTGTGAACATTATGTTTGACATTGCTATCTTATACTATCCTTATTTTTCTGCCTTCAAGTACATCCTGGGTCCGATCATGTGTGCTGTTACCATCTTACTTTTACTTCTTGGCCCCGACTCTTCTTCTCATCCAGCCAATAAAAAAATTGCCCGTCAATATATCTGCCGAAAATTATGCGCGGCTTTCGAAACTCGGCTCAACCCAACGGCAGGACGCTAGGGATCGTTTCGTGCCACACCTTGTGTCACAGATCGCCTCTGGCAGTTTATGCTGTTTGCGACTCAGCGGCGTCCGCGAACCAGACCGTCGGTTTCGGTAGCATTACGTAGTACCACTAGGCTATAAGCTCCAGTAGAGCGGGAATGACAAGATCTCTCACGATCCTTTACGGTACTACGAGTAGGGGATAGATTTGCTAAGGTGAATGAAACTTTGGTCTAAGTGGGCTGAATGAACATAGTGAATTTTACACGATCATATCTCATTACTATAAAGCGGATAAAGCATGGCCAGCCCTCTTTAACTGAGCCTCAGCATCAAAATGAGCCCCGGAGTACTAGAAACCCAATCCTATCCAGGAAAATCTGATAGCAATGCTTGCAAGCAGAAAAATCGTGATAACAGAGCAGCTAGTGGGGCCTGTTGAGGACCCTTTTTACACAATCACAAAACCGGCGAGCAAAATAAAGAGCGATGATTAGATGGGAAGCAGGTCAACAACGCCTCATTGGAAGCGCTCCAGGATAGGAGGCAGTGGGACACTATTGCTTTCCATTGCTATTCCTATCAAAATAAACTGCGGCGGCGAAGGGTGTGACGGCGAGGGACGATGACGCGATTCTTGGGGTTGGAAGTTGCTTTCGGGGTTTTTGGTATTGTTTGTTACATTAGCATTCTTTTTTCTTTATTTCCTGGTTTTTGGTGTTTGTAACGAGTTAGGGAGTTGTGGATGTTGATGATCGTGATAACAAAAACTTATCATTACAATATAGACACAACAAAAAAGAAAGAAGGGATCGAGTAAGGGATACCCAGTCAAAACAAAAACATACAACAGTGAGGATTCCCTAGCAGTTACCTACCTGAGCACTGATCTGCTAGCCTTGTTTGAGTAAGGCTGAGCGAACGGGAAGCTCTGTTGTCTCCTGGTCTGCTGCCACATCAACTTCTTAAATTACCGTATCCGGTATCTTGGAGTGCTAAGTGACTGACACATACATTGCCCCTAATACCCTAAAGGGGTAGATCTGAAATTGGAAGGCTTACGTCGATGCCGATGGAGCACGAATGAAGGGCTGACATGATTAAGTCTAGTGTCAACCACAAGCGGTAATGGATCATATCCTATTGGGCAGATAAACATCCAAGTTCGCCACGAAGTCTCAAGGCACCAATTGCGATAGAAGCACCCCGGGCTGCTAGAATTTTTTATTCATAGCATTGTTCATATCCTTCACCCTCGCCGAAGGCTTTGCCTGACGTGCTTGACTGCACAAATCCTGACACAAACCGCCGCTCAACACAGCCGTTTTATTCCTTCCGCATCGAAATTACTACACGCGTAAGGGTTGTCGGGACATCCTTTGCAAAGAACATATTCTCCACTTGTTGTTCCTGTGTGGTTGCCCGTTTGACAGACCTTAAACTTCTTACGACAACCTGGAGCCTCGCAAGTGTAATAGTTGTGCTCGTTGTTGATATGTTTGCAAGTATTGCACACCCCCCGGGCTCCAGAGCTAGCTGACATCTTTTATATAGCGCCTACGATGATCGGTTACCAATGCTACGTGACAGAAACCCCTTGATGTTCCTAACGTGTACTAAACTCAAGGTATAGTATAGTTAATAGGAAGGCTGTAGCATTATATAAGATACTAAGCACTGCACTGCCTGCGGTGGATACGTAAGCCATGATTTGCATCATTTCGTGGGGGTTTTATTTCGAGGCCACTTGCAGGACACAGGCATCGCGGGCATGCCAAGTGCCTGTTTTGGTTGACGCGCTAAAGAACCCCCCACCCCTAACACTAACACAAAGCCCACGGCTCCACATCAACATTCATTCCTCAATACCAACCACCAATTGCTCAAAACTCCCTTCACTAGCTCCAAGCCCATATTATGGAAGACGCAGTTCGAATAAGTGATCAGCAAGCCCGCATCATCTACAGAGACGGCTTCGATACATGGGCAAGCCTCTATACTCGCGCTCAAAACACCGCCCGTACATATTACCTATTTCCGCCGGATGTATTTCCTCAGCAACCATTCTTTACGCGAAATCTAGAACTCAAGCACGACACAAGCCAGATATACGCTTCTGGATACTCGTCCTGGGGATCAACCCCTGGGGATTGCAATCACAGTCTTCCAAGCTTCCAGCAGCCGGTTAAGTTTGAAGTTACGTCAATAAAGCCAACTATGCTGTCCATGTCAGCACCCACTCGCAGTTGTATCGACGACTTTTCTTGCGACGATAATTATCTCGCTGTTCTAATACTAGCATGGGCATATATTCTATCAGCTCGATGGGCAGAGATTATGCCTGTTCCCTGCACTCTCCGATATACTCAAAGTCAAGCTATGTCAGGAAGCAATAGCGAGGATTATGTCAGTATCGATATTTGCCCTGAAAGTCCGGAAGAGGCTAGATGGTGGGCTGCCATCCTGGCACAGGGTCAAGGTTGGGAAGCAACTATGGGCTGGCAACAAGATATCGATTCACAACTAGACACATTCTTATCACCTTGGTCGATCTCTCTTCGGTCTATACCGGCCTTCTCTTTATCACCATCGTTAGGGACGGTTTCTTCATTGCATTCAATGGCTTCGTTCTCAAAAGCCTGCAGTTACCTCGATAAGTTCTGCACAAAACACGATATTGTTGATCAGAGTCACGTTGCATTAGCAGCTGTTCTTCTATTTCCATCTATGGGCAGCTCCCAAGCGTTGCGATTACCAATGCCTAGAATTAGCAAGTGCGGAACACCAGCTCCCTTCAACCGCAATGGCCAGCAAAATCAGATATTTCAGGAGCACCAATTAGATAGGCTGCTTACCATGAGCTGCAACATCAGGGGTATACGCCCTATGTTACTCAGTGTTTTCTACGAACCTAGGATAGAATGCAACGCTGTTGCACCATGGCTTCAAGGATCGCTAGCTGCTATTAATTCTTTCATGGGCAAGGATCCATGTATTCTTGGGCGAATGTGTGCAGAACGAGAGCCTATGATTGCATGCTTCTGGCTAGGCAGTACTATTCTTGGTCTTCAGGAGGAACTCATGAGGAATATCAAGTATGGGCCCATTCCAATAGACCTACATTCTGCCGTATGGTCTGGTACTATGCAGTCATTTATACAGCAACCTGTGTCCAGCCCTCTTGTGGAAGACAAAAAAATAAGACGTGCAGATGAGTGCCGTTTACTATTCCTCTCACAATCGAGGTATCATACTCGAATTCCGATTAGTCAATGGCAGCCCTTCGGTACAACTCCGGTTGATGATGTTGATCTTGAAGTACAGCTTCATCGAAATTGTAAAAGTCACAGCATTCAATATCAAGGGTTCGTTTGGAACTGTTTGAATAAGCCGGAGCCTCAACGACCAGTGCAGGCGAGCCAGCCTATCTTTCTATATCGCTTGGAGACACAAAGCAATACAATCCCAGTTTCATGGGGGTTATTGGATCGTAGTAAAGAAAGCATCTCTGAAAATGCAACACGCAGCTTAATGAACTGGCTACGCGTTGAAGGACACGCGCCACATGAAAGAGAGATATGGGAGCATGAGTGGTTTCAAATTGATGATTCAGAGGAAGAAGACGAGGAAGAAGACGATGTCATGTCGAAGAGAGGATCTGATATCTCGCCGCATGTTGAGTCTTGGCTGTTTGAATCGTCACAGTCAGGCGATAGCCACAGTTGTACCCCTTACAGTAACCCTCTGCGCAAACTTAGCAAGATCCTTATTGGATACGTGATACTAGCATCAAGAGGTCACGGCGGCTCTTCTGCAAGGGACGTTGACGATGAAGGTTCGGGTGGTAAGGGCAGGGAGTCGCAGTTGACGAGGCGAGCTAGTGCGTAAATAGTTGGTGGGCAGACTGGTCCAGGAGTCAGTAAAATTAACTTCCAAGACGATCCAAGAACAAATAAGACTGTCTCCATTTGCGTAATAGATTCTGGGTGCCGTGAGATGCTGAGGACTGCGGCGCATTTGATGTGCAACCGAACACTAAGAATACACTGCAGCTGGGGCCACGCGTCGCGTCGCGCGTCTAGGAATGCGCACAGCGCCTGACTTAGAAATAATGGTATCCAGTCGCAGCATCGTCCCCCGACATTTTGCGCTTTTTCGTAACCTTTGGAGCTCTCAAGTCTGGAATTCTATGCGCCGAGATTGTGTGTTGCTGGAATGCATATTTGGACGGAAGCTGGTCCCCGCAGTGCGGATGGGAATAGACTGACAACGGTTTGTCAAGTTGGAGTAGATGCACTCTAATGTGTTTGTGGAGCACAACACATCGTGAAACTGTGTAAAGCGTGTGGCCAATAGCAAGTTCTTGTCTCTCACGCAGAAAAGATAGTGAGCAGCTACACACAGCAACGCCAGCTCGTCGAATGAGCCCGCAAAAATCATTCAACTGCCGGAGGTGATGGACCCTAACGTGCTGATGTTGCATATGCTCTGACCTGCACCATTCATCATGCTCGTAGCAGCAATGCATCTCCGTCATCATCGTCCACCAGTTGGACACGATGCTTGTCCGACAGGTGATGTGCAAGGTCTTCGTAACGATCAAATACCTGAAAACATTTATTCCAGAGGCATTGATGCGATTGCATCTTCGTCAAGTGCTCAGTGACATGATTTAAGTTTGTCCCGCAGAGTTTTCCTCGGAAAGAGAAACCACAGCTATGCCACTGGCATCTCTTGACGTAGTCAAATTGTCGGGTCATATGCACTCGCCCTTCTTTGGTGAGTCACCTATGAGCGCATTCAAGCAAGTGAGCATTCTCGCGGGATGGCCTCGACCTTCTTGTGTTAGCATGATCAGTAATGAGGCAAATATACATAGAAATCAAGCTTTTCTTGCAATCGCTGCAATGATTGTCTGCGGATGGTTGCACCAATTTGTAGCCTCGATCACTAACTTGAGAGTGCATGATCTAATATGTATAGTAGGTGTCCCCTTCGAGAAGGAGCGTCGCAAGAAGCTTGAGTTGCGCTTTAATTAATTGGTTTACAATAGATGTTGATCGAGGACCTCTCATTGTGTTTTGTTCAGAGACTAGGGAAGAAGGTAACTAGTAGAGTGCAATACTCGTAGGAAAGACCTATAAGTTGCATTGCGACTAGTGATATAACGTGTTGGTTCACTGGATGCACGTGTTCGCTAGATGCACGTCGAACACCAAACTTGAGTCTGACTCACCTTCTACATTACGCGATAACTCCACCAATATGGACCCGATTCAAGCTGCAATTGAAGAAATCAACTCGCGAGAACCAGGAGAAGATTTCTCATACACTAAAGTTGCTGCCAAATTTGGTGTTGAACGAACTACGCTAAGCCGAAGACACCAAGGCCAGACAAGCTCAGATCAGACTATCAAACTCAACCGGAGAAAGCTCAGCGTACAACAAGAAAGTGAGCTTATACAATATATTAAAAAGCTTACAGGAAGAGGCCTTCTACCTACAAGAGAGATAATAAGAAGCTTAGCATTACAGATAGCTCAAGAGATAGCAAAAGCTAGGTAACTTGCTTCCTTAATCAAAACTAGAACTTAGTCGTACCTAAATAGACTACTAGCATTGACCGTACACGCTACAAAGCTAATTTATATACAAAGTATAAGCTATACTTTAACTTATTACATTAGAAGATAGAGGAATATTAGATAGAGCTACAGTATACATACAATATAGATAAGAAAGGCTTTATAATTAGCATTACTAGGAGGTCTAAACGTATCTTTAGCTAAGCAATATAGGAGAGAAAGGAGGCTCGTGCAGCTCTCTAGGATGGCTCTCGCAAGTAGATAACTACCCTAGCGTGTATCTATGTAGATAGGATATCTCTACTACCTAGACTTATCTACGAGGCTACCTATAGAACTATAAGGTTAGTATAGGTAGACGCAATTGAGGCTAGAAAGTATTAGGTCTTTATTAGCTTATCTCTATCTAGGTAGACAAATAACGACGTTAGCCTAGCATAGCTTGAGTAGGTATTTAACCGCTATACTATAGGTAAAGCTAGACGCTTATATTAGTTACTTATCGTAGATAGGCATAGCTTATATATTACTCTAGCTTTTATTAACTTTTGCAATAAAAATAGGATCTTACTTGCTATCTTTCCTCCTTATTTAACTTACTCCCTCTAGCTACTCGATGTAGTAATATTTAGGCCTCTTGCATCTACTTACTTAGTTAAACTTAATTACTACCTTTAGTAGGCCTAAGGCCTTATCTTAGTTAGTAAAGGCAACTTCTTTCTACTCTTTTAGTAAGCCTAGATAACGTCCTTTAAAGCTCTAACAATACTTAAGTTGTTTAAAGCTATAGGCATCTAGCTAAGAGACGCTAATATAATCCTTAAATAGTTTACTTACTTGTTAGCTAACGAGAGCTAGAGCTCTATATCGCCGTTACGCCTCTCTAATAGTAACTAGAGGTAGATAGATCGCCTTATCTAGAGTGCTATAAAGGATACTACTTAGGCTAAGGCTAAGACGCTAAGGGCTTTGCTCTACTACCTTTAAGCTTAAAATAAGCTTCTATAGTATGAGAATAAGGGATTGCAACGAGCTCTTAGTATTTAGGAGAGGTAGAAGAAGAAGAGTAAGCCTCTTAACCTCTAGCAGTGTCAAGAGTATTATAGTAGAGCTATCTTCTAGTTGCTACGTAAGATAAGAGAGGCTTGCTATCGCAAGAAGGTAGAGGAGTAGGAGAAAGAGTAGAAGTAGCTTTAAAAAGCTAAGAGGAGAGAGCTACAATAGGCTGCTTGCTAATACAAGAAGAAGCTAGCTAAGGAGAAGCGTGTGGCGCGAGAGGCAGCTAAGTTGGTGAGGGAGAAGGAGAGGGCAGATGAGGCGGCTCAACGCGCAGCCTAGTGCGCAGCTATCAACACTAAAAACTCTATACAACCTAGCCAGATGCAGAAGAGAAAGGCTTTAACTTTATCTACTTAGAAGAAGAAGCGCAGCAAACAAATGGCTGACGCTGCCGGCAGTGAGGAGTCTCTAGGAGCTGCATCAGCAGCTCCACTCAAAACTACTCGCTCTGGCCGCAACGTCAGCCTTCCAGCAAAATTCAGGTAGTCTAAATTATTTGCAAGCCTCTAGTTACTACTCCACTGCAAAATCTCATAATAATAGCTATTGTGTGTGGCTCTGCAGCCTCATCTTTGAGATCGCAAGTTTGGTGTTCGGCGTGCATCCGGTGAACCAACACGTTAACGGATGATTATTGATTCGCGACCAGTCATTACTGCGCGGCTCTCAATAATTATTAGCGAGTGCCCTGATAAAGCGCGCGGCTATAAAATAACTCAAACTTTAAAGTGTCTAAACGCTCGACGAGTATGTTTGATTGCGTACTCCTACTAATACAACGATTTTACTAAGCTACCCAGCCAATTACCGCTATCATGGACGACGGTTTCCCTCCCTTTACTATGATCGAATTCTTTTTTGGAGACCATGATGCTGCACTCACCATTATGAGCCGCGGTAAACGCTTTTACATCCACATCACAACTAAAGATCTTTGTTGGGAAGAGGACGATTCGCTGGTGCGACAGTTTCTCAGCTTCCAACGAGCATTGACGATGACCCAGATGGGGTGGATGCATTCCAAGAATGGATGGTGAGGCCTTGCATTTCCTTTATGGACCAAGTCGCATCATCCTTACCCCGTGTGGAACCACCTTCGCTTGCAGAGTACTTCGTAGCAGAGACATTTATCATTAAGTTGATAAACGTAGGAGGTTACCTTACGGTCGTGCAATGTCCTGAAGACCCTTCAATCACACTTTCTCTTACGCCAAAAGTGCCGGTGTCCGATCCGGCGGTGTCAGAAGCTATCTCCCAAGGCGTACCTTGCTTCCCAGCGTCACAACTAAAAGCTATTTTAGAACCCGAGGCTCACGAAGCTATCTCCAATAAACGCTCAATGTTTGATAATCCTTGCATATCTCCCTCCACTGTACCCTCTAGCTCCTGATCAACCCACCCTTCTGCAGGGCCTCCACCAAAATCAATCACCCAAGTATTGCCATTCGAGTCTACTAGAACGTTATCTGGCTTGAAATCTCCCCAGATAATGTTCCTGTTGTGTAGCTGCTTGGTTGTAGCTCGTATTTATTCTGCCCATTTCTCACGCTCAGCCTGTGAGGCCTCCTCAACAGCTTCGGATAAAGTCTTGCTACCATGAATAAACTCAACAAGTAGACCCATAACGAAAAGTCCATTATCGTCAAGTGTTACAAGCCCACCAATTCTTGAGACAAGTAAGCTATTAGGAAAGGAACTACTCCTAAAACGGAGTAATATATTGAGTTCCCACTGGAAAGAGTGCGCCTCAAAGGCACCCTTGAAGTGGAACTGAGTTTCTTCCCGGAGACTTGGACCGTTTTAGGGATTAGATCATAGCCAGGTACCGTTGGTTACGAGGAATGAATGTATGCAGTCAATGGCAATCGCTGCTGTAAAAAGAGAACTAAATGGCATATTTTCAATCACAGCAAGCGCACACCACTTTGATATATTGAAATTCACAATAGTATCTTTGAACTCACTGCGCAAACGTGAAGTCATGCCCTCAAGGTCCTACGGCCGTATGTGAACGAACCATGATTTGAAGTGTTGTCAGTGACGTTGCCTTGAGAACATGTTGCTCAGATCTTGGTCAAAACTGCCTACAATTCACATGCGTTTAAGATTATTTTTGCGTTTCCGAGGTACTAGAAGTGATAAAATCCTAAAAGCGTTTTATTCCATGACGCAAGTAACGATAGGGAGTAACTGGGTATAGCGAATCATAAGTGAACGTCGATGTAGGCTTCGGCGATATCGCGAATCATTTCTTCTCTTGCTGTCCAAATGAAACTTTTCGAGATGCCCACTGAACGACAGTGTTTTCAGGAATAGCTCTCAAGTTTTCTTCATCTATAAATCTCGAATGTTAGTATATGTATAAGTTTACCTTTCATCATGGATGGCGTTCCGCCCGATGCTCAAACGCACCTTGTTCATCTAATGTTGACCCACCTATAGAAAAGTCTCGATTTTGACCTTTTTTAATATGGGCTAAAGCCTGCCTTCTCCACATTGCCGGTTTGGTTATCAATGCCCCGGTTTCCAGTGCATCACGGATATCCTCCATACTTGTATCTGGCCAGTACTCTGCCCCGACAGAGCTGATCGGGTAAAGCGGTCTGTTATCCGGATGAAACACATATTCTTCCAGTTTTGCGGGTGCTTTTGATGAGATGATAGCGATATCCGATGCAATTTGTGCACAGTATATTTCCAAAGGTAGGTCGTTGACTTCCACACCAAAAGGGTTCTCAATCTCGTTACCAATTGCGGCAAAGCCTAGGATAATATAGGCTGAGATAATACAAAGCGGAACAGTATGCCAGCCCATCAGCTTCATAAGCTGAATGGGCAGAGTGATGACATAGATCCATGTGATTTGCGAAATGGCGATTGTGTACGCAATTGGCAATGGAGTGTTCGAGATACGATCTGCGGTAACAAGAATGTCATCGAGAGATTGCAAGTTGTTTAATGCCTTTGCCTCCATGGCTGCCAATGATAAAGTGCCATTATCGTTAACCGACTGGATAAATGAGGCCATGTACCCAAGAATCTCGAGAGGCAAATTACCCACTGGGCGTTTTGCTCGCTTCAGCTCTTTTCGGGGGTTTTCTCCCGGTATTCTCAGTATGACTCTCAGTTGCTTCATAAAGGCGTTATGCGTTTTTGGCTCAGATGGTCTTCCTGCATTTCAGGCCATGATATCGAGATGAGCAACCAAGTCGTTTAAATCTCCATACTGAATATATGGCTCAAAACGAACTTTGTGCTTAAGCGCAACGGCAAAAGCCACTATAAGATTCCAAAATGAAACTTTGGCAAGAAGGTCCTGCTTCCCGAGTTCACCTTCTCTTTCGTCGGCCTGAATCCAGATGTTACGTGCAAGCGTTGCCGAAACATCTTAAATGACTCCATACTTTCCGGCCCTCCATATAACGTTCATAGGTTGTAGAACTCCGCAGATTGAGTGAGAAACCAACGAGGATACCTAGTACTGTAGCGATAATCGGATGTACAACGACTAAGCTAGTTAGTGGGGGTCCGGATTTTGAAATATAATAGCCTAACTTTCGTGCACATTTTTTGATATGGCTGTGATGATAGCGGCCCAGATACCAATGATGACTGTGCGTAAAAGGATTTTTGGTGTCACGCTCCCATGTATTCGAAGCGCTCGAGGCCATTTTGAATGTCGAGAAATATCTCATGGACCAATCTGCATCAATGTGAGTTCATTCTCAGCCCAATGTGAATCAAATACCCACAAAATACTCTTGCACACTACTACGTGCTCTCTTTGGTACCTCCGTGGGCAGCCTCTCATTCTTTTCGACTGCATATTGTAGGTTAATATTGGTCTGCAATAGTATGTTGAAATACCAATGTGCTTACATGCATATCCAAATAACGAACGCATTGTATCACCGGTTTGATAGTATTTTGACTTCAAGTTGAATCTAGAGCGATTAGAATATTTCGATTCAAGTACTCATTCATCCTGCAAACTGTTCTACTGGTCGAATTCCGGGATGGGGAAAGGGATATGTACGATGACTACATGAGCGGCATTTTTCACATGGTGGATTTGACGAGACCGGAATGACTGGATATGAGACGTGGAAAGGTGGTCGATTCAACCACGGAACTGAGGTGTGCACGGTTCGTCAACATCTCGATAAACTCCTAACAAGTAATTTGAACGACAATCACAAATAGACGTTTAAAAAAATACATTTTCATTCCGATATCATACCAATCTGTTGAGGATTGTCTCCATAAGAAGGTTGAGTAGGGTTGATGCTTGAGTATGTGTAAGTTGTGGTCGCCGACACTCGGACACCCACTACCTTGACGAAATTGATAGCTGCTCTGTGGCACGAAGAGCCATCTTCAAAAGTACAGAATTATACCTAATTCAATTCTTCAAAAAGTGAAACCGGCAATTGTCAATAGCCTTCATCAACTTGACGTTACTTGGTGGGCGAGACCAAGGCCAAGAACACTACGGAAAATGCAAAAAGAAGCCTCGCAGTAGTGAGTCTCTAGCCAGTAGTCGCGAATGCATGCGTCAGATCGCGGCTAGACACTAGCACCCATGGTAATTGCAAAGGCGTGCGGGCAAAACCGAGCATTAGTTCGCCCTTCCGCGAGCTGCGTAATCACTAGACAAGCGGACCCTTAAGATAGGTATCGGACTACGAGAAGAGCGGGGAATCGATGACCCAAATGCCAGCCATGAAGATCCAACCTAACCCCAATAGACAACTATCTAACTGAATCGGGGGCGGTACAACGATGCTCGAATCACACTACACACCCCAACGACTTGCATCAATCATTATTCATAAAAGCTAAGTCGTGAAATTCATCTAGATCATAGACATCAATCATAGCAAATTCTATATGCACAATCATATCCACTCGTCCTACCCTTGCCTCGTCACATAAGCGCACAGCACCCCCCACTCTGCTTCTTCGGCCTGCCATTCACATATGTCGATCCCTCATTCATAGTCCCTCCAAACTCCTCCACGCCTCCTCGCTCACCTCCTGTTCCGTGCCTCTGAAAAGGAACAGCCGATATCACATTTCCTGGTATAGCTGGTAAAGGCGACGGAGTGCAGTCATCCTCGTTTTCGAAATAATACCCGCAGTTATAACAGGTCTTGTGCCCGCATCGGGGGCATGATGTTTTATCGCCATCGGGGTCACCCGCGACGGTGGAGCCACAGGTACAGCAGAGCCATGCCATGTTGGATTTTTGTAAGTAGAGATAAGTTTATTTATTTAGTTTTGGTGTGTAGTTTCACTGTAGGATTTTTGCGTGTATGTTAGGAATAGGTGTGTTTGTGACGAGAATTGTAGAGGGGGGCAAGAGTATAAAATAGTGTGGCCGTATTGCTCATTCACGGTTTGGAACACTTTGTACACTGCCATGTCATTAACTGGTTGGAGTCAGTCATTGTGGTCTTTGTCGTGTGTTGATCCTTGTATTTTCTTCACAGAGTATTGACAAACTCAGCTACACAATCACATTGACCTCCTTTCCATTGGCCCAACCTTCGACTGTTTGCTTCAATACATCGCCCAGGTTTTTCAAAGTGCGTTGTGAAAACCAAGCGAGATGAGGACTCATTGTGATGTTTAAATCCTTTGCTTGCTCAGATAGGAGGGGTGTGTCGTTTGGGCCACCTACAGGCTCAACCTGGTAGACATCTGTTGCGTAGCCTGCTATCTGCTTATCTTTCAGGGCTTGGACGACGGCGGCTTCGTCGACTATTCCCCCGCGAGAGATGTTAATGAGCACAGCGTAGGGGTGCATCTTGGCAAGCTCGGCAGCAGATATGAGGTTGAGTGTCTCTGGGTTCCGTGGGAGTGATAGGATAAGGACAGTGGCTCGCTGCAAAACCTCATCAAATGGCACACGTTGGATGTCTGTATCTATCGGCGTTGTGGTAGAGGTCTTACGCGATGCGATAAGGACATTCATTCCCAAAGCGTGCCCCAGATCCGCGATGCGTTTTCCTGGCATGGTATTAGCCTAGCATTGCGGCTCTTAGGTGGGGCCGCTAACCTAATCCCCCATGCCCAATGACCCCTAGGATCTCATCTTTGCAAGTCAGGGGTGGGGTCCCGTCAGGGAGTCGCATGCAGCGATTCACAGAACCCTCTCTTTTCCATTCGCTTGGCTGCTCTCTAACCTTGTGGTCCAAGAGCACAGTGCGTCGTCTTGCTGCAAAGTACAAACTGATGGCATGCTCTGAAACGGCGTCATGATTGCATCCTGGGCAATTTGTCACACGAATGCCGCGAGCTTTAGCAGCGGCGAGGTCTACATGGTCGCTGCCTGTTGCTGAAGCAGCGATGTATTGAAGTCGAGGGGTCACAGTAGGGTCCAGTGTCGCGGCGTCGAGCTTCACTGTGGTGGTGATGATGATGGTGGCATTGCGGATGCGAGAGTGGAGCTCGTCACGCGTTGAGGTTGTCTCATAGGTAGTGAGGTTGTTGGGAAAGTCGAAGCCAGCAGCCGGCAGTGGCTGATGCTGTTTCTCGAGTGCCACGATTTCATGCATGGGGCGAGTTAGTGATACTCAGGGTCTTGTAACCGGTTACGCGGGCCAAACGCTGGGGAGCATGCAGTTTATAGACTGAATAATTGGATCCCATGCAGGCGTGCGGTGTGAGTACCCGTAGTTTGACATTCGTAGGGCGTGCGGCAATGCAGGACTGCCCATGGATTGAGCTACACGTCCACCCACGCAGCTGGGGCCTGGTTATGTCTTCACAGCACACTGCTCCGTGCCTAAGGGATTGCTGGCCGATTTGGCACGCGACATGGCTGGATGTTTGCGATGGATTACGAGCGCCCCGCATCCATCGGCGCAACACAGGATGACGACCCCGGCGACTCCTATTGGCTGCTTTGTCTAGCTTTTGGTCACGGTCTCAGTTCCACTTTCACCCTCGCCCGACTTGCTCGCGCACGAGCGAGAATTTGATGATTTAATGCCGAAGGATCGTCAGGGCACTGAGGGCAGCATCGGCACCTGCACCTGTTTCATTCCAGAGGCCTTTGAGTGGACCAGCGCCACGGCTCCCTGACTCGATCGGGCAATTAACTCGCTGGCCCACGACTCCACCGGGCGTATCCGAGTAGGAGACGGAGGCGCCAAGAGCGGGCTGCCATGCATCGAGATAGCGTGGGCAAAAACGCAGGAATGCTTGTCTCGTCCCGGTCTAGCGGACCCAGTTCATGCGAAGGCCATGCGGAGCCCTGGTCTCGCTGACGTCCTACTAGAAGAGTCGCTCACGCCCGCGCCAACCTGCTGGTTGATGCATGCTGCTGAACTTTCGACGCCAAGGACAAACCACCTCACTTGCGATCGCAAACCAACCCACCCAGGCCCAGGACGGAAGTAGTACGCCCCTCATGTCCGACTATCGCTATGGCACGCAGTCTGATGCGTATGCCGCCGAGAACGATCTTCACCAGCGCAACAATTTTGAAAAGACTCCAAATCGCAAGTTGAGCTTGACTAACGACATGTCTGGCGAAGGAGGCGGCCCCAATGATGCTGACGACCTGCTGCAGGCCATGGGCTACAAGTCGGAGCTGGTGCGATCGCGTTCCACTTTCCAGGTCGCCTTTATGTCCTTTGTCCTCGCATCGGTCCCATATGGGCTGGCAACCACGCTCTACTACCCCATCGCCTGCGCAGGGCCTGTCGGCATCATCTGGGGCTGGCTCGGCGTCTCTCTTATCATTCTCTGTGTAGCCGCTTCGCTGGGCGAGATCACCAGCGTCTATCCTACTAGTGGTGGGGTCTACTATCAGACTTTCATGCTCGCAGCACCCTCGTACCGTAGAATTGCGTCGTGGATCTGTGGCTGGGCCTTTGTAGTCGGAAACATTACCATTACTCTCGCCGTCAACTTCGCCACTGCCCTGTTCCTCGGTGCATGCATCAATGTCTTCGAATCCGAGCCTGGTGTGGGCATCTTCGCCGGAACTGCCTGGCAGGTGTATCTGATCTTTCTGGCCATCACCCTCTTATGCAATTTGGTGTCTGCCCTTGGAAATCGCTGGCTACCTTGGCTTGATGTGAGATTTCCTTTCTATCCACCATAGAGCGACTTACTCATCGATTCCAGACTTTTGCCATCTTTTGGACTTTTGCAGGCGTGCTTGCCATCATTGTTTCCGTCCTTGCCATTGCGAAAAACGGCCGCCACGACGCCAAATACGTCTTCACCGAATTCAACCCCACTCTTTCTGGGTGGGTCCCAGGATGGTCCTTCATGGTTGGATTGCTTCATGCCGCCTATGCAACTTCTTCAACTGGAATGATTATCTCGTGAGCATGCCCCTTCTACCTATGCGACAGTAGTTTTTGCCCGCCAAACTTCCAATGCACCAATCCCATGCAGCTTGAATCCCAAGGCAGCCACTTCCCACCGCGACAACTGTTTCTATACGAGGTACTTTTAGTCTATAATTGTGCACCTACTGACTTAGCTATAGGATGTGTGAAGAGGTCGAACACCCGGCTACGCAGGTGCCTAAAGCCCTGGTTGGCACCGTTGCACTCAACACTATTTGCGGCTTAGTTTTCCTGATCCCACTTGTCTTCGTTTTGCCAGACCAGGCGAAACTTGCAGCTCTACTTTCTGGACAGCCGGTGCCCACCGTCATCAAGGACGCGGTCGGCGGTCCCGGCGCCGCCATTGGTCTACTTATTCCTCTTCTGGTCCTCGGGCTTATTTGTGGCATCGGATGTACCACTGCCGCGTCTCGTGCGACCTGGGCTTTCTCCCGTGACGGTGCTATCCCTGGCTTCAAGTGGTGGAAGGTGGTGAACCCCAAGTTGGATGTACCTCTGAATGCGATGATGCTCAGTATGGCCGTCCAGCTCATCCTTGGTCTCATCTATTTCGGGGCACCGGTTGCTTTCAACGCCTTCTCTGGTGTAGGTGTCATCTGTCTGACTCTGAGCTACGCCATTCCCATCTTCATCTCCCTCATTCGAGGCCGTCAGCATGTCAAAGAGGGCGATTTCCATCTTGGAGCCCTGGGCACCTTCTGCAACGTTGTTGCTATTGGCAAGTGTCCCACCCATAAGATGAAGTATTGTGGTTGACTAATGCATAACAGCTTGGTCTGCTCTTGCCATCCCCCTTTTCTCGATGCCGACAACGCTTCCCGTGACTCCGCAGCTGATGAATTACGCATCTGTCGTTTTCGTCTTCTTCTTCGTGATTGCGACTGCATGGTATTTCGCCTGGGGCAAGAGGAATTATGAGGGCCCCCCCACGCACGAGGAAGCTGTGTTAGAGGCAAGGAGAGCCAGCATCACCAGCCACCGAAGCAAATAGGCGGTGAGAGGGTTGTTTGCGTGGGAGGAAGTTTGGTTTCTTCAATTGGCTGGATACCCTGGGACTTGTAGATGAAAGTTAGCCTTGTAGAATTTAGTAGTGCTCCATAATAGGATGTGATGTACAAATATACCCTCGATTCTGGATGATAGTAAGACTATGGGCAGACGTGCGGCGAATTAGGATCACGTGACAACGGACGTTGAAACGGATTGGTGGTTTCGCTAACTAAGCGTCACAGGGCACCGCGCGAATAGTCTGCCCCGTCGCCCCGTCGTCCATCCACAGGTTGCAGGTCGCGTCGCCTCCACCACGAACAACAGCCCAAGGCAAAATTACTTTTGATTGCGCTGTAGGCTATCGGGCAGTGTGCGCATCTTTGCGCCTGCCCTCTCAGATAGACGCCGCCGAGCTCTTTCGATCGCTCGACCCCCTCCATCCATCCATCCATCCACAAGCGTAGCTACTGCCATTTCCATTTCCATCACCAGCACCGCTGCCGCCATCCTCACCACCTGCACCACACGTGACCGCCACCACGGCCGCCATGTCGGGCGCCATTGCCACTGCCCGCCCTTCGCAGGCGCTGCGTGTGCGCCGCGAGTCTCAGCGACCTGGAGTTGCGCGTGCGGCCGCTCGCCCAAGCAATATGGAGGACGAGGGCGCAAAGCAGGACACCAAGCGCTATGGTAAGACCGTCTTGCACTATTAGCATTGCTACTGCGGCGACGACGACGACGACGACGACGATGACCAACTAACATGTCCCCAGTCTACACCCAGCAGGACATCCTCGCCCGCCACAAGGGCAAGCCGCCCTCGATGCGCATCTCCCTGCACCAAAAGCACTTCCGCATCAACGACTCGCCCGACATGCTTGAGTACTCGTCGCCCATGCGCGAGATCCTCCAGCACGTCAAGAACAAGACCATCCCCCACAACATGGTCGAGGACTTCTACGCCATCGACATGCCCTTCTACGACAACTGCCTGATCGTCGAGATTAGCGACTTCCGTAACAATGGCGCCAAACCCCGCGACGACACAAACAGCCTAGGCGACAGCGGCACCAACGCCTTCTCCATCCACAACTACAACAGCTTCATCACCCCTTCGCCCTTTGCCCCGTACCCCTCCACCAGCAAGGCGGATGCAAAGCCCAAGGCCGCCGACCCCCCCGCCAAAGAGGCCGACAACAAGGAGGACAAGGAGAACAAGGAGAACATGCCTGCCCCCGCCCAGAACGGCGCCGCCCAGAAGCAGCCGGGCAAGCCCAAGGTCTGGACTACCGTCTTGTTCCCAACTCCTCAGTCCCACCTGGCCGACATCCAGATACTGGCCACCACACCCATGCCGGATATGGCCGCCATGAAGAGAATGCAGGCCGCTGGACGCGCGGGCGGCCTCCCACCCACGCCCATGACCGCCGTGCCCCCGACCCCTTCCTTTCCTACTGGGCCCAGTCCGAAGCGCCAGAAGATGGTGCTGGACGACAGCAACATTTACGAATTCGAGGCCGAGTTCCACAACGCAACCTGCCCCAAACTGTACCTCGAGCCAACCAAGTCCTTCGAAGAGTCACTTGCGCTGATCGGCGCCATCACACATCCAAACAACAAGAACGAAGCACCACCCCGCAAGACCCGCAAGAGGACAACGGCCGAACTGCAAGCCGACGAGGCCGAGGCCGCTGCCACTCAGCGCTTCCTGCTCGCAGGCGACGAGCAGCAGGCTAACATGGCTGCCAACGCCACTGGGGGTGACGAAGGCGCAGCTCGCACCACGACTAATCCACAAAACTTCTCTCGCTTCAAGACCCTTGCCAGTATCAAGGCGAGTCATGAAGAATCGGACCGACGAAAGAAGGAAGAAGATGCTCGCGTCAACCAAGCCAAGAGACAGGCCCAAATAGAAGCAGAGGCGCAAAAGAGACGGGACCTAGAGACTAGCAGGCAGCAGGCTGAGCAAGAGAGGCAACAAACACTCATGCGCCAACAACAAGTGGCGCAGCAGGCGCAACAGAACCAGCAACTCCAGCTGCAGCAGAATGAAGTTGCACGCGCTGCCACTCAAGCGCAACAATTGGCAAATTTGACTGCTGCGCAGATGAACCAAACTCCTCAGTCGGCCACGCAACCCCAGTTCTCACCAGTCGTCCGGAATGCTACACCAATGGCCCCCGCATCTGCATCCCCCCGTGTTGGTGGACAGAGCACTCACCCCATGGGCGGTACACCAATGGTTGCGACAGCATCGAATCATGCAATTGCCAGTCCTGCTCGACCACCCTCTGCTATATCGCACCAGCAAATGGCCCGTTCTATTAGCCAACAACAAAACCTAAGCAGAACAGGCACGCCGCAAATGGCCCAGGGAACGACGCCCGTGATGAACACCTCAATGCCGAACCGAAACATGACGCCGACTCCTGTTCGCATGAACCAGAGCAGCCCTTCCATAGCTATGCAGGGAGCAACACCAATCATGCTACAGACTCCACAACCAGGCCAGAACATGACACCAGAACAGATGCAACAATTGCAACACAACCAAGCGATGCAGCAACGTATGCTTCAGCAACAGCAGATAGCGCAACAACAGCAGCAGCCGCAGCAAGGCGCGTCCCCTGGAGTGAACCAGCTCCAGCAAATTGCGTACGCCAAGGCTCAAGCACATATACGCCAACACGGGGTACCGCAAGGCCAAAGTGCTCAGGCTCACCAGCAAACACTTGCTAGGCGCTTCTATCAACAACATCAGCAGCAGCAGCAGCAACAACAACAACAACAACAAGCCCAGCAAACGCAAGCCATGTTGGGACAACAAGGCAATATGTCGCAAATGGGTCAGCAGAATATGGGCCACCAAAACATGGGCCAGCAAATGTCTCCCCAAGGCAGCCAGCAAGGCATGACCGTTGCTAATATGAATGTGGCACAGTTACGCCAGCAATACAATCAACGGAAGGTGGCACTTATGCAGCAGTTTGGTCAAAACATTCCCCAGCAGGAAATGGCACGGCTACGCCAGATAGAGCAGGCTATTCTGCAACGGTCATCCGGCGAACAGAACCAGCAGAACCAGATGCTCATGAACAATGCTATGCCAGGCCAGATGGCAGGTCAAATGCAGAACCAAATGGCAACGCAAATGGCCAATGGTATGCCCAATGGTATGCCTAATGGTGTCCCCAACAATCTACAGAATCCCATGCAAATGCAACAATACCAACAGCTTCTCCAACAACAACGTGCAAACCAACACCGCCAGCAGCAAATGTTTTCCATGCGTCAACAGGCGTTGCAGCAAGGTGGTCAACTACCCCAAGGCATGATGAATAATGTCAACATGCAGGGCATGAACATGGGAAATATGCAGGGCATGAATATGCAAAACATGTCAGGCATAAACTTACAGAATATGCAGGCAATGCAGGGGATGAACATGAACTCGATGAATCCACAGCAGATGCAGCAGCAGATGATGATGATGAGGCAAGCCCAGCAACAAGCCCAACAACGGGGAATGGGTCAACCCGGCCAGCAGGGCGGAGCTGAGATGGGATGGAGCGGATAAGAAGCATGCATTGGTATTCTCCTACCATTTCAAGCATTCTTACGTCCACCCTTACATTTGTTTGTTTTTTTTTTTGCTTACTCTTTTCTTCCAATCTACCATGACGGCGTTACGAGGCTTGGTGTCTGGCTTGGGAACCGGGACGCGGCCGACTCGAGATACCCCTTTGACGATCAAAACGGCATTGTTTTCATTCACATCTAGAGCGATGGCGTTTTTGTTCACAGACTTTGTCCGGATCGAGACGTTGGTTCTTTTCGGGTTGGGCGTGTGGTGGGGGTGATTGGTAGTTAGTAGTGGTGTGTAATGATACGAACGATGTCAAGCCTGAAAGCTACCCACGTGTGATGTTGTGAGCAATTGATCGCTACGACCGCCAACGTCCCCGGGATTGGTATTGCTGTGACGTAGTAAATTCATAACAAACTCGTCATCTCGTGTATAGTTTTAAAGTTGAACAAGCGTATCCTGTCGTCAAGTATACTGGTCATATTACAACTGCAAGAACATGCACGGATAGATGAGGTTATCAATGTATTAAAGCACTCAGCCTACACCAAATGCCCAGGCACCCAAGCTCCCCTACCCCAACTCATCCGGCGCCACATGCACACTCCCAGCCCTCTCCCTTCCCTGCCCCCACTCCACCTCCCCAAACTGCACCCGAATCTCCACTCCACACATATTACACCAACACTCCTCCTCCTCCTCCTCCTCCTCCCTCTTCACCCTACCCCCAGCCATAAGCTGCTTCAAACTCAGCGGCCCCACGCACTCCATCCCAGTCGGCGTCTCGAAATCAATCCTCTCGACCTCTGCACCCACTATGCGCGGAAACACATACTTGTCGCTGTCCTCGCTGGACACGGCGCCGCGCCGCGCGCCGTGGTAGTGATGGTGGTGGCGGTGGTGGTGGTGGTGGTGGTGGTGGTGGTGCATAGGCATAGATGAAGGCGTGCCCGACCGTGGAGCTACGGCGCCGAAGTAGTCGTCGTCGGTAGGCGGTTTAGGATAGGGCGTGAGGAGCGGGGTATTTGTGCGGTCGGGGCGGGGAGGCAGCGGGATGTAGGGCCCGTTTGGCATCTTTGCGCGGGGTGAGTGCGGTTGGGGCTTTGGGTCGAGGGCGGTCCAGGGGGCGACGGCGCTCATGGTGGATTGCGTGCCGGGTGTGTGTGTATCGGATTTTTCTGAGATGGAGAAGGTGTGTAGGTTGTTTATGGGGGGGTTTGTTTGTGCGGGGCGCGTGAGGCGCAGGCTTGGGCGGATTGGGGGTGCGCTGCTTCCGCTGGGTATGAGGGGGAAGTAGCTTGTTTGCGGGATGGTCATTGGGGAGATGATTCCGGAGTCAGTGGTGGGTCGGCCGGGGAAGTCAAAGTGAGGGCGGCGGAACATTAGTTTAGGGGTTGTGACGGAGGGTGATATGGTTACTTTCTCAGGCCAGGTAATTGTCTCGAGGGGTTTTTGTGGAGATGTTGAAGATGCAGATGTTGGTGCGGGTTGGTCGTCTGCACCGACGAGGCGGGCCGTTGTGCCAGGCAACTTGCGTCTACCTTCACCGTGTAATTTACGAAGGCGCTTGTACTCGACATAGTCGTCTACCTCGGTGGCTGTCGGCCGCTTGATGACTTCGTCAAAAGAGATCTGGTCGGTTTTACGTTCGATTTCGATTTCGAAGATGACGTCGCCTATCTTCCAGTCGCCCCCAACAGTGTCTTTTATTCCGGCCTGACGGACTGACCAACCCTTGACTACAAACCTAGACTTTGTCAGGGAGACCAACGTGCAGAGAACGATGGCCTTACAGGCCTTCATATCGGACACCAGCCTTCGGTCCCCAGATACTGTTGATACTGTGGCTGCGCAAAACTCGGATCGGGTCCCTCATTTTCGGACTGATGACAGTGAGGCGGAACGTCCCCTTGTCGGCACGTGGGACGCGGTAGACGAAGGAGTTTGCTGAGCCTGCTCCTACCTCGCCTATATCCTTCAATACCAGGGCATATGCGCCTTCTTTGTTGAATGTGGTGCCGCCGTCTACTGACTCGAGCCCTATGATGCCCGCATGGTGCGCGAAGAGCGTACTAATCCACCAGCTATGATAGGGCTAGTTAGCGAGAGTATACACCAAAATTCCTAAATACATACTCTCCAGCTCGGAACCCCAGATCGCCTACTCGGTGGGATCGTTTCGGATGCACTCTTTGAGGGCAAGTCTCTGACCATCGCTTGAGCAGTGCCTGACAATGAGGGTCAGTGCTGTTGTATGATCAAAGCGAGCCCAACCTACTTCCCGGCTATGCTCGTGAATACTAGCAATGCCGTCAAGTCTTCCACCACGTTCGTAGAGAAAAGGATGAAGTTCGCTGAAGGGCCCAAATCTTGCTGTCCACTGTAGAATGATCTTGTCGCAGTCATCACATAGCCGACTAGGCCACCTGGTCGCAATGCCAGCGATGTCTCTAACAGCACGGTGAATGCCCGTTGCACGTAGATCGAGCGCTGTAATTCCAGGTGAAAGGCGGAGAGCCACAAAGGTTTCATGTAGGATCAACACATCGTCAGGCCGCAGAGAGTTGGGGCCCTCACGGGCCACGCGCAAATCAAGGTCGTCGCGAATCCATTTTGCAAGAACCTTGAGCCGAGGGCGTGATAAATCGATAGACAGTGTCGACGGCGAGTACATTGTGGAATTGGTCTGTTGAAGGAGATTGATAGAAGTGGCTTGTGTAGGGATGGCGTTCCGGTAGATGGCGGGCAGGCCGCGCGTGGAAGACCCACGATCTTCATTGAGGTGAGTGGATAGCACTGTGCAGAGTAGTCGAAGTAGTAGCGGTGGAGTGACTAGAACGTGCAAGATGCAAACGAGGCCAATTGCGCATGCCGTGGCCTGTCTCAATAGGTTGCACTTACTTAATCCGGCTGCTAAGACACATGGCAATTTTGGCTACCTACTCATCTCGTAACAATCTTTCTCTTCTTTCTCTTCTTGTTGCCTTTCTTCATCGCTCCCACATTAGCCGCCTGCGGTTCTGTTTCCTCCTGGGCTTCTTCCTCGCTAAACCCATTCCATTCTTCGACCTCCATCTCCTCTCCAACAACAGTGTTCTCCTGAGATTGCTCTTCTTCTCGAATAAAAGCTGCAACGAAGAACCCCATGGTACCGTCCTCTGTTTCTTTATTACACCTTATACAGGCATCAAGGACTTCGTATCTCTCCTTTTCTTTTACGGCGAGATCGAATTTGTCCTCCCATATTCCTCGACGTTCCCAAACCTTCATACCGGCTACTTGGTAGTCTCTCTTCAGGATCCTCCACCCTCGCTCCTTTGCGACCGCTGAAGCCAACGCTTGGAACACTACACCCTCATTCTCCTCAAAGTGAATAGAGCAGGTGGAATAAGTGATTTTAGAAGCTGACGAGAAGCGCATGGCATGGGTAACGATGTGGAGCTGGAAATTTGATAGGGTGGTTAAGCGGTCAGTTGGTACTCCTTTACTTGGAGTCTCTTCTGGTATCGATTCGCCTAGATCTAGATCGAGTGTGGCGGGTTCGGGTTCTTTTGCCGTGTCCTTTCCACGTTTCCGCTTCTGGCCTTTGTCGATTTTGTGTAAAGTTGATGTTCCAGAATCTGCAACAGGCAAGTGAATTTTGATTGCGTCATCACGACCCACAATGCCAGTCCCTGAGCAACTTGGATCCAGTAATATTGCTCCAACATTAGAAAACTCATTTGAGGTAGGTTTGGTGGCCAAGAAGTCGCTGCCTGATTTTACAGAAACAATGCTGTCAGCCGATGCGAGCCTGACCATCTTCTGCAAGGTTGACGACCGCATCTTGTCCCTCTCAAATGCTATCACCTTCTGCTGCTCCTGTCCCGAGTCATTCAATGTTGAGATGATAGCTGCTAGATGCGTTGTCTTGTTCCCTGGAGCTGCACATCCATCTATCACGTCCCCGTCGTCGGGTGATAAGTCCAGCAAGTATGCAGGAAAACATGAGGCCTTGTCCTGAAAGATGATCTGTCCATCCGTATACGCGGTAGAATGGCTTAGATTGATTTTTGGGGGAAGCGCAAGCAGGTTCGGTATATTTGGGTCTTGATAATAAATCTTGGATGGGCCGCGCGCCGCGAGTACCTCTGCCAGACTTTCCGCCTTCTTGAACCCATTGAAAGTCGTCTTTAGCTGTGCATCCAATGTCGATTTGATCGTATTCACTCGTACCCAGCGTGGGTGTCTGACCGTCTTCTGCGTGATTTCATCATGAATTTCGAATTCGCCATTATTGAAAGCCTCCTTGAATGCTGCCAGTGTAGCGTATCCATGACGTATGCGCGCTTTTGTGAACTCCGCACCCAGCCGAGCTTTATGCCGGGTGATCGCGAGCTTCAGAACATGGCTGGCAGGAGCGGCGACACCACTTTTGGCAACGAGCAGGTCATGTGTAAGGAGAAGAGCCAGTATCGGGCTTAGCTATAGTCGTATCAGTTACACGGAACGGGGTACAAATAATGGTCAAGCCGTACTTTCTTCTCGTGCGCAAGGAGGCCGCACTTTTCAATCACGTCCTTGAGCACCACCGACCATTTGGACGCCTCAGCGATGAGCGCAAATACCTGACCTGGCGAGCTTTTCAAGTCTTTCTTCGTATACACACGCGACTTGAGCGATCCGCCTGTCTTATCGTCATTCGCAAGAATTGCCGCTGCCTCGTAGTAGAGCGACATTGCAACGGGACGTTCAAGTGCACGATTTTCTTCCTAGTTAGCGCCCAAGCTTCTAGGCATTAAACTCCGCACACCTCCAACTATACCAACATCAATCACTACACCAACATCAGTCACTATACCAACAACATCCTTGTTGGCACCATCATACCTTATCGATTAACTACAGCGAAGGACTAGATATTAACAATAAAAATTTATGGGAACAGAAAGTTCATTCATCTTTGATTGGCTTGTGGCACGTTCCATCCTTGGTGAACTCGGGGGACACAATCGTCTTTCTCCGTGCGACAACATTCGGTTATCGATTTCATACCTTGTGTCGGTCATCGATGTCCTAAGGCATTAAAGTGAGTTGTCGGTGGAGTGCGCTTTTGAAATGTATTTGTAGCTCGATTCAAACAATATCTGCTTGTACGGGTTTTTGATTTCTTGTACAATATGCTCAATAGACTCGTTCGTACCGTTCTCGTCCTTCTTTTAGCAGTTGAAGCAGTAACAGGGAGAGATCTTGTCGTCGCTGTTTATGGGGGTGGCCCAGCCTGCGCCACGCTTGCCCTTGCTCTCAAAGACTACAAGGAGATCAGCCTCCAGTACTTTGATCCTGCTCTCAACCTCACTCCGACAACTCCTTTGGATTACGGTTTCGGGCCCTCGGTCTTTAGTCTGCTTGATGAGATTAGTGATGAAGCAAGCGGAGTCATCGAACGTGCAGGATATTTTGAGGAGGACCCACGTCTAACCATTATCGTACGTTTAGCCAACAAGACCTTCCACATGAACCTTTGATAAAGACAACTCTGACTAAGAAGTGTAGGGAGAGGGGCCAGATACTGGAACCATCATCTTCGATCACGACAAGCTCCCCCATCCCTCACGTGCTGATGTCATAGTAGTTAAACCCGACTCATTTATGAAGCAAATGCTCAAGGGAGTGGATGAGAGCAGACTACATGCAAATAAGACGCTTGTCTCAATCAAAGAACAAGCAGTCTCATCGTCAAAGGACCATCCCCTCGAGTTAAAATTTTCGGATGGCACAACGCTTCAAGCTGACATACTCATTGGTGACGATGGCCCCATGGGCAGAATTCGTTCAGATGTCCTAGGCGCTGACCATCCAGCCACTCCGCCAGTATTTATGAACTTCCTCACCGCTGTTGCCAGGACCACGTCTGAAGAGGGCGAGAAATATCTCCCTGAATTTGGAAACATATCGGCCAGACGTCGCTTTGAACATATTGGCCACGGCAGCGCATACTTCAACCTACACCAAGACTCTTACTTTGGTGCTATTGGCTTCTTCTACACTGCAGAATTATATGATGTCGGACAGATGACGCGTACAACCACCAATGAGGAAATCATCGCCCGGTTTGGTGGATTTGAGAGCGAAGGCGCTGTTGCGAACGTAGGTTATCCGACCAATTCACGTACTGTGCAGAATATAACTAATTACCATACCTGTCTCCGTTTAGCTCTTAAATACATTCTCGAATCACTTACTCATTCCCGAAACCGAACATCCTCACGCTCCAACCTACATCAAAAAGAACATTGCTATGATTGGTGCTGCAGCACACCACATGACCAATTTCAAAGAGCCATCTACTACTCAAGCCATCGAAGACGCCATGGTTCTCGCCGCCTTGTTGGGCAAGGCCCATGGTGGACACGCTGCTACTGTCGAAGCGGCCTTCTTTGCTTACGACAGCATTCGGAGGCCACGGTCTCAGTGGGTTGGCGATCAGGGCAAGCGCCTAGGTATGATGTGGTCGGGTATACTCCCTGGGGTTGGCCTCGATGTGAAAAAATTGCGCAAGGCATTCTTAGAGTGGGAGAGAATGAATCGGAGTTTTGACCCAAAGAAGCACAAAGAAGAGGCATTGGAATTAATGCGTAAGAGGCTTGAAGGTAGCACCACGCAACAAGTACTTGAGCTATGAACGCACTGTTCTATAATACTCTCTAAAGAGAGTGGTGTAGCAGATGAGTGGGAACTAATATCATTACGCTTTGTTTGAAGGTTTAGCACGCTTTGTTTTCATCACTATCTATCCGGGTAGCTATATTATAATGCCGAGTCAACGCACTTTACCGAACAAGACAATCACCACAACACAATACGGACAACTGCCAAGAAGGGAGACGAACCAATTGAGGTAAACATGCTGGAAGTCAAGATAATTGAATACGAAGAAAGTTGGTAGGGCTTTTCCCAGTACATGCCACTCGTTGGATAACATAGAGGTAAAGTAGCACGTAATACAGGATCACTTTACACTTCCAGTATACCACCCGGTAATCTTCATGCCGGCCAATCTAGACCGAGATATGACTCGACGATCCTACATACTCAATGGAATAAGTTACTCAAGCAACTACTACCTATCGTATCAGGCCACTATTTCAAACGTGGCCAGCCACCCCGATACATGTACAATCCGAAACAGAGCTTAGACCTATAGACGTCGTTCAATGTGCGATAGAGCCACCATGTGATATACCAGTATTTGGAACCTACTCATTTTGGTACTGCACACATCTAGTCTAGACCGCAAGTCGATGTTCAGCTGTGAACGGCGCGATAAGCCCACGAGAATGACATAGATATTCAAGTTATCCCCGTTGTGCTTGTCCGAACACTGCAGTCCTACATCATGCACTAATTTTTTTTGGGCCTGTCACAGAAAGCTGATGATTACCTAGCGAAGAGTTCTATGGGTGGGGGCTGCGCTGTTTGTCTGTCTTGAGGCAAGAACGGATTCCTCTAACACCCGCACAATACTGCGTTCCTGATGACTTTCGATCCCGCCGGGTGGAACTCAAGCCACACTACAAATTTATGCGTCGTTCTTGTAACCAAACCTCCCGATATGCTGAACCTAGTCATTGACATAGTGGCAACCATATTCTGCCTGACACTGGTATTCGTGGCGTTACGTTCCTACGCCAAGTAGTGAAGTCGTGATACTTGGAAACTATATGATTGTTCGTTGACGATATATCTATCCGTATTCTCGCCGACGTTACCAAGGTGTGCTGTTGTTGCGTTGTTTCCTACGATAGCGATTGGATCGATGCTTGCACCATACACACGTGAATTCAGGAAACCGAATTGGAATATTTCTCTTGGATCGGTATTGAGCGCAGCATTACACCAGATGCCAACTCATCATCATAACAATGAAGCTGACATTTCGCTAAGGTAGTGTTTGCCCTTATAGTAGGAGGTCTTGCACTTTTCCTCGAGAAGTGCTGTGCACTGGCACTTTACTATCGCATCTTCGGATACATTGACCACGTCTGATATCAGATCTATGCTGTTAACTTTTGTAAGCACGCTGATTCCCATAACTTCTGTGGTTTTGCACTTTCTGTGCCTACGCCAAAACGGCTGTGGAAAAGCGTCGAAGAGAATAACTTGGCATTACGTACCACGCCTGTAATTGCCTCAATTTACGGCTTGGCCGTTGATTTACTTGTCCTCTTGATACCAATACCCATGATTTTGAAGTTGAGTATGCTGTACAAAAAGAAGATTAGTGTTCTTGGAATATTCCTCACTGGTTTGTTGTGTGGCGACTCTATTTTCCGATAAGATTACTTCTGAGATACTATATGGCGATTATGGCTGGTGGTATATCATTATACTACCATGTACGTCTCTACCTAGGTCGTGGTGGACTGTGCTACGTTCTCGTAGATCCATTGTGCGCGTGCGTAATCGTTTTCAAGCTCAACCTCATTCTCCTAACGCACCTCTAGGTGTATAGAAGCCAGCATCTCGATCATCGTATCATCCATGTCACCCGCAGCCAAGATGCGGAAATGTATAAAACGCCACATCGTAGGATCCACCGTTTGTAGCTTTCTCAATGCAAAGTTTATGACAGGAGATTCCAGACGGATGTCAACCCTATGATATTCAAAGAGTGAAGGCCCGTGCCGAAGCTGAGGAAAAAAGAGAAAGGCGCCAGCCTTTTTCTCGCTGCGTTCCCTCGCAACGAGCAATTTCTCGGCTACAAACGACCTAGAACACCAATCCCGTGGCGCATGACCTTTCTGCCGAGTCAAGACAAGAGAATAGCAAGGCTGGAGTGGCCTTGGTTCAGATTGAATGACATGTCCAATTATGTTGAAGCGCTAAATGGCGTATAAGTGGGCATGTGAATTGCATGCTCGTTTATCTGGCGTTTGGCCCTTTCCCGTGAGAGATACTGGAGGACTCCGAGATATCCCAAGGTTCCTGATGTGATAGTACCCTCAAATACGCCAGACAGACCAGCACTGCCTGAGCAATTGACGTTGTCTCGTCTAACGCGGATCTAGCAATCAGCTAACTTCTATGGCGTTTCAACCACATCGTTTTCAGTAACAAATCCGAATAGCGCCGAGGTTTCCAACATAGTTTCGTGTTGAGGGGTTTCGTAGTGTTTGAAGGGCGCCGGGTTGAGATTTGGATGAGATCAGTAGGCAATGAAACGCCAAAACGTCCCAGAATCTTGCAATCATTTGAAAGTTGAATTCCAAATCTGAAGATTGCCGAATTTGCCTTGCGATAGTCATAAGCCAACTCGCTCTAGATATTAAAATCCCTGTTCCCTGGCTGAGAATCAAGCTCTTTTCTAGGCAGAAAAGTACGAAGGCTGACGTGTTGATCATCTCTCCTTTAATAAAATTGGCGCAGCGCTTCCTTGTCGTTGTGACGTTCCTGCTGATCCAGGTGGTATATTTTCCAAAGAATTAACCCATTGCTGCGGCGATATATGGGGATGCGCGGACGGAGAGGACGTGTTTTGGGATGCGGTGTCGCGCTTATTCCAACTCAGGGGCTTTAGTGGTGTTGAATGTGAGCTGTCGCCTCTTTGTCTCCCAGGGCTCCATCCTTTACCCCTATGTTTATACCAGCCAAAACTTCGAGTCTCATAACCAGATACGTTGAGCCACCCTTTGAAGTAGGGATTGAGCGCAGGCGCAGACGCGCAAATGATCGCGACGTTTGTTTCGACGGCAGTAGAGACCCATGAGCCAAGGGATTCCCAGCTGATATCGTAAGTGGGTGATGGGTGTAATCGAGTGTAGTAATAGACACGGTGGGCATAGTGGACGCGGAGGGCTCCAGTTGCACAGACGCTGCGTGGGTGTTAGCAATGGTCTGATCTCTTCCTTGATCAGTAATGAGGGGAGTATGCAATGCGTACGCTAAACCGAGAAGGAAGATAGCAGCCAGCGCCATCTTCTGTCTAAAGGGCAAAAGAAGCTTGCGAACCACAAACATAGGTAGGATGCAAGCTAGAAAGTCTTGAACCGTGCTGATACTAATAACTGCTACCAGGTAGGCCACTTCGTCAACACATTTGTATTTGTGAGTCTTGAGCCATTGTGGTGTAAAGCGGTACCAATATGCTTCTACAGGGCTACAGGTGAAGATAAGAGCCAAGATCGAAGCAATTCCGTATGCGCCAACTGTAAAGCAGTATGAGCATAATAAGAGAATATCGAGGTTGTGAAAGATGTACACACCGAATATGATACTCGCCCAGACAGCGTACAAAATAGGGCGACTGATAATAGAAGATGTAATGCGCCGGTAGAAGCATAGGATTGAGAGCTTGGTGAGTGTTGACGTTCCTAAATAGATGATTTCCATAGCCATGGTGATCTGTACGCAAACTTAGTAGTGAGCTATTGGATAGATAGGGCTATCTACCTGACGTATGGTAATTAGAGTTTGTGGTGTCTGATCCCAGATATGGAGGTGGAAGCCATACACACGAAGCGCGAGTACGGTTGCAATCGTCAATCCGAGTAGCCCCGGCTACATCGGGTGAGCTTCTCCCATGTGTGATGTTTTGGTATTTACTCACCATCGATGCAATGATAAGCCAGTCATCCACGCCAGCCTTCCTCGTGATGTGAAATCGTGCCCAGATCCTCATCGCAAAGACGAAAAGTGTAACGAAGAACATGGCGATGATGCCCGCTGGTGCGGCCCAGCCCCTTGTCTCTGGGTTGACGAAGTTTGGTGCAGGCCACTTGTAGTGGCCGCCATCCGCGGGTGGGAACAGAGCGGGAGGCATGCTAGTGCCTCAGTGGAGAGACGATTTCAGCATGGAGAGAGTGTGGAGACCGGGAAAAATGGGACAGCGGTCATTATGATTGAGTTTGTGAGGGAGCACGTATGGATCAGTCAGAATCCAAGCCTGCACGAAGTGGTGAGTAATCGGTGAACAGCCTTGGAGCCTCCCCGACAAAGCAAAAGCCACTGCGGAACCGGATAGGGCATTTTGGTGCGGACACCCGAGTCGACAAACCTTGCGAATCCTGACTCGTCTACCGGTATCACCTTCCAGAGATCGGATCTTGCGACCTCGAGTGGTGCACGGAGTTTCGCGCGAAAGCCTTTGATTGGCCGAAAACTAAATTGGCGATGCCCATTATGCAAAAGACCGAATCTATACGGGCTCTGGGCTGTGTTGCTGCCAGGTCGCCGAACCTTCCTTGTGTCCTCTGCTCTCAAATCCATTTCACGAAATTTACCTTTGCTCCGCGGTTATAATACCCCGAATGTCCCAGGTTTTCGGGGCGTTCCAACTTCTGGCACCTGCACGCACTTCTCGGCTGCGCCGGTTCATCCAGAAACCTCGTGTTGCATCGGAAGAACTAGGTACCTACTTCCGAGATGACGAATTACTGACTTCTTATTTCTCTAGCAGGTACTAAATACTGTCTCACTACTTTATTTTGTATAATATAATGCCATACTCTTCTACTACCAAAATGATGTGACTATAACGCTACGATTCCTCCATCCAGTCGTTTCGGCCGAGTCGAAGGTCTTGGTATGACAAATGCTAACTGGTTGATATTAACTTTCCACTACCGTTGCGTATCGCCGAATGTCTATCCTATTCGTGGAATCTTTCGTCATTATCGGTGTATATGTATGCAGGATACCTACTTGGCGTTTTAGTAGCGATACTCCATATTTGTTATACTAACTTTTGAAGTATACAATGCGAATATCACGTGAGAAATAAGGCCGGACGCGTAACAATAGAGCCTATTATACGCTTACAACCCGGCTTTATAGATAAGAATATAGGTTCTAGTCTACCTTCAACGCGCTCTATAACTAGGGGGAGTAGTTTCAAAAACAACAAAGTACCTTTAGGTCACTATATGATATCCTCATACGAGCATATCTTTACTGCTGTATACTCCAGGATTCCACGAGGTAGTAATGTGAAAGGCAGGGATTGGGTTGAGAAAGAGGCAATGTTTATTATATTACAGTAATATACATTAGTATAGCAACGCCATCAGGGCATCACCTACCCACTCACCCTTCAATTCTTCCCTCCCAACAAGAGCTGCACCGTCTGCAAGCTTGTTTCCCTTGCTTTTCGCGTGCCCCTTAACCCAAGCAAGTTCGACCTCAATGTCCCGGTCGACGAGCCAATTCACTTGCTCCAGTACCATTTTGACGAGCTCTTCGCTTTCCAGCTGCCCCCCTACCCACTTAGACACCATAGTCATCGACTTTGCTCTCCTGATCATCGACAAGAACGACAAACTGTCTGTGTAAATCCTCACACGCTTGAGGCACTTCCCCTGCTCTACCCGCGTCCTAGCCTGCATCAAGGCAGCATAAATTGCATATACCTCTGCATTAGCAGCAGTGCCAGCAAATCGACCCAAATTGTAGGATCTTGGCGTATCATAGTTGCCTTCTGGGAGGCCCAAAACTACACCAGCGCCTGAAAGCTTCTCTTTGTGGGACCCATCAACCCAAAAAACCATAGCCTCGCCCACTGCAATAGCATACTTAATGTCCATCAAGCGGATATCATCCGGCTCACGGGCTTGCAACGGCGCAGTGAGTAGAACCGTTGCCTTGAAAATATGGCGCCTATTTGGCGCTGAGGCGGCTACAACTATATTTTTGATTAGTTTCTTGTATTTTAATTTACAACCTGGTAGACTTCATGGAATACTACTTACTCGGATGCGGTGCTTCTGCCACATCTGGGAGAATACCTGAATCTTTTAGTTTATAGTGGGCTGAGAATTTTCTGTAACTGACCCTTGGGTGGTTTCTGGGGCAGTATGCCCGTAGGTGCCAACACGAGTTTCTTGTACACTTCCTGGTGCACTACTCGGCGCTGCCTTTGCCGCTTTCCGAGGCGGCTCTCGAGCCCTCGTCGCTGCTTGGTGTCCTCTTTGCGTACCCTTGCCATCTTCTTGTAGTCTAAGATGGTTGTGGTGATTGTTGTGTTGTGGTTACAAACTCAGCGGGATTGTAGAAAGTTTTCACCTATCAGTAGTGCCTGCTAGCAAACGGAATTGCGAAAGTGAAAGTGAGTAGCCTGCAGTGAATGATAGCTTGGCATACTATTGCGTTTGTCCCATAACATTGCGGTATCGGGAAAGCCATCCCATTCAAATTGCACCGTAGCTAGGAGACCTTGAGAGATTTCTACATTGTGTATAGCTTCGAGAATGCACTATATAGTGCTATCAATTCAAATTGGTGATTCTGTTCTATGGAGTAGAGCGCACCGTAGCCCCCTCGAGAAGTTGTGATACCTGGTAATGATATAGTTTAGGAGCTTGTGTTCGACAAAAAAGTCTATAATAATGGATTCGATACATAAAAGATGACATCTGAACTATATTTGAACTGGTATTGAGTATGAAATCGTCAAGCAAATGCTATTGTTTCAACACTGTTGGAATACTTGACGATTCAATCGCTGTAAAGATAGCAAGAATTATTGTAGGGTAGTCTACGTTCAGATACATAGGAAGAAATATCAAACGGTAGCGACTTTAGTTACCCCAGGTATGATTGGATTGAAATGCATTATGTTGGTATTCGATCTCAGTGTCCGGCTATTGGAACAGTCACTGACAACTGATAACGCAGACCTGAGTTCACAACGAATACTGATTTTACAAAGATAAAAATACTGTAAATGGCTGACAATTTGTAAAGAGGCTGGCAATTCATGTATGGAGAGCTGTATCTGCATATAAAGAAAAGAAACTCATTTCGTAACCTAAATACCACCTCACTGAGCCCTATAACACGTGTAATCTACTTTGATAAGCTATACCCAATGCGAAAATGCACAAACTTACAAAGTCATAAAGGCTGCTTGAAAAGCGCCCGAAAAATAAAACCGTTGCAAACCTCGGCCAACCACTAAGAATGCTCGACACATTGGTATCCCTGTCTCTTCCCAACCCGATGGACATTCCCGCCTATATTATTCCGCATCCCATGCGCTCCTCGGTATGAGAATCCAAAGATGGCAAAGCATAAGCCGAATCCCACGTCACATCGAAGCAACAGCTTGTCTTACGACTCAAAGACCATCATCACCCCATGCGCGAGGAACGGGGTCTGCATGAAACAGACAAGGGAGAAGGCGCGGAACGCGCTACATCATGCCAAAGAAGCATCGGAATATACGCCCCATGATCTCCAGTGTTCATGCGCTTGAATTACTGGCTGTTTTGGGCTTGAAGGGAATGCGCACGCCGTCACGTTTGCTGGTTGAGGAAACGAAGGCCAATGAATTGCGGACACAACAGCGCGAAATATCAAAGAATGGAAGCAGTGGTGCAAATGAACGATACAAGCGGGTTTGGTATGGGGGTACCCAGACTATCCGTGCGGACGGTCGAGTTGACCGTTGGGTAGCGAGGCGTCTTGTGGGCACGACGCCCATGTTTGAAGCCTGGAGAGTTGTTTTGGAGCAAGAGGCGGAACGAGACGGGAGATGATAATATATTAGACGAGGTTGGACCCGGACTAGACGTCACAACACGGCGAAGAACGGACTCGAGCAAGAAAGAATACATGACAGTACAATCGGGGATTGGAAGAAGCCCCGTTGACCACTATCCATGCTAGACTCGCCTGCGAGTAGACTTGTAGAGTTAGGATGCCCTGTGTGCTGCCTTGTCTCGGCCACCGCAAGCGTTGGCATGCTCTCTAGCACAGTGTTCATCACAGACGGACAAGAGGTATTAAAAGAACAAAGGGTAGCTAGCAAAAACGTTGGGAAATTACACGTATGTATATGCACAACACATACACCAAAAATCGCAATCCAATCGAAAAACGTTGTAGCATTGAACTCTATTCCAGGATCCCAGGGGTATATGAATAACTATCTAACCGCTCTGTTCTATTCTCTATCCCAATATCTACCCAGCAACCAACACCTCCTTCTCGGCCTCGATGCCTTTCTCTTCCCTCTCAACCACTCCCTCTTCCATCTCCCCAACCCTGTCTAGCTCCCCACCCTCCTTCTTCTTGTCCTTCTTAACCGTCAAACTCCCCTTCTCAATCGCCTCCCTCGGCACCGGCCTCACATACGGCTGGCAAACCCACCACGCCCGCTTACACCGCTGCACTGCCGCCCATGACGACTCCCGCGGATCAAGCTTCTCAGTGTGTTCATCGTCTTTGTCCTTGACCTCGGCATCTGCTGGGTCTTTCGTCGCCTCGTACTCCTGTATTCCGGTCTTGACAGCGCGCTCGACGAGAGCCAGAACGTGCTCGAACGCATCCATGTCGCCTGTGCGAGCGCGTGCTAGGGCGTCGCGGACAGGGTGGTGTTGCGCGACGAGGGGGCGCAGGAGGTGGAAGAGGTGGGCCTGCATAGGGGATAGATTGGGGTTGGTAATTTTGTCCTTCCTGCCTGACTTGAGGGCCTGCTTTTGCTTCTTTTTGGGCGGGCCGTCTGACTCTGGGTCAGTGTCTTGGGGTGGGCTTAGTTCGACGGCGCCAGGGACCCAGAGGGGAGGGCGCGGCGGTGGGGTTTGGCTGAGGGCGTGGCGGTGGATGATGTTGAGGTAGCGTCGCATTACTGCGTCGACGCGGTACCCGCCTTTGCCATTGCGATCGCGCCAGTATTCGGGGTTGTTTGTGGGGGGGGGAGGTGGAGGTGCGAATATGGTGGGGTCGTAGAGGTTGCCTTCTGCGCTCATCACGCCGTCTGCGCCAGTTGCTGCCAGACAGGCCGCTATGTCTTCGTGTTGGAGGATGTTTCCGTTGGCGAAGATGACAGTCTCTGGGGGCAGATTATCTCGTAGGTAGCGAATCATAGTCCAGTCTGCCAGGCCTGTGTTGTGGCCCTTTTGTTCTCTTCGGCGGCCGTGGACTGTGATGATGCTCGCGCCTGCGTTGAGGATGGTCTGCGCATATTCCAATGTCTTTTCTTTGGTCTCAAGAACTCGCATTTTCGCAGTAACAGGCACGTCTAACTCTTCGTCCAGCTTGCGTATCATCCTGGCTATCAGGTCTGGATCCTCTTGCAGGAAGGCACCGTACTTGCCCCTCTTCGCTATCCCTTGCGGACACCCCAGATTCAGATCCACAGCATCGCAAAACGGCGCAACGTGCTTCGCAGCATGCAGTAAATCGTCGGGGTCATTCGAGCAGAACTGCACCGTGAGGGGTCGATCGAATGCCGGGTTCCCGTCAAGATGTCTGTCCGACTCCGGCAGCTGTGAGACATGATAGGAATCAGGTGGTGACGGGATTGGCGACTTGAGAGGCTGAAAATGGCTGTCGCGATAATTGCTCTTGTCACCAAACATTTTCGAATGGAACATGGGCGTGTATGCTAGGAGGGACTTCTGCTGGTCGGGTGGGAGAAATGAGCGTGAGAGCATGCGCCATGCCTGTAGTGGCCATTGTATTAGCTAAAGCCTTTGCCATTGAGAGAAGAAAGGCGTGAAGAAACGTACGAACTCTGACTGTTCGACCATTGGCGCAAGCACAAGCTTCGGGCTCCCAATGCTCTCATAGAAGGCGCGCCCTCGAAGCTTCGTCTCTTTCTTGCTTGCTTGTGCCACTCCATTGCTCCATGATTCTCCATGCGTACCGGTATTCTGAGTTGCCATGACTGGCAGAAATCGTCGTGGTACCCAACCCCTCTGCGCGGGGGCAATTGCGCCCCCGAGGGTTTGTAGTCGCAAAGTTCGTATGACTGCGAAAAGCGCCAAACTAGTCTCTCAGACGTCGTAGAATCCAATCCAGGCCTTGTCGATCCCCAAACACGCTTGCGCTGCAGGGAAACTTTGTTCTAGTCCCTCGATCCAGTAGTCTGTGGTACGAAGTAAAAGTTGGTGACCACCTCATCGCGCGCCGAAAAAAATACGCCATCCTAGGCCTCACAATTGCTGGCCAATCAGGGTCCGCCAGCGTTTCTGAACACTGGGGCCATGGAGCCTCAGTATTGCACCGTCAGTAGTCATCCGCGTCATACATATTAGATCGAGGCGTGCCTGCGGAACTTTCCATCACCCATCACTTTGATCTGCAAGTCAGGGACCGCATGTGCTAATCAACTAGCACTGACGACTGCTTGAGGGGTATATCACGCCATCAAGGTACCGTATCCACAATTCACATTTCACATTTCACATTTCACAAACATATCAAGCAAGTGAGTCCCCAAGTGTTGACCTGACGTTTTGATTGTGGCACCGGCTATCAGTCCTGCATTAATCGTCCCCCTTGACCGCAAAACCCACAATCAATCTATAACTATCGAGGGAGCCGTTGCTCAACCTGCGACTCATTGAGTCCATCGAATCAAATCATCCTTCAGCATACACAAAGGAAAAACCTCCATCAACCATGAAACATTCAAAGCAAACGCCGAATCCATGCAGCCCATATCGCAGACTCGTTTGAGTCCAATCGTTCAAAATGCCTTCAGCCCATCAATGGAGGGCTCAGCAGTCGTAAAGAAAAGAGATCATCGGCTATGGTAGCAGTCGTCATCGAGGCCACAGCCGGTCTAGTTGCCTTCGAGGAGGCGAAAGGAAACGCTGAAATGCAAATGGGGGGCCATCATTGATGGATGCAGGACTCCGATGGTATGCTAACATGCAGGTACTCCTAGGTAAGAAGGAATCAAGGTGGTGGACAGCCAGGCACGGGGAGCAGTGCGGCCGTCCGGATATCTCGCAAGGGAAGAATCAGACAAGTCGAGGCGAGTCTTCGGGGTGGAGAATGCACTCAGAAGGTGCTCCAGGTCCAGCCACCCTGGGCGCTCTGAGCAATGCTGCCCACGCGCTGGTTTCCGGGGCGCTTGGCGGGCTCGGGAGCATCGCTCTGCTCGGCCGTTGCGCTGCTCTCCGAGCTCTCGCTGTTGGTGCGGCTGGAACGGAGATGCTCCCACTCACGGAAGGAAGCATCGCAGCGATCACATGCACGGTACCAGGCACCATCGGGGTGGAAGCGGGCAAGCTCGTCAAGACGGACCTGCTTGATCGAATGTGCCCAGCAGAAGATGCCACCACACTTGCGGCAGTGATGACGGCGCAGGAGGAAAGTGAAGGGCTCGTGGCAGGCAGTAGCTTGGCAGAGCTGGACGTGGCGATCATTCTAAAGAGGTGCGTCAGTGCGATTGGTCTGGATCAATTGAAGAGCAAGGGCTATTTGAGGTTCGAGACGAAGACAAGGGCGGTGACGAACAACAGCCCTGCATCGGGTAAAGCCTCTAGCGTGGGGGAGGGAGGCTCAAGCGGAACAAGACGGTGTTACCAATGTCCATGCAAGACATGGCATCGCACCTCACCAGCTTTGCCACAACCCGTACAAGCGTGCCGGCCAGCAGAGCATCCAACGTTGATGGGCGAGGTTTTCATGTTTATGTTGAACAACTCCCGCCTCGGCGAGACGCTCGGCACGTCGGAGGCGCAGACAACGGGAGTTGGCCAGGCCAATGCAGCGCTAGAGGACCCACTCTCACGTATGTACGTAAGTCGGTAAGAGTAGGCTCCTACCTGGGATTGGGGCACGCGACAAGAGGAAAGAGTGGGGCTAATCGCGGCATAAAGAATGAGAGGAAATTGAGACAACATACCTGCCAGTGGACGCGCGTGATAGGACCTGCAGTGGGCGACATGGGCACATCATTGTAGATGCTCTCGATGTCCTCGTTGCCGACCAGCGAGCTGGGCCTGGCCATGCCGTCGGTGTTGATCTTGGACAGTCCGCCCTTAGCCTGCCAGCCGCCAGCGGAAGTGGGAAAATTGATGCCAGAGTCGCGCTTGGGAGGAGACTTGTGGCAGTACTTCTCCGTCTTCCTGAGCGCAGCCGGGACGCCGATGGCAGTGCGAGGCTGGTAGATGCCCTGGTGGCGCTGCAGAGGAAGCTGGGTGTTGTTGTGAGGCGAGGTGGGTGAGATGTTGATTGGGGAGCTCAGCGCAGTACCGTTGGGCGAGTACTGAGTCGTCTTGCGCGGAGCATCGGCGGGGTGGGGCGCCTGGCGCGGAATAGCAGTCGCAGAGGACGTGGCGGCCATGATGAGTGTCGGCGTGGGCCAAGAGCAGTCGTGGTTGTGGTGTTGGTGCTGTGGTAGTGGTGGCGGTTGTGTTGGTGGTTGCGGTTGAAGTTGTGGTGGTGATGATGCGGCGGAGGTGTCGTGGGCCTTATATGGTAGGAGCAGCGTGGTACCGTGGTACTGATAAGAACCGACAGAGCAGACCCTGTGCAAACGAACGGGCAACGGGGCAGCAGTTCGAGCCCAACTCGACGGTGCAACGGTGAGCCCGGTGAACCTGAACAGAAGGCGGTAAGGAGGGCGCAATTGGTTGGTGAGGCTGGCCGTGGGGATATGAGGACGGCAAACGGTGATACAGCAGAGGACGGGCCACAATGCGTCAGGACTTAGGACGTGCGTAGTGGTAGATGGGCAGATGTGTGGGAGGGTGTCGCGTGAGGATGTGGAGGAGATATCTGGGGCGAGGACCGTGAGGCTCTGTCTGGGGCACAGGATGAATTAAGGCCAGCGTGCTTGGCCTAACACTCAAGGGAATGGTAATAATTGCCCACCATGGACTGATCGTCTATGGCGAGGGTCGGCCAGTGCTAGCCCGCCTGATTAGGAATGCCTGCTTGCTTGGCCCGACTATCATCGACGACCCGGCGGCCGGCTTGCTCATTCTTTTTGCTAACTTCTAACTGGAGCACCACACTCGATCTCCGCCTCTCCCTTCACTGCCTGCTGCCCACCCTCGCACCGTGCAGATGGTGCGCAAACACGGCCGTGGCGAGATCTTGCGCGAGTGCGATTGCTGCTCTTCCAATCAGCGCGGTCGTATGTCGTATGTCGTATGTCGTGTGCGTTGCTGGGCGCCTTCATGTTGTGCGCTGTTGTCTTCGCAGCGGCAACGGCTAGCCGCCCCACCAAGAGATAAGGTAGGTCAGCGGGCCAATGGCAGATGTTGAACTGGCTATCAAACCACTTCCGACCTGCCCTGTGCGAATCTAACGTCTCCGAGGGCACTACGCCTTGCTATGGGAACTCCAGCCGGGGCACTCCTGTGGTCAAGACTCAAGCGCAAACCTTGAAAGGAATTAATTATGATGCAGCGATATGTCCATCACTGTTTGCAAGTCGACATTGGGGCCATTGAGACCATCTCGATACGAGGCCGCACCCGGTGCCATGCATCCATCGCAATGCAATGCGACTATCTGGGCTAGTTGCGCACTTATTCCGCACGCCCCATCCTCCAGATTCATCTTTCTGCTTTGGAACTGGCGGGGCATCGCTCGGAGCATTTAAGCCATGAAGCGCGAGGCGCCGGCTCACCCATCACGTGAAGTCTGTGGCGTGTGGCGCAGCTAACCTGCTCTATGCCGAGGCTCACATGATGCCTCGATTAAACATGCTGAAACTCGTCCTACGAAGCCTCGTCCTGCAAATGCGGGGAAAGCAAAGCAGTCAATAAGTTGCAGTGGGCCCCTGTCTATCTTCTCCGTACAACTTGTGTCCGTTGGCCTTGTGCATAGAACTTGGAGACGTTGCACGGCCTACCCCTGGCTCAGCTCCCCAGGGTCCTCAGCATGTCCTTGCCAACTGAGGCCGTATCGCCAAACGCCACACCCTTGCCACCGCTGCCCGAGGAGGACCCACTGACTCCAGCCCAATGGAAGACGTTACTGGCTATTGCCGATGCAGTCATACCTACTATCAAGCCTATGTCAACTACGAGGGTAGATTCTGAACTCGCTGTGACTGATATTGAGTACTCGAACGCGATCGGTACACTGCGCACTCTTACTCCTGAAAAGGACCCTGATGCCACTGCGGCTGCGAAAGCATATCTTGAAGATAATGCATCATCCAATCCCGAGTTCAAACTGGGGTTGCAGAGGATCTTTGCTGTCTGCCTGCCGCAGTCCACTAAGAAAGAGCTGATTATGGTACTGAATATCCTAAAGTAGGTAGATCGTGGCTCACTGCATATGGCTCCACAAATCGAGACTGAACATACAATTAATGGTACTACCTCATCTAACAACCTAACAGCACACGCGCAGGTTCACTTGCTCTCACTGGCTACCTTACCCCCATCAGTGAACAACCGACTCACATCCGCGAATCTATCCTCAGAGCCTGGTCCACTGCACGCATAGGAGCCCTACGCCAACTCCACCGTTCCCTAACCGTAGTATCTAAGCAAACATGGATCAAGGTCAGCCCGACCCTGCGCCGGGTCCTCGGTGTTCCCCGAGTACCTGTGGGCATGAAAGCTGGTAAGGGCTACGAGTACACGTTCATCCAGATCCCACCAGGCGCCAAGGCCGAAGTTATCGAAACAGATGTGCTTATTGTTGGCAGTGGATGTGGTGGGGGTGTAAGTGCCAAGAATCTCGCTGAAGCTGGACATCGTGTGCTTGTTGTAGAAAAGGCATATCACTGGACACCTGACCATTATCCCATGGCCGAGGCCGACGGATGGAACCATCTTTTCATGAACAGTGGTGTCATGACCTCGGATGATAGTTCGATCAACATTGTTGCTGGTCAAACATGGGGTGGCGGTGGAACAGTGAATTGGTCTGCCTCTCTCCAAACACAGGGCTATGTCCGGCGCGAATGGGCATCTCGTGGCCTCCCATTCTTCACATCTGCGGCGTTTCAGGAGTCGTTGGATCGTGTGTGCGAGCGCATGGGCGTTTCCGCAGACTATGTACGACACAATCCTCCCAATGCCATGCTACTCGAGGGTGCCCGAAAATTGGGCTGGGCCCACAAGCCAGTGCCCCAGAACACGGGGAAGAAGGAGCACTACTGTGGTCATTGTACATTTGGCTGTGGATCATGCGAAAAGCAAGGACCGGCCGTATCGTTTCTTCCAGACGCGGCTCGCGCAGGGGCGAATTTCCTTGAGGGTTTCCACGCAGAGAAGGTTATCTTTTCCAATAAGCGTGGTAAGAAAACAGCAACGGGGCTCCTAGGCACTTGGACTTCGCGCGACACCAACGGGGGAGTAGCCGGCACACCTGTTACTAGACGCAAAGTCCTCATCAAAGCAAAGCGCATCATCATATCGGCAGGCACTATGCAATCTCCCCTTCTTCTTCTTCGCTCCGGCCTCAAGAATCCTCAAATCGGACGAAATCTTCATGTTCATCCTGTAGGTCTCCTCGGCGCCGTCCACAAGCAAGTTCTCAACCCCTGGGAAGGTGGTATCCTTACCTCTGTTGTGAGTGAATACGAGAACCTCGACAACAAGGGCCACGGCGCGAAACTCGAGGCCACAAGTATGATCCCAACCGCCTGGCTCATCTGGCTTGAATGGAAAGGCGGGCTAGCCTCGAAACTCGATGCAGCGCGCCTGCGCCATATGGCAGGCTACATATCTGTCGTGCGCGACCGAGATACTGGCGTTGTCTACCCTGATCCTGTGGATGGTCGCCCAAGATTCAGATACACTGTCAGCAAATTCGACAAAAAGCACATCATGGCAGGCCTGCTTGGGCTCGCGAAGATCCAATATGTGGAAGGCGCACAGGAAATCTTTGCAGTGATACCCGGTATGCGCAGCTTTGTGCGCGACCCGACTCAGTCACCAGATCAAGGCATCAACAATCCCGACTTCAAAACCTGGCTAGACGAGCTCGAGCAGCATGTTTTTCCGGCGCCAGAGTCGGTGTTTGTGAGTGCGCATCAGATGGGGACGTGCAGGATGAGTGCGGTCGAGAAGGAGGGTGTTGTCAACGCGAGCGGTAAGGTATGGGGAGTGCAGGGCTTGTATGTCGCTGATGCAAGTGTTTTCCCGAGTGCGAGCGGGGTCAATCCCATGGTGACGAACATGGCTATTTCGGATTACATCTCGCGTGGAGTTGCAAGGGGGTTGGATAGTAAGGCCAAGTTGTAGTTGTAAAGTTGCAAGGTAGTGGCATGTAGGATAAGTCGAGGTTGTATGTAGCGAGTTGCCTAAGCTAGTGGCAGGGTTGGTCAACACAAGAGTTTAGCCCGTCCACCATACTTGAACTCTAATTGGCTGCACTCTTACCGCTTCTCAGCAGCTGCTGGACTACATTAGACCCTGAACGCGGAGTCTGGAAGTTTAGAGGGGCAACTGCACGGCTACGTCATACATACTTTGACACCTCAGTCGTCCGAACTTGATGATCGACAGCCATAATGCAGAGACTAGCCCAATCATTTCCCTATTGCCCTGCGTCCCTGACCTTACAGTACCGGCTACTAAAGACTGTGGTTCCACATCGCAGTCTTGGTCCAGCTGCTCCCCTCTGATTTAGAAGGTGGCACCCGGTCCATCCCGCGAAGTGCGTGGTCCGAGTCGCCGATTCAACAAGAGAATATCGCTTTGCTGTCTTACGTTTCGCGTGGTATCGGATACAATAGGCTCAGGTAGTACTCGGGTAGCTTGGCCGAACCTTTCGAGAAGGTGACACTGTTGGGGGAGGATACAAGAAGGCTGCGTTGAATCGCCTACAAGAAGGGCATATCAACGCCCCCCCCCACCGAATTCCAACCTGAAACGAAAGGACCACATCGACGTGCCACCGCCCAACAACCCCGCTTGCTGGCCAATTTACTTCGAGTAGCTCCGGTTTGTGTCTTTCGAAAAGGTGGCACTGTCCTTGTATTCGACACGAAGGCTGCACTGATTTCCATCTACACCAACACCCTATCCACCTCGTCGAGAGTGCCCACAACGCGACGATACGATTTATAACACCGCACGACGGCACAGATTGCAACGCCGCTACCGTCTACGCATATTTTTCGGCTGCGCATTATGACCATGACGAGATCTGCCGCCGCCAGCCCTGTCAATGGGGTTGACAACGGGAACGAGGGCACCGAGTTCATGTCTATGCTTCCCCCGCTTCGAGACAAGATCGACGGCTATGACAACACGAAGCCATGTAGCCAACAATCCTTCGAGCTACCATCAATCTTCCGGGACGCAATGTCTGTTCGCGAAGTTGTTTATGCCGAGCAGGGCGTTCCACTCGAAGCCGAGTTTGACGAAGACGATCCTCGCAGCTGGCACTGGGTTGCCTATGCCTCCGTTGCCTCTTCTTCAAAACCACCCAAGGATTTGCGGCCTCACTCCTCTAAGGCCCCGCAAGAGGAAGCACGCCGCGCTTCTGCTTCTGCATCTCGTACTCCTGTCGCTACTATCCGGCTGATTCCGCCGCCCCATGGCCCGAACAAATACCCCCAAGACACCGGAGTAGACAAGCATCCTGATGCCTCGCCGCTGAATGAAAAGATTGAGAGAGCGCATCCAGAAGAGCCATATGTTAAGCTAGGGCGACTTGCCACACTCAAGCCGTACCGGGGCATGGGACTCGCAGGTCTGCTCATCAACGCCGCCTTCGAATTCGCCAAGCAGAACCCCGAAACCATATACAAGCCTCCTTCACCGACCGCCATTCAGAGAGCGCAAATCAACGACCATGGCAAGGAGCAACAACTCGCATGGGACGGCCTTGTCATGATACATGCCCAAGCCAATCTCAAGAAGATGTGGGAGAAGCACGGCTTCAGTGAGGAGCTAAAGAACGACAAGGGTGAAGTGGAGATATCCCCAGAACCACACTGGATTGAAGAAGGCATTGAACACATTGGCATGTGGAAGAGACTAGATGTCAAGAGGGGCAGGTTGGCATTGACTTCCATCAAGTGGCCCAACGCTTGAGATCGCCACATCCCAGGTCACTGGGGCCTTGCTTATTATTCTTCACACAGGCGTTCACAGCGAATCAAGGCATAGAGAAAGACTATCCCTAGCAAAGGGCCCACGCGCTTCCCACTTACTATCTAGCTGGCTCGGCGCAACTATGCGATACCACGACCGTTTTTTATACCCCAATGAGGATTGCGATTTATGGTTAGACGGGCTCCTTCGTTTTGAACAAGACTACGCATTGTTCTTTGACAAAAGTTATCACACAAGATAGTTTTACATAGGAATTCATGGTTTGATTGTTTTTCTTTGATTCGTTTCAGTGCGCAATAATAGCTGCTATGTTGGTGCTTTTCTGTGATTGAGTATGTCGAAATCGAGGTTTCCCGAACACTGGCTAGTATCTACTATCAGACACGATGCTTCGCTGCATATCCTACCTTTCTGCGCACTCTACCTTGCTTCACACTTGACCTCACTGCGCGTCCTACCTCAGTACGCATCCAACCTTAGTTAGTATATGCCCTATCCTAATGTGTATCCTACCCTAATGCGTCCTCATCCGCCTTTCACACTCAACCTGACCCCACGATTAACATACTTGAGCGCAACACATGCCAGAAAGGCATAGTTCACTACCACGGCACGACAGCCACCATCTCCATCCCCCGGATATCCACTATCAAGCCCTCACAACACACGCCCACCATCATCGATAGTAACACCGACATCCTGCCCTGAGATTGCCTTTGGATAAAAGAAAGGGAGCCCCAGGAGCGTGGTTAGTGCGATACGTGAAGGGTACGCCGGATGATTATCTTAATTTGCATGGAGAGGTCATCTCAGGCGAGGAGGGAGGGGAGTAAGTGCGAGCCTTGCGGATTGAGGTTAGGTAATTGTACCAGCGCTGTTTAATGCAAGATTGGGTTGGGTTTGGCAATGGTTCTAGGTAGGTGTAATAAGGAAGTGTTGTGACTTCGGGCGTATTGTGTCTCGATTCATGGAATTCGATGTGCGGGCGCTAATTGGTACTCAGGTGTACGGCCTGGCTGTGAGAGAGCGCTTGGTGCGTCGTCTGGGGTGGCGTGGGATTGGATGGCTGGGCTGCGATGTTGTTGCGGGTGCCGCTCTTCGGCTCAACTGCGTTTATTCTTCGTCCGATTCAGCGCCGCGCGGAGTAGCCGGTAGATGAGAAACACGATTGTATCGATTACCGTGGCTGATATTTGCCGGTTGGTGGGGGGTTTTTTCTTTCGCATCAAATGGGTTGAGATGAAACAGAGTGGATGGAGATAGAAGGCATTGTGTGTTTCCAAACATTTGAAGCGAATGAATCGAATTGATATGGGTTTGGTTGGATTCGAAGCTTGGGAGGTTCTCAATTGGTCTGGGCTCGATACCTTCGACATATCTTATTTAATTGATCACTGTTGGTAAGTTAAGGAAGAGGCATTCCAAGGTTTAGGTAGTCTGATTGGATTACCATCCGTTCCAAAGTATTTTCACCCTGCATCGAGATGATTCTGGGCTTTTCTGACGTTGTTTACCACTGAGTCGATGGAATATCCAAGAATCTTACCTGGGTCGGGACGCACAACTTTGCCCGCATATTTCTTTCAGTGCAAAGGCTGGGATAGTTGATTTTCAAGCGTAATAAGTTGTGAATTGACTCATTAGTCTTTGATTTCTCGAAACGATCTTCTAGCCTGCCCCCCAACCTCCTTACCTCTGAGGATCTTACCTGGGCCTGGTCAGGTAAGAACACGTGATGAGTGATTATTCACGACTTTAAACTTTTACAAGGCAACAATCTGGACAGTTGGATTCACGCGCGGTAAGCTGCGGCTACCTCCATCGTCCTTTGCTATCTCGAACTGTTCTTCCACCCTACCCTTCCTTGCCCCTATCACCTGCAACTTCTCGGCCAGCTCTCATTCAACTACGCTTTGAACTGCGACGAAACAAATTCAAATCAATATCAGCCATTTATTTTTCCCAGCCATGACGAACCTCACCATTATTGTTTAGCTATTCACCGTAGTATCCTACATCAATTGCCTCCTCATACCCGACCCTGACAAAGAGCATAACTACACAATTGCAATCGCGACAACCGATGTAATTGATCATACACGCACCAATGTAGCACCACGAAAATCATCTGAGAATCGAAGAATTACGGTCAGTGTGTTCATGCAAGCCTCGAAAGCCAACTGCAACGAGCAGAAACCAATACTTTACATGAACAGCGTGGTTGGAAAGATCACAAACAAGCAATTCGTTGATAACGAAAAGACAAGCACCTCAGTCAACCTCTCCCGCAGCGCACCCACTCTAAAAGCTGCCGCCGAATTCCCTATCTGCTTCTTCGGCCGGCGCAACTTCCGCCGAAACAACGACACCAATTAACCCATCACTTGGTTATTTCTCAACGGCCCAGTCACCGACTACGACCTCGCCGATACCGAGGTCTTCGACTTCTCCGACGTGCCCGTTGTGCTCGAACTCGCGCAAAATAAGAAGGGATGGGCGAGTATCGCGAGCGTCGGTCTGGGCAAGGTTGGGCCGAACGGGAATCATGCCGTCACTTGCTTTGTCGAGGCTATCATTAGGAATAAGTTGCTCAACCAGGGGTATGGAGTGAGAAACTACATGGAATCTTTGGGGTCTGACACCATGATTCCGTACGTGTCCGTACGTGGCTCATGCGAACAAGGGTAGTAAGGTAATGGGCAACAAGAAGACGTCTGAGGCGAGGCAAGCGGAGGCATTTTGGTGAGTTTGGTAAAGACCTTGAAGTAAGTTTGTAAGAAGCTATCTAAGGCGTAATTCAAAGTATTTAGTAGGTATCAAAGACGCTAAATCGGGCTTGCGGCGTAATCGAAGAGTGAATAAGCTTCTCTTTTGAGTTGTCTTGGGGGTGCAGACTTGCGATAAATTGTAGTCGAAATAGCTACGAACTTGGCCTGCTATATCGGAGATATAATACCAAAATATTAGAAATATAGCAGTTTTCAGCTATACATCATTACCCAATTGCGTTTTTCAAGACCTTTTTTTTGGGGGGGGATTGGGGGTAAGATAAATTTGATACTTGAAATAAGTAGTTTGGTATTCAAATAGTATTTCAATACAATTTCCACCGATTTGAAGTCAAACCTCCCTCCTTTCCACCATCATTTGATGTTCACATGCTTTTCTGTCCTAATGACAAAACCTCGAAGCCTCTGCTGATTCCTGAGTCGGATCCTGTGCGGTCCATTCTCATGCGGTATGAAGATCCAGTACAAGACATTGGCGCGATCTCGCGCGCGTTGGGCTATCATGGTATTGATAGCAGGGCGTTTTGGGCCGGATGGAGCCCCCGAGCCCCTGCGTCTGAGCACCAACAGAACCACGAAAACCACCGAGCGCACCCTTTGAACCCCGGTAAACCCGGAGCCCTTCAAGGCGCTCTCCACGAACATCCAGGTGATAGCCAGGGGTAGTATGATCGGGAGGCGCATCGTGGTTCCAAGGAGTTTTTGGTAGGTGTGTGCACACGAACACTGAGGAATAATAAGAGTGATAGAATATAAGAGCTGTTTTCCGTTCAACAATGTTCACTATGGATTTGGAGAGAATATGGATGTTATGTATTGTGTCGGTTTTCTTCACGGAAACACGTAGGGTCAGTCAGTGGGCATTCAAACAGAGTACTTGGCCTGTTCTCGTCCCACAGGCCAACCACACCACTTTCTTCTCCGCAAATTGTTCGGTTGCTTGAATTCTCTTTTGTACCTCGGTTGGTAAATGTAATGTGGTCTTCGCATGCCCAAAATCGCAACTCCTCCGCATGGTAAACCATGTGCAAGGCCATTGTACAACAAACCTCCAACAAGAATGAACATCGCATATATTTTGATACCGCTAATGGCAAACCCTAAAGATGCCTGAAACACCGAATTATACGTCTATATCTCCAATTATGTCATGCAAGTGGTGTGAGGACTCGCAAATCCGTTCCACTCCATGTACCGAATTACCGGAATTACGTCGGTGTGTATCTGCCCACAACTCTGACCATATGCCGCTTCTCGCCTCGCGATAGATGTTTTCGTTTGGTTGGTATGCCTTGTACCTCGTGGTAGAGGCTGAAGCTCGATGATCTCACATGGTGGTGCCGGGGTGAAGAATCGGGAAAAAAAGCTCATTGTGTAGGGGCTTTTGAATGACAGGATTAGATGAGATGGGATTCGTGGGGCGGGCTATTATATGGGCTAGACGATGCACATGGGCGTGATGACGATTGGATCTCGCACTACGCTAGCTGTCAAATGATATCGCGGTGGTCATACTAGGATACACGTTGTACAGTGAGTTAGGCTAAAACTAAAATCAACTAACCAACTTATGCACGAGTAGCGACCGTTGCATTTGACAAACATCTGTGTTCAGTGTACGACATGCGGTTACTTTCTCCACTTGTGCCCTCAAAAACTCCGCCCAATGCCGCAGAAAGTTGCAGAAACCCAGAACAGGTAATATCGTACACCATTGTTGTCTTTGACAAGCATTGAAGCCGTCCGGCTCTCTTCTCATACGTTACACCCCGAAACAAGATCTACCCTTCTTCTCCCCACCCTGCCTTACCCTACCCAAACTCTCTCTACTTTTCTTTTCGTTACCCTACCTCCGCTTGTACTTTATCATCCTGCCCTTCCTCCCTCTGCCCGCCATACCTCTGCGCTTCTTTCCACTTGCGTATCCTTCCTGTGCGCATCCTCCCTCTCTTTGTGTCTCCCCCTCCGCACTTCCTCTTAGCGCTTCCCTCCCTCCCCCTCCTCTCCCCACCCCTCCTCTCTCCAAGTCCCACTCTTGCCACCTTCCTTGAGTACAACGCGTACATCGTGGATGCGCTGAAACTTGTCCACCGCCTTACACATATCCACGACCGACAATGCCGTTCCCATAACTGCAGTCATAGCCTCCATCTCTACGCCCGTGGGCCCCGTACAAGCGACTTTTGCCTCGATGCCTACACCGCCGAACCCGAGTCCGGGGCCACCTTCGGCCGCATCGATGAGCTGCAGCTCCACGCCGACATGTGTAAGCGCAATGGGGTGGCACAGTGGGACGAGATCCGGACATTTCTTCGCTGCCATAATGCCTGCGATGCGCGAGACGCTGAGCACGTCGCCCTTCTTGAGCGAATTGCTCTTGATCAGCGCGAGCGGGGTTGGGTTCGAGAAGTAGATGGTGCCCACCGCGATGGCTGTGCGGACAGTGTGCGGTTTAGAGGATACGGACACCATGTGCGCGGAGCCCGAGGGCGTGAGGTGAGGAAGAAACGGCTGCGAAGCTGGGGGCTGCGAGATTGTGGGCTCCGACATTTGTGTGGACTGCGTCGGCTCATGAGCGAAGCTGGGATCGAGGGGTGGGCGCGGGGTTGTCGAGTACAAACGGCGCGAGGCTGTGGAGTATAAACGACACGTGATACTCTCGTGTAGAGGATTGTCAACCGATTCAGGTCGCTTGGGGGGTGTGATAACGCGGTAAACCTTACCCTTGGCCTCCTCTCTACGCGCCCTTTTCCTCGCATTATACACTGCTATTTTGGCCTGTTTTCTGGTATATACTTCAAACGGGTCAGCTTCAGGCTCACCTGCCTTTCCAGCCTCCTCTTCCACATTCTTGCTGATCAAAAAGTCCATACCGCGGGCCTCGAGCTCGTTCCAGTCCAGTGTGCCCTCTGCATCGCCTATCATGGAGTTTCGCGCCTCGAACACTTCAACCCACCGCTCTGACATGCGCTCTGCAGCTTCGTTGCTGAGGTCGTGATTCCGAACCATTTCATCGAGAACGCCTTTTACTTGCGATTCGAGTGACTCTACACTCAATCCTGGAGGTTTCTTCGGCAGCTTTCCGTGAATGAACCGTGTTTTCCACCTTGTAGCAAGGATTTTCAGCCATGTCTGCAGAGTATTTCGATTTTGGCTTGTCCATATTGCATATGGCAGTGAGTCGATGCGGGGATAGAACGTTCTGAGGCGCTCTTGCATCTCATAGATCTGGGGCTGGAGTTTACTTGTCTCGACGTTGAGATGGATAGTGAAATCTTGGCTGATACGGATCTCATCGAAGTCAGGAGCGTGGAGGCGTAGGTGGTCCGCTGTTTTACGCTCTGACTCTGGTGAGAGGATGCTTGCGCCCCGGTGTTGTCTCTTCCATTCTTTCTCATATAGCCTTAGCTTATCTATACCAAGATTTGGCGGTAAACCGGGCGCTCCTTGGCTTTTGCTCTTCGATTTTCGTTCCAGTTCTCGTTCCAGCAGCTTCAGACCTTCATTACCCACTTGCCGTGTCGGTCCCTTTTCTTGAAAGCTGGCATGCTTCCTCTGGAAATATTCTGCTACTGGGGGTATAGCACCGACGGCGTGTTCCCATCTAAGCGGTGTGAAGCCAGTGTTTTCCAATCCATCACCGGCACTATCTGTGCCTTCTGACCAATTTTCTTTCTTGTCCTTCGAGAACGAATCCCCCATAGTACCAGCAGCAACATCTAAAACATCCTTGAGGTCAGATGACTGTACTTTCTCTTGCCATTTCATGATTCTCGCTGTTTTTCTTGAAATGCGGCCTAGGCTTTGGTCACTTTCTTCGAGTTCCTGTATCTGTTTAAACTTTTCCTGAATCTTATTCATAAGCTCTTCCTCTCGTGCTTTAAGTTCAAGCAATTTGGCGCTTGGCTCTATTTTCTTGCCACCGTACTTCTTTTCCATTGGGTCTACTTGCGAGTCTCGCAGTCTTCTCATTTCTCGATACCATTCTTTGCTTCTGAACCTGAATGAAGGGCCCGGTCGGTCCTTGAAGTCTCGGGGTGCGGCCGGGTCGAAATCTTCGAGCTCAGGTGCCATGATGGTATATATAGTTACTTCGTCCGCATCTTTCACCTTCTCTGGGTCAACATGGCGGAGTTCCTCCTGCCTTACATTATGTGCGGCTATTTTCACACTCCTCCAGAGGTTTAGCCAAAAAGAGCGATCTCTGGGAGCCTGCCCAGGTAGATTGAACTTGTTGATGTCAAATGGTGGCAGTTCAGGCAGGTCGCTCGGCGTCGTGCGCCGCCGTCTAACACCATCGGCATCAATATAGCTAATTCTGTCCATCCTTTTTTCTAACTCCGCACTCAAAGCGGCTTGACTTGCCATGGAGGCCACTTGATTAGCCTGTGCCTCTCTTAGGTCTCGCAGCGTGGTTGGCGGAAGCCTGTAGTAATTTCGAATCCAAGTAGTATTGGGTGGTGATGTTGCATGGAGAGCAGAATACGATAGCAAAGGGGTATTTGGCGCTCTCCGAAACCGTGCACTTGAGGCGAGACGCATCCCTAAATTCTGCTGGGCCAGTGGCTGACAAGAATTAGATATCCGGGTAGCAGCTCCCCTATCTACACTGAGTTAGCACCGTACATCACAAAGCTTGATATCGTATGATCAAGTGGCAACAGTCGGGTATATATTTGCAGTATATAGCTGATGGCCTTCTTCATAGATAATAGCGCAATCTACAATGCGAATAAACGTCGTCCATGCAGCTAACAGTCAAAGTTTCGTAGAAGGCGTCATATGCGGGCACAAATGTACAAGGGGAATCCAGGGTTTCACCCACCGATTAGGATCATGGGCCGATTCGGCATGTTCTCAAGGTCGCCCATATCAGCATGCTTTTCAGCCTTTCGCTTTACTGCTGCACCGATAACATCGAGCAACTCGCGCTCTCGCTGACCCCAGCCGAGGATCGTCTCATTACTCATCCGGCCTTCATGTCGATCCATTTCGATCTGTTTTATGCGTTCGAAGGCTTCTTGGTCAATGGGTAGGCCGTTGTTGCCTTGGCGTAGGACATCGCGAAGAGATACCTCTGCATTGCCATGTAGGCAGACCTTGAGGTTGCCATCGCTTGTTATCCGTAATCGATTGCACGTTCCGCAGAAATCGTTCGTCATGCTTGTGATAAAGCCAAGCTTGCCTACGAATCCAGGCACCTTGTAGGTTTTGCTTGTGTCGTTCTTATGCCCAGGTAGGTGCCCCACATCAGGGTACTTCGTCCGGATGATATTGAGCATTTCCTCGAAGCTGATCATTTTGCCTTGGCTCCACTTGTTTCCCCCAAAGGGCATGTACTCGATGAAGCGCACCTCGAGGTCCTTCTCGCGACCCATTTCGACGAAAGGAATGATTTCCCGCTCATTCATACCGCGCATTACCACGCAATTCACCTTGAGCTTGAGGTTCGCGCCGAGCTTCTTGAGTTCTAGTATTCGGTCGATTGACTTCATGACAGCCTCAAAACCATTCCGCCTGGTCATGATCTGGAATTGAAACGGATCCAAGGTGTCCAGGCTAAGGTTGACGCCTGTAAGGCCTGCCTCTACCATGGCATCCAGCTTTCTGTGCAGCGTGATAGCGTTCGTTGTGAGTGCAAGTTCGCGCAAGCCATTTGAGCGCAGACTGCCGATTTGCTGCATCAACAGGATGACGTCGCGGCGTACCGTGGGCTCGCCACCCGTGAGACGGATTTTGGTAACACCTTGAGAGACAAAGAGAGATGATAGGTAGAAGATTTCGGGAGTGGTGAGCATGTGTGCAGCGGGCGATAGTGGTATACCCTCTGTGCCCATGTCAGATGACTACAATGAAAGGATGTCTCGAAGCCTACCTTCAGGCATGCAGTACAGGCATCGCAGATTGCACCGCTCGGTAATGCTGATCCGCAGATAGTCATGTTGGCGATTGAAGGTATCGGTCAAGAACTCGGAGAAGGGCTTGGCTTTGTCCACGGCGGCTATGCGTTGTTCGAGAGCACTTCGTCGCTGTGTGGTTGGGACGGGTGGTATCCCTCCTGGATACACGGGATCGGGCTCCTGTATTGCCGCCTTGGTCCCAATACGTCTTGTCTGCAATGCGCGTGCCGAGTGTGGGAGGCCGTGTTGCCCATGCACTGTTGCCACCCGCAGTGCGGTCGGCGCCCGTATCCTCGTGATGGGCACCATCAAGAGTTACTGAAGGTGGGAAGTCCTCGTTCAACATTCAGGCCGACAGAAATGGGGACTATGTACATGGAGGCTGGAATAAATCAATAACGATGACCGGACTTCTGCATCAATGACAAATGTCCTGCCCTTGAGTATCCGCAGCCAGTAGCGGCGTGTAGGCTTTCTGCTAGATTCTTGGCGTGATTATTCAGGAAAACACGGCCAAAGTGGGGTATCCTCAGTCGGTAGCCATCTGCGCGAAAGTTACCTAAGCAAGCTTGTTCTGGATATCCTTTTATTCAGGAACAAAGTATTCTAGTTGATAATATTCATAAAAAAGCTGCTTTGGCTCATAACTATGACTGTACCTATGATACATGCTGTCCGCTCAAATGCACGTCGGAATGCTTGTTCCGACTCGGAATGTTGGTGATGACTGTCGACAATGCATCACTGCGACACTGCTCCGTCAAACTTCGAAATTCTTCGTTGCCATTCTCGCTCTTGAAGGCCAAGACCACTATCTTCCTCCGTCTCGGTATGTATTCCTCACAGATAGTCGACTCGTTATAAGGTGGAAAGCTATCAGCTACGGCTGGACTCATCTGTTCATCTGACGATGCGTCCTCACACATCAGGTGTGGGTGCCACTGCCAGCAGTTTGCGCACGTAGATTGCAAACAAGGTCCTTCATATGTGACGTCGTTTTGTAGAGGTCCTCTGGTTACGAGCTTGGGACCACCATACCGGAATCTCCACAGTTTAACCTTGCAATGTCTGCGAGGTCTAGGTCTAGTCAATAAAGTAGCATCCTTCCTCATCGCACATTTGTGTAGCGTAGTCATTTTCGCTTTGTTGATTATTTTCTTTGTTGTCGACTTGGAAACTTCGCTCCGGAAGACATGCGTTTCTTGTTCGTAGGAATTCCATGCCCATTGTGGAATAGTAATCTTTAGGCGCGGTTCTTGGGCATTGTGTATAATGACAATAGTGTTCTTCATTATGGCCGATATTTGTGAGAATCTCTGTCTTCCTCGTGCAGCAGATGCCTTTATAATATTGAGAACCACACATGTAGTAGGCTATTGTTTGGCTGTTTTATTTGTTCACGGCTTGGTGCTTTCATAGCATGCTTTGTTGTCAAGCGAACCTACAGCCAGCAAATATACAGCTCATAAAGCAACTCGAAATAGTTCATTATACAAACGCGTAGGGTACTGTTGTGTGTTGGCGGAAGTTACTGTTCTCGTGTCCCCAGGAAGTCATTCAATAGGTCATGAATAGTCTATGCATTTCTAGATAGATGTGGAATACCAGTCCTTAGCTGAAGCACCTGCTCCAAAGTCCACCTGTTCTTGCGAAGCTTTGGCTCTCTACGAAGCTGCTCAGTTTGCATCGGCCGTGCTTGTCCCCACCACAAAAGGACAAAGGCTGTACGCGATCATTTACAATGACACGAACAAACTCTTCTTTCTCATGCTTGCATTTTAACTTTTCCACGTACAATCGTGAAGCAAAAGGTACTGTCCACGCTGCAGAGTACCCGTTGGTTTCCGTTGTTGATTCGATTGTCGTGTTGGAGAGTGGTTCTGTTTGGTTATACAGACCAAGCGCTGCTAGCACATTGCTGATGTCATTGTCGTGACTGAAGTCTGCGTAAACCTTTCGACCAAGTGGGAAGGTTTTTGGGTTAGAATTTAGTGTCGTGTTGGTATTGGTATTGTCATGGACTGGGCTCCCTGTCAAGCGAGCCAGCAGCTCGTTGACATAGCCTACACCTTGTGAAGGAGCAAGAGGATTGCCCACACCGTAGCCGTAGTATTTGTCCAGAGTTTGATAGTAATCGAATGCATGCCACTCCTTCTCAGTGAACAGGTGGCAAAACCTGGACACTTTGGCGCTGGGGTGTGCCACAGTGTCGAATGGACACATATCCATGAGATAAACAATCGAAGCCTTGCTGAGCTTCGTCCCCAACCTTGAGTTGATGCGCTTCTGGATAGGTGGTACGAACTCGGCAGTCCATATCTTCTTTGCCCTTTCTGCAATACCGCGAATGGGCTCAACCTCAAAAGCAGGACAAGTGTCATGTGATAACGTGTTATTCCACGTTGGGCCTTCGGGAATGACCAGGTCGATCTCCTTTGGCAACTGATGAAGGGATTGAGCCATACCCAGTAACCACTTGTTTGCTGACTCTACTACACGCTGTTGCCCTCCGGAGCGCACGAATGGAGTATGGTGTTTGACGAGCCTGTGGTAACGGCGGGAAAAGTGTGCACCAGAGTTGACCATTTCCTGTCTCCCAGCCTCCGTCAACTGATCCGCCCCCAAAGAATAGTTATAGTCCTTCAAAAACCCAAACTCTCCAGGATATGAGGTGCTCGTGTTTTGTATTTCGGCGATGAGGAGGGCATAGGCCATGGACTTGCCAATAGTTGGATCGCGTCCACCATGTCGTGAGAGGACACTTGCAAAGGTGGTCTTGCAGCCTTTCGGAGGCGTAACATCGATATCGGATGGCACAGAGAACCATAGTGAATACTGGCCCCAGAAGTGTGTGGTTTTGGGACTGCAGCGGTAGCCTTGGTCGATGGTGTCGCACGGCTCTTTAGTAGCGGCAACAGATAGCGAGCTGCTCGTTCAGCTTGTGGTGACGGGCAGCATAGAGCAAATTTGACTTACTTTACCATCCCATAGATTCCACACAGCGCTCCGATGACACATAGAACGAAGCCTACAATGCTCCATCGTGACCAGCGGGCTTCTCGTCGTTTGATTGGCGAAGGCAGCTCCTTTTCGCTCAGCGGTAAAGGCGTATAGGCTTGCAGGTGGTTGCCACGAACCCTATTCCACATGCTAGCTATCATGTCGTGTTGAAGATGGATGATACCTGGCGAGCTGGAGTTGCAGACATGTTGTGGAGAGTTTCAGCTTGGGGTGACGTAAGTCCGGTGCCGAGAAGCGAGAACCCTGTTAAACTTCGATGGATCGCAGTATAGGAATTGAGGAAGTCCAACGAGAAAGCAACATGGCTCATAACATGATTAAATTACTTAATAGGCGGGCACTCGATCAGACAATTGTTCATGTCTCTGCGGTGTTACTTCGCTCTTCTAGACGACCTCGGAAATGCTAAGCCGACAGCAAGAGGTGTCGGGAGCCAAGCCTGCACAAACTTCAAGCTCCATTGAGGTGAAACTCATCACCTTTCGCATTCTATTAGGTACTTGTCTACATGGTTCGCCCGCCGATACGCCGATACGCCTTTAACGCCCTGGCCTAGTGCTCAGTTCCGAATTGTAGGCTACCACGCGGCCGCAAAAAAAGCCCGCACACCGAGACAGCTTGGCACACCACAACACCAGCAAAATACCCATCACCAGCCAGTCATCTGCCCATCCATCTTTATACAATCTCTCAGCCTCTGTGGCATCGAGTTGACGCGTTTATTTATAAACTCTTGAGTTACTCGCTCCCATCCCTCAAGCGCCAGCTCCCGTGTATCACTCTCATCCCAGTGTGGGAACTTTTTGACGTACTGTTTAGCTGGCTGCCAGCAGTTTTCAATAGGCGAAAGGTCTGGAGATGAGTGGCAGTTAAAGTAGTGTTGGAGGTTATGAGTATCTTTCCACTTGCGTACGATGTTACTTTTGCCTAGGCCATGGCCAGAGTCACCATCTTCTTCAAGAACAAAGCGATCCCTACGCTCTAGCCAAGGCTCTACAATTGGCTCAAGTATCTAATCAATATATGCGCGCTGAGTTATCTTCCTGTTAGTGTTGCTTGAGATCTTATAGAAAGTAAGATCGCTCTTGAAGTTATAGCCTACGGCGGCCTAGGCGTGTACTCTTTTTATCTCCTTCTAATACTCTTCTTTCTCATCTCTCTGTTGTATACAATTAGCGCAGCAGCGCCTACTAGGCTAATAGATAATATAGATAGATCCTTGCGGCCTAATAGCCTAGTGTATCTTATCTAAAAAAACGTACAATCTACCAATCTTCTAGCTCTAGGTAGCGCACTAACATAACCTCTACCTACTCTTTCCGCTTCTTTAAAGTACTCTTATTTACCTACTTCTTTGTACATGCAATACACTTTTAACTTGAGTGCTTTAAACCCTTCTTCTTGTATATCTTACGCAGCTAAAAGAGTGAGATCTTAGGCAGGCGCCCACGCTTCTCTACGCCGTCCGAATTGTGGTGGCGGCGATCAATACTGCCGTCTGAAATCATGGCCCAACCTTGGCGGTGGGAGACTCCATTGTAGCGAAAAACGTCTTCTTTTGAATGAGGGATCCCATGGGCCTCTATATACTCAATCGCACCGCGCACTCTATTTCTTTTTGGAGTATCATGATTGCGATTATCCCAGTCCGCCATTGAAAAAAGTGGGTAAATTGGTCAAGTTTGGCGTTGTTAAGATAGCTTGAAAGTTGAGATGCCCGGTGTTTTGATTTTCCCGGTGTGCGGGCTTTTTTTGCGGCCGCATGGCTACCTACTGACCTCGGATAATATAGAGAGGGGACGGCAAGCCCCGTTGCCAATGTTCCACCCAAGTGCTGATTGGGTGTTACCCCATAATCTTATCTCTGACGTGTGGTCAAGCTCAAAAAGAAGCTTTCGTAAGCCTTGGTGCTGCGTGTACATGCCTATTAGGGACTACGACGTCAACGGACGGCAGTTTGGAATGCCGGGTGACTACTTGTGTCCCTCTTAAGAGTTGAGGCGCCCTGGTTCAAGCCTACCTGAATAGGCACAACTACCATCTCGTCCCTACCTTTACCGGCACTACTGTAGGACCAAAGATGGTGGCCAATGAACGTGTTGACGATGAAGCCCAACTCCAGGCTCTGGGACACAAGGGAGAGCTCCATCGCAATTTCAGCCTACTCTCTATGCTTGGGCTTGCCTTTGCCATTTTGAATTCGTGGACTGCGCTCTCATCTTCGCTTAGTCTTGCTTTACCTTCTGGTGGCTCAACCAGCGTCATATGGGGCTTGCTGACGGCTGGGATTTGTAATTTAGCTCTAGCAGCCAGTCTTGCAGAGTTTCTTTCAGCTTATCCTACTGCCGGTGGACAGTAAGTTTCTGCGAAGACCCCGAGGTTCGAATTTGATGAGATTGTAGATATCATTGGGTTGCCGTCATTACACCAAAACCTTGGGTCCCGTTGGCTTCATGGATAACCGGATGGATAAACACTGCGGGATGGCTTGCCCTTACGACTTCTGGTGGGCTACTTGCTTCCCAGATCATCTCTGGCCTCATTTTGTTATTTCATCCGGAGTTCTCATTGAAGCCTTACCAGGTCTGGTTAATATACGTGGCGTGGACCCTCATTGCATTTCTTGTCAATGCCTTCCTCAATGACATCCTGCCTTATGTCAACCGTATAGCCTTCTTCTGGTCAATCGGCGGATTTATCATCATCTGCATCACCGCGTTGGCCTGTAAATCTCCCGACTATGCCTCAGCTGAGTTTGTTTTCACGGAATTCATCAATTCAACTGGCTGGCCTGATGGTATTGCCTGGATGTTGGGCTTGCTTCAGGGTGGATTTGGAATCACTGGGTATGATGCAGTAGCTCATATGATTGAAGAGATTCCAAATGCCTCTATCGAAGGCCCGAAAATCATGGTCTACTGCGTTTGCATCGGGGCAGTCACTGGCTTCATCTTTTTGATGGTCCTCCTATTCGTCTCAGGTGGCGATGCGGAGAAGATTATATCTTCAACATCAGGGCCCCTGATATATATCCTCAACAATGCGACCGGGAGTCGAGTAGGAGCTGCATGTCTCCTAATGTTCCCACTGGTCTGTATTTTATTTGCAGAGGTCGCCATTATGACAACAGCCTCCAGGATGACCTATGCATTTGCCCGCGACGGGGGACTACCTTGGTCGCCTTTCTTTTCCAAAGTCCATCCACGGCTGGGTCAGCCGCTTAATGCGCTTATGCTTGCCGCTGGATTGGCGATTCTCTTTGGATTGATTCTAATCGGCTCCAGTAGTGCGTTCAATGCACTCATTGCAGCCTCCGTGGTAGCTCTTGGAGTAAGCTACGCTATTCCCATCGCAATTAATGTCTGCCGTGGAAGGAAAATGCTTCCGCCCAGGACCTTTGCTCTGCCTCATTTTGTTGGCTGGGGTGCGAATTTACTCGGTCTAAGCTACACTACAGTGACAACCGTCCTCTTCCTATTCCCACCTACGATTCCCGTTACCGCTTCTAACATGAGTAAGTTGCTGTTTGATTGCTGTAAATCCGTGCCATGCTGATAGTACAGATTACTGCGTTGTTGCATTCGGCATCATCATACTCATCAGCACGTTTCAGTGGTTTGTAGATGGACGGAAGAACTTCACCGGCCCTCGGACGGATATGGGTTTGGAAATATTGGGGGCTATAACAAGCCAGGACCAGTATGGTGCTAACCCAAGACATGTGAAAATAGTTGACGAAGGTGTAGGCCCGAACGCGGCACAGTAAATTAGGGAAAAGCCAGTATGCGCATCCAGTATTTACGATAATCGAGTTAGGTTGTCTTCTCTCGGCCCCATAACCGATTTGTCACTTGTATCATAGGCTGTCACGGGTGATTTCACCTTGCTAGAACTTACACTAGACACGGACCTCGCAAACAATAATGTCATCCCTTATTATCCTCTACTACTTTAACTTCATGCATGATTGCTTACAACACATTCCGCGGTAACGCGTAGATTCCCACGACACGCCTTGCTGTCTAGGACGTGATTATGCTCTACCCTACTCGCCTCATCAAGTATATTTGGAGCGCATTCAAGAGCACTTTTAGCGCGCAAGTAAAATCTGATATAGCAAACGCAGAATCGCCGCTAAGAAACAGCAGTCTGATCACTATTACTAAAACTAGCATCTCTTATACGCCAATCACTTCAACGAACCTCGAAACCTCCCACCTACATCAACCACATCCATCAAGACGGCCTCTCACATCCGTAACATCGCCACCATCTAGAGTTAAAGTGGACGCGGTGCAGAAAGTCACGCGCCCCCCGACTAGTCACATAACATCTCGGCCTTTCCCCTCGCTGCCCTATAGTGGCTACACATCCCAACACAAAATCGCTACCACTTGTTCACCACCGCCTCGTACATCGCCGTATCGCGGAAATCCTAGAAAACACAAGTCTCAGGACTTTCGCGATAAAACGATGGAATCTGAAACCACTTCGATCTTCACACCATCTTCAACCTTACGACCGAAAGCCAAAAGTCTGTCACCCAGCCACAGTCGAGCTAAGAATGGCAACATGCGGCATGCCACAGTTGAAGATGAGCATATCGAGGAAAAAGGAAACCCGCCCCACAGCACCCCTTCCCCCCAGCCCGTACCCCCGCAACCAACAAGTCCGCAAAAGCGCACTCGTCAATCTTCCTCGCCGCTGTTCACTAGACCGGACTATGCGTCTCAAATCGTTTGGGAATCATTTGATAGTGCAAATGATCCGATGCCCTATGGCTACTCTGGCACATTTGGTGGAATTCGGTGGGGCCGGTCCACTGTGGAAGACTACTGTCCATGCGGCACAACTCCTGCCCATTAGTACGTTAAACCTATATAAGACATGGATACAAGGCATGAACTAACTTCACTCACTACACTTAGTCTTACCTGTGGTCATACCATTGTAAGTGACGAGCCATGTGGCGCCAATTGTAAAACAGGAAAATACGGTATCCAACCATTCGGCTGTCCAAAATGCCACGACGATATCAAGGAAATCTACGAGAATAAGCTCTCGAAAGATGAGAGGGCGAAAATAGAGTTCTACCGGACCAAGTCTTCGGGGCGCCAACTCCTTCTGGGTGTCGAGTTCGTCACCAGGCGTATGTCGTCATCGAAGGGCAACATCACTGAGGCCGTAATGGCTCTGCTAAGGCCCCAGTATGCTGGGCGCACATGCTTGTATTACGGCCCTACACCAGGCGCCCCAAGTACATTAGCAGAAGATTTCCGCCTCCATCACGACTCATTACAAGAAAAGAGGCGTGAGTTCCAAGCTAAGATGAAGGAGGTCTTGCCCCAAACTCCCGAAAAGCGGAAGTATGAAGGTGAAGATGTGAGTGATATACCGTTTGTGCTTTGGTCTCCGCTAACACCATTTAGTTGTTAGATATCTCGGGAAACGGTCGCAACAAGAGACCGAAGTCTAAGCTGGAGACAGTTCGCGAGCCTATTAGCCCAGATACCCGTGGTAAAAAGCGAAGTCTTTCGGAATCAGACCTTGTATTCGGTCCTTCTCTCAGCTTCAAGCGGCGTAGCTAGACTTTGGATGCTGGAGTGCCATATAGATAATGTGATTATATCACCTTAGTAGTTTCACAGTTGCATTCAGAGATGAGAACGTGAATAACCAGGGATAAAGGGAGCGTCATGTGAGTGAAGTGATCGTACAGGGGGGCCCAGAGGAGCCGTATTATTTCCACTTCTTCCATTGTCATATCCCATGGGCCACTCTCTTCACTCCTCAACGCAACAATCAACATTGGTATTACAAGCTGTAGTACTTTGGAGTAGGAGGTATCGCTAATCTGTATTAGATAATGATCTATCATGAAGAGAATGTCCCTCTAATTATCCGCATGTATGTATACTTTGGTTGCTCTTTCCGGTTCGTTACCCGCGAAGTTAAACGTGCCTACCGGTATCCTTGAAATAGTCGGCAGATTGGGACAATAACCCGGGGAAGAAGCCACGATGAGGTGTCCATCGTCCTTCTCAAGTCCCTAACTTTCAGCCATGTTTCTTTCAGCAGCAGCACTATCCATTGAGTCAATATCACTAATCGACCATGTCAGTCAGCATTAATCCACCAAATTCGTTGATAACCAAGCCTTTGGTACAGCAAAGACTGTCATCCAGTTCCAACCTACCGCCTCCCTACCCCCCACCTCGTTCGCCTCTACGCAATAGCGGACCCTCAGTCTCCCATCAGGATGACGATGCAATCCCTCCTACACAAGTAAACGGTGCCAGTGCCGGTAGTAACGCGCGTAACTCGGCCGATGACGTCGAGTCCAATATACCTCCCTCTGCACCTAACCGACGCTACGCATATCTGATTCCTGGGTTCCGCAGCACCCCTCCTCTCCTCGTATTTCTTCGCCGCAACTGGTATGACATTCTGACGCAGTTGCTTTGTGTTGCAACTGCTGCTATTCTGTACTATGTCTGTCCACCAGTGACACCACGATACTTCCCTCTGTACCGCGGCGTTGAACAAAGCACCTGGGGCCTGAAACACGGCCAACCGTATGTAAAAGAATACGTCACAACCATTGTCGGCGCAGCTGTGAGCTTTGCTATACCGGTCGCAATCATGGGCGCCACCGCACTCTGGGGAACTCGAAGCTTCGAGGATGGGAATGCTGCCGTAAGTTCAGAGATGCCTCCGGTAGCTCGATGACGCCTGACACACTATTTGCTAGATAATTGGCCTAGGCTACGCACTTGGTACATCAACTCTCTTCCAAGCCTTCATAAAGATCTTCATCGGCGGTCTGCGTCCTCACTTCCTCACTGTCTGCGCACCCGCAATTCCGCCCACTATCGAGGGCCTGAAAACATTGCCAGCTAGTAGCATCATGTACTACACTGCGCAACAAGTCTGCACCGGCAAAGCGGATCGTGTCAGAGAGGCACAGATGTCGTTCCCGAGCGGCCATGCTTGTGCAGCTTTCGCAGGCTTTGGATTCCTCGCACTGTGGCTGAACGCCAAGTTCAAAGCCTTGTCTCAAGGCGGGAGGTTCAGAGATCACTATGGCGATGCGGAGATGGGTGGTGTTCGTGGGCAAGAAGGGGCGGAGCACAGGGTCCATCATTAGAAGCTTTTGCTCTTCGCGACTCCGTGGTGTGTTGCGGTCATTCTGGCTGGTAGCAAGGTCCGCGACATGTGGCACCATCCGGCTGATGTGGTGTTTGGGTCGCTGGTGGGAGCGCTATTCGCTCACTTGGGATATAAGATGGCATATCGCAGTATCTATGACTGGCGGACGAACCACATGCCTTTGGGGGTGACCGTGGACGAGCATGGCGACGAACGAAAAACAGAATGAATCAGTATGTTCAATACGAAGATGGGTGGTTGGTATGGCACGGGGAGGTTTCGTAAGCAGGATATTTGATTCTTCAGATCATAGCTCTTCTTGTAGTGAAGCCACCTAGAGTTGCTCGATGGTTTCATGTTGACTGTAAAATCGAGTAGTGGCCTGATTCAATCCTCTCAAGCTATATACTATATGTCTTTATGAGAGCTCAAGCTGTTCGCTCGCTATGCACCTCTTCCTCTGGGTCCTTTGTGGTTGTCTCGTACCTCTTCCCTCTGAAAGCATACACTCCCCAATTGCTGCAGGTGATATCATGCGGGTCCAAGTCATTCAGATCCCACCTCAAGCTTCTGAACAAGTTCTCACCCGGCTCCATCAGTATGTCCATCTCATTTCCGAACCGCTTGTTCAAAAACTCGACATCTTGCTGCATATCCGCAGGGCTGTATCCCGTCGCGATGATTGGGCATTTGGTTTCAAGGAGGAGTGGAAGCGTCTCTTCCCATTCATGCATGGACGTCGGGTTTCCGAATCCAGGGTGGAACACAACGAAGCAGTCAAAGTACGGGTCATAAGGGTAGAAGTGGCCAGCCTTGTGGAGAGTATGGTAGTACTCCACGAAAGTGCTGATCTTCATGGCGTTAGAGATGCGGTCTTCCACGACAGCACCAAAGGGGTTGAGCGGTGTTCGGGGAGGAAGAGGAAGCTCCTTCTCACGATTGGCCATGCTTTCGGGGCCGATGAAGTTTAGGGAGAATCGGACGCGGTGAAAGAGGTAGGCGAGCTGCATCCAGGTTTCACGTGGTAGAGAAGATTCGGCACGGGCACCGAGGACGAAGAGGCGTACTGCGGGAGGGGCGAGCTTGGCATGCTTCCAGGTATCGCCACCACCAGTTCGGGGTGGGTGGAGGGTGTGTCGAAGAGCTGAGACGGCGTCAGTATTGCAGTCAAAAAGGAAGAGCTCGATGCATACCACTAAAGCTCTTCAGTCCCTCGGGTGTCATGCGTCCACCTTGGCGCAGGTTGTACGGGCTAAGCTCGTTCAAGATGCTAGCAATGGTGATCGGGTATGTCAGCAACTTCGTTGCCTGCCGCATCTCTCGGTCTTCGTTCAGCGCATCAAAGTCTCGCGTGTATAGATATGTGTCCCAGCTCGTCATGTTTACCAATATCTCCTCCATTTGTGGTTCCGCAAATTGGAACTCACTAAAGAATCGCCCACTCCGCAAGTCATGATCATCTTCATTTGACTGTCGCAGAACATCGCAGACTTCCAAATGTGCCTCGTAATCATCTGCCCAGTGCTCTTCACAGCAATATACGGGAACGCCGCAGTCAGGGCACTCGAAATCCACATGTGCAGGCGCAGTACCTGTTTCAGAGGACTTGCGAGCCTCAAGATCCATAGCGTTATGCGGAGCGCGTGTTGGCTTATGCGAAGGATGTGGGCAGTAGGCATGCTGGCGCATGAAAGCAGCTCGTTTCCGTATTTGAGGTATGGGTGAGTCTGTGAAGGAATTGAACAGGTTCTCCTCTGTCAGGACCCTCTTTCGCCGAATTCCTTCCGGGTCGGTGTATTCATAGGGCTCGAATGCCTTATCGAATTTCTTGTTCGCTGTTGTGGAAAGGTCCCGGCGAGTCAAGTCGAGCTTTGGTGGAGCAGGTCCTTTGGTGGAGTGGTTGCGCTGCGAAACATCGCGGGTGAACGGTCGGAACGCTTGGGACGGCTTCAATGGCAAGCGAGAGCTCTTTATGAATGACAGGCATTGTCTACACGTGTAGGAAGGCCGCATTTTGATGTAGCTTACAGCTGTATGAGATCGGCTGATTATTTGGAGGGCATCTGATGCCAAGGGCGCGCCGGTATAACATAGTTCCGCAGCCCTTCCGAATGCATCGTCATCGCCGAGAACTGCTCGACCACACATCTCTTCATCACTGCACTTTGGAGTCCAGCATGAGCGAATCGGACAAAGCCAATTGAGAAGCAATTGTACAAGGAGGATATCGAAAGCACAGACGTAGACCTCAGCCCTGTTCTCCTGACTGTCACCACAATATTCCTTAGTATTTCCTTCGATACCAAGATATCTGACTGCAATCAATCGCCTCGCAAGTGTACAGGATTGTCTCACATGCAGCTATCAGGGGTTCATGGGTTATATAGTTTTCTATTGGCGAAAGGAATATCCGGTGAGCTTCTATGGTTGGTGGCGCTGAGCTACGCTATTCACCCGCACATACACCCCCCTTGTACACTAGGTACTATCTAGTTCTTTCTATCTTACTCTATCAAGTTGGCCTTCACTGTCTCAAATACTTGCTGGGCTAAGATATCGAACGTCAAGCCCTGGTCTAGTAGACCTAAGAAGGGGAGTTCAACTGTAAACTCCTTCCATGCCCAGCTCTTCAATTCCGCTGAGATCATACTATCCATCCCGTAGTGGGCTAGAGATTTACCTGGGTTAATCTTCTCAGCCGGTGCCAACACTAGCTTGCAGAATCTCATAATAATCAGGTTCAGGATGGTAGCTTTGACCGTTATAGAGCCCCCTTCAACCCAAGCAGTCTGGAGAAGCTCGCGAGTGTTGGTACCAGTAGATTGTTCGTTGTTGAGCTCATCATCACCAACAGCATCGCCTAGTGCCAAAACAATATTGCGCAGCCGATTGTCTTCAAGCCAGAGCGATTTACCTCCCGCACGAGAGAGACGGGTAGGGTCCATACCGGTAATCATATGCGCAGACGCCCTGGGGTCGTACTTGTACGGACTCTCAGAACTTGTGGCAATATTCAAGTCCCGACGGCGACAGGCTAACTCCATATTGAGAAGGTATTCTTCAACATTGATTCCGTACAAACCATTGCGCTTCAGTGCTTTCTCCACCTCGGGGTGCTCTTCTACATGGCCAACATCGACGATCATTCCCAGCGCAATGGACATGGCTTGCAGGCCCATGCTCTGGCGATACCGCGCCATGTGATCAAGGTATGCATTGGCGGCCGAATAATTGCTCTGCATAGCGGCACCAATCGCACCCAGGACTGAACTAGTCATGACGAAGAAGTCGAGATCATGTCCAAGAAGGAGCTCATGCAAATGTAGCGTACCCAAAATCTTAGGACGCAAAACCTTGTTGAAATCGTCGAGAGACATTTCCGTGAAGAGGCTGTCCTGTTTATCCCCAAAAGGTTAGCCACTGCCTCCATTATAGGGCGTAAGATAAAATATCATACCTTGAGAACCATGGCAGCTTGAATAACTCCCCTAATGGGCCAAGTGGCGTATGAGATGGCCCGGCTTACATCGTCTCGAACCGAGACATCGCCGCGGATAACTTGGGCCGTCAAACCCAAGTTTTGCGATTGATTTAGTTCGCGTAGCTCTTTCTCTAGGGCAGCCGCTTCAGGCTTGTCTGTTCCACTGCGGGAAAGGAAGATGAAATGACGCGCACCTCGGGAGACCATCCATGCCCTAGTCGTGTTAGCCCATATTATATTTCTCAAGCTTCACTAATAATTGAGATACGAGAGGAAAAGTGGACAGAGAAGACGTACACTAGGCTTCTCCCTAGTCCTCCAAGGCAGCCTATCAGCAAGTAAGACGCTTTGGATGGGAAAGTCAATGGTTTCATGACCTCTTTGATAGGGACATTAGTATTCTGCGTGAATGTAAGAACCGCACGTCCGACATAGTCATCGCGAGCGACCTGGGCGAGAGCTTCTGGCAAGCTCGATAAGTCATACTGTACGGACGGTAATGGCCTAATGGCATTACGACGGAGAAGTTTCAGTGCTTCAGCGAGAAGACTGCGTGGCCGTATTAGCTCATAACATAATTCTTTCCTGAACTTTCGATCGAGGTTCATACCTGCTGCTCTGAGCTTGGGCTGTCACAAGTCCATCGATGGGGTCAAACACCCCGACAGTGACGCCCTTTTTGAGGAAAGACACTGCTGCGTTGGCCATCCCTATTGGCACCGTGCTTGTAAGGGCGAGAATACGACCACCAGTCTTGATTGTGTTGAGAAACTGGTCCATATCCTCAGAGTCTGTTAAAACTGCATCAAAGGAAGTACCCGATAAAGTCTCCTTGAATCTGGTCTGACGGTCGACCAGGCGAACGTTGTGACCTAGTTGCTGAAGGATACTTTGGCCGGCATCTGAGTGATGTGTTACGTAGATACTTGACACTCTCGAGAGCATGACTTGGGCAATGCTATATGTGAGATGCGCGTGACGGCAGTCAACCAAAACCTGGTCTCCTGGCTGTAAACGTAACAGCGTTGCACTGTGCAAGGAGGTAACCAGTGGGTGGATCTGACTGACAAGCTCCTCAAAACGCTCGTAGGCTGAGAGGAGCTCGCAATGACGCTCGTTTATAATGACAGCTGTATCAAAGCAGTGGGGACTCAGGCAGCAGACCAAGTTCCCCACTTTCACTTTGGATGTCTTAAGTCCAACAGCACGAACGGTGCCCACTATCTCTAGTCCAAAGCACGATGAAGAACTTTGTCCCTTCAGTGCACCAATTGGCTGGGAATTCGTTAGTATTAGCCATAATTCGAACGGTATAGTCATAAAACCATGAATCAACATACCAAAGAGTCCAAAGGAGCAGCGCTAACATCTATGAGGACATCATCCTCACCAAGTTGCCCCAGGTTTTTTTCCTCGAAGTAAAAACTTTCAACTCTGCCAACCTTTTCAAATTGCAGAGAGTGGAAGGAGTTCTCGCTCTTAGGAAGCGATGTTATAGTTGGCTTCACAGCGAAGTACTGCTCGAAGTTCGAATTTTCCACGTCGTCTGTTACATACCGACTAATATAAATCATGCCTTTTTTCTCGACCAACTCTGTATCAAGCTTCCCGTCGGGGTCGTGGTAGAAAGACGTCTCAATGTCCACAAGGAGAGCGATGCTATCGCCGCAATCACTCTCATCAGTACCAATGTCAATATCCACACTGCACAGATGAAATGAGGGCTGTTCAGTCATGATAGACTTAGCTAGACCAAATATTACACATTTCTCAGGTTCTTGACCATTGAGGACGCCCCCATTGGTGACCCATACGGAGGTAGCAGCTAATTGGGTGTAACGTTGAATAGCGTGCATATCAGCTGCTGTCATCCGCGTTATAAGAGGGCCCTCAAGTTCGGCTAGCATGATTGTGCGCGAGTCCCGTTCAAGCGAAGTTGGAACGTCTTTGAGTGCCATTGATCGGGTTGGTATTCCCAATTTTTCATATTGGTCTTCAATGGTTTTCTGGAGGCTCTGCGGTTTTCGGTGGTAGATCTATGTTAACAATTAATACTATTGATTGTCATAATCTAAATAGGCAGAAATTCTCATACCAGAGTCACTGTCGAGGGCTTTTCACCATTGACACCATTGACACCGTTGGCACCAGTTATGCCGTTCATACTATCCGTAACGAGGTGTTGAGAATCATTATCTGTGTTGCGCGACACAATCAGAGTCGTGCAACTGGCTGGTTCTGGGTAATCGTCAAGCACAAGATCCGCTCCCGAGAATCTGGCGTCAAGCAATCTCTGGTGCCATGTCTCCTTGGAAAGAAATGGACTGGTTGGCCTTCCATCATCTGCACCGAGCCAATATCCGGGAAGGGTTCCGAGCATGAACCCGGTAAACTGCCAGTCCTTCGTAGTCTCGATGATTATTAGCCGTCCTTCCGGTTTCAGCAGTCTTTTGCAGTTGCGGAGAGAAGAGACAATATTGCGTGTTGCATGTATCACCTATTCGGCTGTCAGCAACAGAATTTAGATTGGTTTATCGGAATGCAAGCTCACATTTGAAGCGAAAACGATGTCAAAAGAGTGCTCTTCGAAGCCTTGAGCAGCGGGATCATTTTCAATGTCGAGGATTCCAAACTCGAGATGGCGATAAGCCTGGAATTTGTCCTTAGCGATACTCAAGAAGGCTGTGGACACATCTGTAAAACAATAACTCTCGTATTTAGGTAGGTGAGTGTCTCCATGCAAAGCATTGAGCATAGGCTTCGTAGCGCCGCCTGTACCTGCACCCAGCTCGAGGATGCGTAAACGCGGATTTTTGTGTGCCACTAGCTCTATGAAGTCTGTTAGTTTAGCATAAGCACCAATTTGCCCAAAGCCATCTTCATAGATGCGCGACATAAGGTTGTTTTCGACCATCACGTCGAGAGCACCGACTTGACCGGACACGATTTCCGGCATCCTAGCATTCAGTTGAGCTACCATAGCGGCTTCAGGTACGCTCTGCCCGATTACTCGAACAGTAGAGTCAATTTTCTCTAAGAGGTTATTACCTGTCAAAAGCTCTGCTCTCTTGCTCTTCGAGAGTTTCAATTCCTCGATTTTGAGCCATTCAAGAAAATTTTGCATGTGACCTGGCAGCTGCTCCATAACGAGGTCAGTTGGTAGTCGTTCAACAACACTCCGGATCGCTAATTTAGTTATATCCTCTAATAAAGAGAAGTGCCGTTTTGAAATGGACATATCGTCTTGTGTTCTAAGGAAAAGGGCATTGGCTTGAGCGTTGGTCAGACGATCAACGTCGGGTTTCCAGACTAGGCGTGTGTAGGGCTTGAGACTGTTTCTCGTGTCATTCTCCCTCGTAATTATCTCTACAGGTGAGAAGGAGATCTCAGCCTGGAGAAGGGATTGGTTGCTCTGAGTCGAAAGCCTAGTATAAGCTTGAACCGATCGAAGCCCGTGGCGAACTCCAAACCCATAAGCTGCCAATGGAAGGCCGTGACTACATTTGGTTGGCCAGATTGTCATCTTTGGGATAGATACGGGTAGATAAGCTTTATTCAAATTCTTGGGCTTCCCATGATGAGCGGCAATGATAGACAGCTGTAGGCAAGCGTCGATAGTGGTCGGATGAAGGATGTATTGTGATTGTTGACCCATGAGACTGTCGGAGCTATGACTTGAAACCTCTGCAATGGCCTGACTATGAGCGGGACTAGCACGTATATCGGAAAGCGCCTTAAAGGCTTGTCCGTAGATCAGGCCGGCCTTCTCCATGGCGCTGTACCAGCGGCGGTCGTAGCTGTCCTTGTTGATGCCCCCACGACCACCAACAAACTTTTCATCAGGACGCAACGCTTGGTCTATTCGAGTGAGTATCCACCCGATTGCAAATCGGTACATGAGCACACTTACCCATTATGTAGTCATTACCTACTTGGATAGAGCCGGTGGCATGCTCAGTCCACGCGCCATTGGAAACAGTGCTGACGACGAACTCATATGCCGCGTGTTGACCTGAAACGGCATGAAGATCAAATATGCTTTCGACTTCAGAGCCCTCTGTTAGCACCATAGCTGAGATTATCTTCATATCATGTAGTATGTAAGCATCAGATGTATTAGCAATAGTGGACCCACGGATCTGTATGACGGCCTCGATTGCCAAGGCCACATAGCCAGCGGCAGGAAAAACAATTTCATCGCCAACCTTGTGGTCCCGCAACCATGGTATGCTCTCTAGACTGATCATGTTTCTCCATGCAGGCGCTGTGTTTGACGTTCCGGGTAATCTACTTCCTAGCAAGTCATGGTGTGGGTAACTTCGAAAACGGATATCGGTGCTCAGGCGGCTCTCCTTCCAAAGCACGTCCTCCTCATATACCCATTGGTAAGTCGGAAGATCTTTGATAAATGAGCCATGCAAGTACTCAATAACAGTTGAGTCAGTTTGTTCGTCACGATGTATAGACGAAATAGCATTAACAGTGGAGATCGCAACTGGAAATCCTGAAAGGAACAAAGATCCCACAAGCTTTAGCAAGCATTCTGTGGAGCTTGCGTTGCGTTTAAGTGTTGGCAAATAGTTGAGTCGGTCTGGACTGTACCCCATGGCTGTACGAATAGCCTTGACCGGTGCAGCCAAGGTCGAATGCGGGCCAATTTCCACTACTAGTTTAACCCCTGGCCGGTCCTTGAGAAGCTTTTGCATCGACTGATTAAAAAGCACAGGCATCTCTAGGTTCCGACGCCAGTAGTCCAGTTCTATCGTCTCGATCGGCTCCTTGGTGACTGATGAGAGCATGGTGACATCTGGATGACCCGCCGTTGGCGGGTCATTGGGAAGAAGACATTGTTTTAAGGATTTTTTATATAATCGACCGGTTTCCTTCATAAAAATGGAATGATAGGCGTTCCCGGAAGTTACGAGCTTTCGGTTGAAGATACCAGCGCGCGAGAAATGCCTGCAAGCCTCATCAACCGCCGTCTCGGAACCACTCAAGGTGACACTGTCTGGGGCATTATAGCAAGCGACTTCAATGTTAGGGATACCTTGGATGATTTCGAGCGTTTCCTCTGGTCCCAAACCAACTGCCAGCATAGCACCATTATGCATACTCTTAGTCACAGCTGCTCCTCGCTGGTAGGCAATAATAATGGCCTCGGCAGCTGTGATGTGGCCGGCGCAGTATGCGGCCGCAATTTCACCTACGGGATGTATTTAATCTCCGCTCTATAGTATTCAAGAGAACAACTTACCTGATGAATGGCCAACGACAGCGGTAGGACGTACTCCCCATGATTGTAAGAGATCAACTACAGCAATCTGGACTGCAGTGGTTAAGGGTTGAGAAAACTCCGCTTCATTTATTCTACTCTTCATCTTTGGTTGGGCGAGAGCGTCAAGTAGATCCCATTTAGGAGGATTATACAGACCAGCAAGAACATGCCCCAAGTCCCTCAGGGTTTTATGGACAACAGCAAACTGGTCTACTAGCTCATAACCCATCTGCGCCCACTGGGCACCTTGTCCGGTGAATACAAAGGCGAGCTCTGGCTGAGCACCCATAGCAGTGCCGAAAGTCAGCGTGTCCGAGTTGAGAGTCCCAGCAAGTTGGACGCGGGTTGAATCACTGGGAATAAGGGCAAACGCTCTCGCTGAGTGGTTGCTCCGGTGAGACGCTAGTGTATACGCTAGATCAGGCAGATTGATGTCTTCCTTGAAGCTTTGAGAAAGTGCCCCAATATTATGATCAAGCGTCTGCTCGCTATGCGCCGAAAAGGGAAGCAAGTGATAACGTTTTGACGCGGACCGCTCAGCCAACTTTGGAGATGTTGGAATTCCCTGATAGAACTGACCTAAATAGGACTGTACCGCATCTAGAATGACATGCGCATTAGCACCTCCATATCCAAACGAGTTGATACTGGCTCGACGATATGGCTGCGAGGCAGGCCATGAGCACCGCGTCTGAACAATTTTCAATCGACCATCGCGAAGATTAAGTGCTGGATTTAGCCGTTTGATACCAATTGTTCCTGGAATTTCTCCCTTTTCTAGGCAAAAAATTGTCTTGATCAAACTGGGAATTGCACTCGCTGCCTCTCCGTGGCCCAAATTGGGCTTCACAGACCCTATTAATAAGGGAGACTCCGTTGTTCTCACGCTTCCGAAGACATTGCCGATTGCTGAAACCTCTAGCGGATCACCAACCGGGGTGCCAGTGCCATGGCACTCAAAGTATCCAGTTTGTTCAAATCCCAGATCTACACTGGAATAAGCTTGCCGGATGACCGCTTCTTGGTCTTGAGCGCTAGGATGGCTAATTCCAGGGCCTCTTCCATTTCTAAAATAGTAAATTAGAACCAGCGAGAAAGGGAGATCTCGATGGCGATACTTACGCATTGATAGACGTGCTTCGGACCACCGCACGGATAGGATCATTGTCAATAATCGCCTGGGATAAGGTCTTAAGGTACAGAGCACCAACAGCCTCTGCCCGGGCGTACCCATCTGCCGACTCGTCGAAAGTGTGGCAGGCGGAAGTGGGTGAGAGAACCCCCAAGCGCACGCTGGCAATTTGCTGCTCGATACCAAAGATCAGGTTGGTTCCAGCCACGACTGCGGCAGAGCAATCACCCGCTTGTAGACCACGGCAGGCTAGGTGCAGTGCATACATGGTGCTAGAGCAGGCTGTATCGATGGTCATGCTGGGGCCCTTCAGGTTGAACACGTGATTGACTCGATTGCTTAAGATTGTCAACCCGCCACCCTAGATTTCATGTGAGCAACGACATAACCGTTGATTTGATGATCTACAGGTAGCCTTGAGAATATGCGAGCAAACATACCGTCATATGGAATGGTGCACCATGATCAATGTCTCGTGCCTGCATTTGGCCGATGTCCCAAGTGAAGTTTCCAACATAGCAGCCTGTTTTTGATCCAGAAATTTCTTCCAGGAGAACTCCAGACGCTTCAAAGCTTTCATATACAACCTCCAAAAGCTTTCGTTGTTGGGGATCCATGCTGGCCACCTCTTTGGGACTAATCCCAAAAAAAGACCCATCAAATTGCCGGAATGAGTCGTCTTGACTGAGAAAGTAGCCTCCACGCGTGGGTATACTTCCAGGACGCTGTTTATTGGGATGGTACCAGGAGTCAATATTGAGGCGATTGGGTGGAATATCGGACCGGGCAGATTTCTCCTGCAAAAGCAAGTCCCAGAGCTTAGATGGCGACACGACCTCACCCGGCAACCGACATGCTGGGAAATGGTCAGTCATAGATGGTGATGTCTCTAGATCCAGTGGCTTACCCATGCCTATAATGGCTATAGGCTCCTGATGACGACCGTTGAACTCCATTCTAGAAAGATTTGTGCGTAAATGTTATCGTCTCAAATATCCGTGTCTCTTTCTTTGAGACTAGGCCGTGCAAGCCTTCCCGTCTTAAATAGTGATTTTTCGCAGAGACTCGGAGAGTCTTCCAACATATAGGAAGTTATCTGTCTCGCGTATTCTTTCCATTTCCATGAGTATGTGCTTTAGGTTAATAATGAATCTTCACCGTGTGTTAAACTAGTGTATAAGTTGATCTAATTAGTCTTCGGCCGAGGGAAATTTTCTCCATCCTTTGACCGGTAGACCCTGCTAGTAAACATCCTTAACCCTTCTAGGGGACGTGAAGGTTCCACGACAGTCCCGTGTTCTTCTCTCAGACATTGTGGTATCTGATCACTACAGATGCATCAAATGAGGTCGACTTGCCTAAGCGCTACCAGCATATTATTTAAATTGTTGAAACTAACCTTATTGAACTATGATGTGTACCTTTGGCTCCGGGTAATATCGCCCATCCCTCTCTAAATTTTACCCTACTCAAAGGAGAGGCCCACTTTCCTTAGAGGCCACCAGTGCTTGAGTGGCTCAACTTAGAGGTGGGGAAATGCTACTCAGCATCTTCCTTCCAAACAAGGAGTCCCCCAAGGGGTCTACCAAGCCCTGTATAATTCTGAAACTCGTGCACTAAGGCGGTCATCTTTACACGGCGTAGGGTTTGTATCGATGCGGGTATTGAGATTACCTTACCAAGCGACATTTGCATGATGCGCATGCTAGTGTAGCCCGGAATGAGCACTTATGCGTAGCGAGAATAGCTATCTGGGGCGGTGAAGTGCTGATTTATTAGATTGTTGCTCGCTGTTATGCCCGCTGCACGATTTATATTAAAATATTACTGTACTATGCATCGCTCTCTTGGCTTCGTTTATTAGGCTTACTTTTCTACTCGGGGTGGCTGGGTGGCTTTAGAGTTTGAACTGTACGCGTAATTTATACTAGGAGCCAAACTCATCAAAGTTGAACTCTTCTCTACCTGCTAATATAAGGTTAAACAAGATGACAAGAAGAAGTAGCAATGAAAAGTCTCCATTGAAAACTAAGCCCTTGCCTACTGTCCACTGACCATTGAGTAAATAGCGTCATACTTTGGCCTCTATGTGGTGCATTTATATATCCTTCAGAGACGCTCCGTAGTGATGAATACATAACCAAGTTCCTTCAGTGTAGCCATGCTGTGTGCAATATTGAGAAGCTTTTCACCAACTTCCCCACCAATGGAGAGAGCCTTTTTCTCAATGAATCCGCAGATGGGTCGGATGTTATCGCGTACATCAGTGTACTCAAGAATCCTGAAGCCCGTCTGCTCCAGCAGGGCCTTTAGTTCATCACCAGAAGACATGGTGGGAACTTGGAAGAGTTCGTGCCAATGAGCCAGCGACCCAGGGTTAGGGCACCCGGCATCGAGAACTAGATCCGCGATAACAAATCGGCTACCAGGTCGAAGGATTCTTGCGATATTAGCCATGGCCGTGCGTCTATCGTTCATATGAACCAAGGATTCGATAGCATAAGCGCCGTCAAAGGAGGCATCTGCAAAAGGTAGCTCCATGGCATTGGCGAACTGGAAACTGACCTTCCCGGTCTTGACGATGCTGTCGTATGCTGCTTCGGCATCTTTAATTTGGTGGTTACTGACGGTGATACCGGTGATTTGAACGTCATAAGTCGTGGCGATCTGGACAGCTGTTTTTCCATTGCCGCAACCGACGTCAAGCATGTGCTGTCCCGGAGCAGACGACAATCGGTTAGCTACCTCGCATGTCATTCTTTCAGTGGCTGCGTCCACGGTCTCTTCGACGGCTTCAGGGTTTTCCCAATAACCAACGTGAATGAATCCTCCCATGATATCGGCTAAGAGGCCCGTGTGTTGGTCGTACATAGTACCGACATCGGTAGCGGTTGGTTGGGAAGTCATCGCCGTCCTCTTTGAGAACAAACCAGAATACCGCGCACAGATGATTCTCTTTTAGCGGATAATGTGAGAGACAAGGGAAGTTGTATTGTCGATTTTTTTCAGGGTTAGATGCGGCCTTATATAATTGATGGCAGATTCGTGCAGCGCATTATCAGTCAGCTGGGTAATTTCGAGGGAAAAAAGGGCGTAGAGGCGCTGTTTAGCCCATGAGACTCTGCAACACTGTTTGAGCTATTGAGCTATCGTGTTTTACTTGCACGACTTCACGAATATTGCCGCACTGCTATCGCGGGAAATAGCCGTAATAATTTCACGGAATCTCGTGGGTAACGTTTACTTTGCACTGTTAGCGTATTAGTCTTCTTCAACAGAGTACAATTCGGTATGCAGAGTTAAAGTTCGTTTTGCGTCCTGTTCACACCAAACTACAAATAACATAGAGTTATAACGAAAAGCGTGATACTTGACAAAACCTAAGATGTGTGAGCAACGGTGTCAGTATCATCTGGCTGATGTTCAAAATCCAACATTGATGACAGTGAATGCCCCCGATCTTCCAGAAACTCTTTCATCTCTTCCCATAGCCGCTTTTGCAATATTTGTCCATCTTGGCCTTCTGCGAATTGTGATAATCTACATATGACAATGGTCAAACACATTAGTTACTGATCGACGGAGTGCCATCCTGTAGGGCATCAGGCCATGGCACACTTACCGGGTTGGTTTCCCATCACGCAGATATGCTCCATGCATGTGAGGACCTTGTGCAGTCGCTGCAAAAACGTGCAGGGCACCCCCTTGCTGGTTTGATCTGGCCGAGGCCCACTGGATGAGACGTGTCACCATAGTGCTGGGGAAGAAGTTCGAGGCGCAGAACCCGGGTGTCGTTATGACTACCGTGGGGGCCATTGGCACGCCATTCAACCTCTGGGCCAACTCGCGACCAAAAAGCCCCAGAAATAGTTTGGCAAGGTAATATTGGGTATCTGCAGTGCCAAGAGTCTTACGTTGCATGAAAGATGACAGAATCGGTGTGCGATTATCAGAAGCGGCTTCTTCAGGTATAGGATAAGTTGTCCATGCATGAGCCTCGGAGGTCACAAGAACAAGACGCGGGCTTGGCGTAGTAGCATACGGGCCGGTCTTGTTCACTCGAAATCGAGAAAGTAATCGTAACGCGAGGTAAGCGGTGCCAAGAAAGTTGACCTGGAATAGCGGGCTGTATTGGTCTGCAGTCATCCGATCGTCGTGGTTGAGAAATCCCGCATTAAGAATGGCCAGGTCAAGGTGGATCGCGCCGACGTGAAGCTGTTCCACGAAGCTGTCGATAGAGGAGAAACTTTCCAGGTCCAATTCAACGACCTGCACTGCAACATGAGGCATATCATGCGCTAGCTGGCGTTTAATCTTATCCGCTTTATTGAGATTTCTAGCGCCGAGAATGAGTAGATTTGGACCTAGCCGGGCCAACTGTAGCGTAGCCTCGAGACCGACTCCGGATGTTGCTCCTGTCACTAAGATGCTTTGAGATTTCAACGAGGTATCGACAGGCAATGGTGGAGGCCGTCCGGTGAACTTCTGGCGCAATGCATATGGCAGAGGCCCATCCGAGGTGAGGTCTAGGATGGCCGGGTTGGCTACCATCATCCTCAAAGGCTCAGGGAGAAAGGAAGCCATGTGTACGAAATGGTGAGTAAATCGATATGGGAGAAACAACGACAGTAGATGTGAAAAGATTACAACTTATATAATTAAATAGCTGTCGTGTTGGCCAGCTAGATCGGATGCTTACGCACGTTTGGAAAATGCGGAGAAAACCCCCCCCTTACTGCTTTAAATTCCATCAGGGTATTCTACAACGTATTTATAGATAAATTAAATTGCTTCAAGCCGGGCTGCGTTATTAGACTCTAATCGTGGGTCTGTGCAAAATTGTTTTCAGGTTTTCTCAGTGTAGAATTGGTGAGTTGGATACCTATCTAGTTTTCCGGTACAGTAAGCGTTATAACTAATAAAGCACTCGTTACGTTCTACAGATATACTTCTATAATGTAGACGCAGAGGAGGGCTACGCATGAGTCGATTCCTAGTTATGAGTCTAAATGCTAAATCTTCGTAGCATAGACATCTCCAGGAATGAATATTTCCCCCACGACCTTCACTCAGTGTCATTGAGATTCGCAAGATACATCTAGATGCTATATCTTGCGCCCTTTTTCGCGGCCAATTCCGTAACCCCTCGACTGGCCAGCCATTCCGAAACTACACCCTGAAAATCTCGCGGCTGATAGAGACCACAAACTTCAGCCACAGGATTAGCTTTTCGGGATGAATTTACTCCCAGATCCTGATAGAGCATGTCGACATACTACCCTTTCAGTTAGTTATGGGGACTAGAGAGACAAGCTTTCAAGGCCATACCGGAAGAAAGTCGAACAATGCAAAAGGTACTTTGCGCCCACAGATATAGCGACGACGAATCCAAGCATTCGTTCGAGCGGCCTCATGCTCACGCTCTTCCAGATTGGGTAACTTCAATGCTCCGGTGAGGTAGGCCGCAGCCCAGAGGGACTGTGCTTCATATACGATGGGTGCACCAGTGGTGCGAAGGAAACCTACATATGCAATGGATCGGTCATGGGATGGAGGCTCACTGATTGGCGCGACGAAGCGGTATAGATGATAGTCATCCTCACAACGGAGCGGCCGCGGAGGCAGGGGGTTTTGTAGTAGAATTGGGAGTTCGTCGATAATCTCCTGGTCCGCCTTGTGTTGAAGATCTAACCATCGGGCCTGAGATTTAGGGTCAAAGGAAGAGGCGGATGGTAAGCCTACGTCGAGCTGCTCCTCTGGCGCGAACAAAGAGTGTCGAGTATGCCATCCGGTAGCACAGAGCACCAGGTCGGCGGACAGCTCGTGTCCGTTGTTTAAAACTACACGCTTACCTTTCCGGAGAGCTGTAATTGCTTGACGATGTACTTTCACTCTCTCTGCAGAGTGAATATCTTGCCACAACCCTGGGTGCGTCATGACCCCTAGGGTTGCAGGGCTCCAGAGCAGACTGTCCAGACCTAGAAGTGGCTTGAGATGCTTTCCATTGAGACTCTGGTCGTATTTCCATTGTCGTTGGAGCAAGTAGGCCATGATACGCCAAAAGCAGGTGACAATTAGTTGCGCCAGCCTCCCAGCATGCTGATGCATGACTCGCTGCCACCACGAGGGCTTCTCTGTGACGGCAAACGGGTTTGGGGAAAAGAGAGACATCACACGGCTGTTATTTAGTCGGAAGCTGTGCTGGCCAAGGATTGAGAGCGGCGTCATTATAGAAGGACCGCCGCCTTCTCCACGTATGACCCAATCCACAGTTTTCCCAGCATTTAGCAGTAAGTAAACTGCATCAAAAGCTGACTTTGATCCTCCGTAGACAATAACATGGCGAATAGAGGGGTCTAAAAGGCTTTTGCCAGCCTGAGGGTGCCCTAATGCCTTACTGTGCAGCACCTCACCCTCAAACTCATCGCGGCCAGGGAGGGACGGCATATATGGCTCCGAGGTCAGCCCTGTTGCTACAATGACTTTCTTCGTTTGCAGTTTCTCATACGACCCCGAAACAGTCAAACTCCAGTGAGGAGCTTCCTTGTCGCTTATACCAGCAGGCTCGCGCTGAACCTTCTCAATCCAGGTGTTGAGGCGGATGCGGTCCAGTAAGTCAAACTTAGTAGCATACTCTAGAAGGTAGGCATGTACAGCAGTACCCGGGATGCGTCCATCCGGTAATACGCTTTCAGGAAGCATTGGATGATCCGAGAATTCAAATAGGCCATGGTGTGCCTCGGCTACAAGGTGTGGATAGAGTCGGTCCTTACTCCAGGTACCGCCAATGCTGGAACCGCCATCTACTATCAGGAGACGCGCGGTTGGGCATATCTGAAGATAAGTTTTTGCAGCGGCAAGCCCACACCATCCTGTAAAGGCAGTGAAATTAGCTCGCCGTGTTCTGCTTCGGGTTATGGATGAAACTCACCCGCACCGAGGACTATTACATCGTACATAGTTGTGAGAAACCCAGCTCTACCACTTGAAAGCCTTACCAATTCCTCGCTTGATTGTGAATACTTGATTAAATGAGTTCGAAGAGGCAAATACGCCCTAGGCACCGTGTCAGCAGCGTTAAGAGAGGTAAGGATAGCTTATTTAAGCAGTAGTGCAGCGTATAGTTATATTTTATTTCTAACCCTGTGTAGAGAGTTAACTCTTTCAATCCGTATTTTCATGTCGATGATTATCGCCAAGGTATGACAAAACGAATCTCTGTGACACCGCGAAAGATAGTTCCAATCTATTAATCTAAAACTCCTGCACGTCTAATGGATTTTCCTAGTGAGCTTAGGTGAGATTGAATGTTGCAAAGTGGATTCATATGCAAGTAATATAGGTGATTGTGCAATACTATTCTAACGAGGTGCGTCGGAGGGTTGGTTGTGTGGTCACACTTCTATTTAAGCGCTCCTAGAGTCGCGGCTGAAAAATATTTCCAAGCGTATTACATTCTTCAAGTGTACAAGATCGTTGATCAAAGTTCGGCTTTCGCAAAGTCTCCGTCTTACCGCCTAATCATGTTGCATTTGACTCAATTTATCTTTCTCAGCCTAAGTGTGCTTGCCGTATTTGGGGTTTGGGGAATATTCGCCCGAGATGACGGTTTCAAGGCGATGGATGCTATCGTAGCGCATCATCCGTCAATAGGCATTCCAGGCATAGAAAATTTCCCCAGACTAGATCGAGGCCTCATGTCGATTGCCGCCTTCAACCTCTGTGCCGTTCACTCTGCCGCGCGCGACTTCATGGTGCAGTTTCTTGCAAATGTGGCTGTCATTCCTCTTATTCTCTGCACTGAAGATTTCAGGGCGGTTCCTGGCAGCCTGGTGCAATAGTGAGTTCTCACCTTCCTTTTTCCTCCCCTGTTCAGAATTTCCAGAGATGGGATACAAGGTGCAGAAGTAAGAGCTAATGAAAGCCTAGCTCAACGATGTGGGGTTTGTTTTCCCAACTCATCACCTCGGCGGTGATATATCCACTGTACGGCTTTTGCTTCGTACGACAGCCGGATGTTCGGCAAGTCCGGGCACGAAATTCTCTACCTAATTCAGTAGTTATTTCTAGCTGGGCAATTGGGTATGGTATCCCTGCCGTTCTGACATTCAATCCATTCCACTGGGGCCTCAATGTGCAGATCTGGGGTATTCTGGCTTTTATCATGTACCCACTATGCATGATGCTCACAGCACGCCTAATCGACGGCCTTGTGAGTAAGAAAAGCGACACGACCTTCGAATCTGCCCGGCTTCGGCTTACTTCGGGCCCAATATGGCGATATGTCGTTGCAGGAGGGGTAGGCGTGCTAGGCCACGTGTGGTATCTGGCAACGAGACTTGGTATCTTGGAGGGACACGACCACACCGCAGCATTCGGCGACCTGGATGCCAAGCATGTGCTTCGATTCTTACAAATTGACTATGCGCTTACTTTTGCTGCTGTGTTACTGTTGGCCTGGCACGAATTGACTTGGCGTCGAATCGTGCCGACGTGGAGGGCAGAGGGTTTGCTGATGGTTGGATGGGTTTTTCTAGGACCCGGAGCGACTCTCGCGGTAGTATGGGCCCTTCGCGAGCGGTGGCTTTCTCATCAAACACATGAAATTGAAGGGGAGGGTAAGAAGAAGTAGAGATAAGCACTTGAGGGTAAATTAATTGGCGGGCCCGAGTCCCGTGCCCCGCGTCCCGTGCCCCGCCCGAAGCCCCCGAAGCCGTATTAGCACAGCAAACGTGCTCAGCCATGCTATGATGGTACTTCACTGATGCGTAATAGTACTATTATGCTGATGATTAATAACTTGGCATAGCAGCAGTTTAATAAGTAGAGATAATATCAATGATCCACTAAACGCCGCACTATTCCCTTCACCATTCCACTATGTTTCCATGCATTGAATCGGCCCAAGGTTCCCTTTCCCCCAAGTCGTCCACATGCATTTCCCTTCCAACGCATCTAGACCTTCTAGCAAAGGCATTTGGCGTTCCTCCATCCGGCATTGTGCAGCTGGCCTGGGGTTTGGTCTTGCGGTGCTATCTGGGAACCCTAACCCCGTCTTGGACAGCGATTCATGTGCAGGAAAAGTCAGAGGGAAAGGTCGCCCATATTTTAGATTATCACTATCTTCAGCTAGATGACAGTCGTTGTGTGAATTGGATTCTTCAGAACTGGGAAGACGAACCGATCCATCGCTATCTATCTCTGGATGAGCGCCCGAAAGATGCACCGGCCACATTCAATACCTTTGTAGCCTTTGTCAAGGACTCTCATTCTTTTGAAATACTCAGAGATGTTGACCTAACGGTATGTGAAAATCTAAGCACCGTAGGTACATCTTGCACAACTAAAACTAATACAAGTCATTAGGTAGGGTTGGTGGTGTGCTTTGACCCTGAAGCAGAGCAATCATGGCTTCGTCTCGCCTGGAATTCAGAAGTGGTCTTGAGCGAGCATGCATCGCATCTAGCACAATCGCTGGAACGCGCGCTCCATATCGTTTTTCTAACTCCCAATGTGGAAATCGGCCAAATCGACCTTTTCAGCATTTGGGATCATAGACAGCTTTTCCAATGGAACCTTGACTACCCACAACCCGTTGATCGGCTTGTGCAGCATATGTTCCAGGACGTCGTCGTCACCACACCGCACGCCACTGCGGTGGACGCATGGGACGGTAAACTCACGTATCGAGAGCTTGACTATCTTTCATCACGATTGGCCGTAAATCTGTACAGCAATTATGGCGTGAAGCCAGAGCACGTCATCGTCCTGTGTTTTGAAAAGTCTCTTTGGGCAATTGTAGCCATGCTGGCTGTGCTCAAAGCCGGAGCTGCCTTTCTACACTTCGATCCCAAGCATCCTCCAGCGCGGCATCAGGCTATGATGAGTATCACGGCTGCTCGGCTAATCCTCTGCACAGAGCAGACACGCGGTATAATGACGAAATCCGTCCCAGAGTGCCATTTCCTAGTCATCAACAGTAGACTATTTGCAGATCGGCCAGACCATAAACAAGAGAATACGGTTCTTAGTCCTGAGGATCTCCAATCCACCAATGCAGCCTATATTGTCTGTACTTCTGGAAGCACTGGAGTTCCTAAAGCCATTGTTATTGAGCACATCTCGCTTTGTACAAGTGTGAAAACCCAGGCCAGTGCCATGGCGATCGGTCCTAAGTCTCGCGTCCTGCAGTATGCCGCATATACATTTGATGTCAGCGTAGGCGATATATTCGCAGCTCTAACCCACGGAGCGTGCGTCTGCCTCCCTTCGGAATGGGAGCGGACCCAAGATTTGGCCGGCGCCATCAGTCGTCTGAACGTTAATGAAGCGTGTCTAACTTCCACAGTCGCAAGCCTTCTCAGCCCTACCGATGTACCAAACCTGCAGAAGCTTACTCTTGGAGGTGAACCTGCTTCGCAACAGTGTATCGACATCTGGTCTGGAAAATTGGAGTTAAAAAACGTTTATGGGCCTGCAGAATGTACTGTATGGTGCGTTATTCAGCCGAATGCCTCGTCCGAGGTCGCTGCGTCCAACATCGGTCATGGCATCGGTGTAAGAACTTGGATCGTCCATCCGGAATATCACGACCGGCTCATGCCCATCGGCGCTATAGGCGAGCTGCTCATTGAAGGACCCTTGGTTGGAAGAGGGTACCTGAATGATCCGGAAAGAACCGCTGCGGTCTTCCTTGAGCAGCCACCAACCTGGTTCGTATCTTTTGGGCCCCCGCCGCCCCACAGCCGATTCTATAAGACGGGAGATCTGGTTCGATATGGACCGGACGGCGCACTGCTTTTCGAGGGTCGTAAGGACACGCAAGTAAAGCTCCGGGGGCAACGTATTGAGTTGGGCGAAGTCGAACATCGTATCCACCAGGCCCTGCCCACTCCAGGACTGTCGGTTGCCGTAGATTTAGTGCACCCCAAAGAGTCGTTGGCGCCGCTCTTGGGAGCATTCGTCACGTGGACCGAAGGATTTGACGTCGGCTCCGATCAGACGGCAGCATTAAATACTGCAGGCTTAAATATGGATGCACGAAACCGTTTCAATGATGTCATTTTACTCATCCAAACGAACATAGAGCTCACTCTCCCTCCCTACATGTGTCCCAGTCTTTTCATCCCGGTTCGGAAGCTGCCCTTGACCAGTTCTGGTAAACTTGATCGCAAGGGCCTGCGACAGTTCTGTGCTCGACATTCTCTCACCTTTTTGACGACATCTCAGGCCAAAATTGCGGATTCCACCGGAAATGATGCTAGTGACATTACTTCTTCTATGACAGTCGACCCAGCTGAGGAGTGCTTGGCCCGGCTATGGGGACAGGTCTTGGGAAAGAAAATTGACAGCATCAACCGAAAGGACAATTTTCTCTTGCTAGGAGGTGATTCGCTTGCGGCCTTGCGGCTGGTAAATCTAGTGGCACAAGACGCTCAGCTCAAACTGACAGTTGGTAATATCTTCAAATCCCCAGTTCTAGCTGATCAAGCACGCCTTCTCCGACCATTAGAGGAGACAAAACATCTGGTGCCATTTGAATTAGTGATCCAGGATGGCCGTCCTGTCCAAGAAATTGTCGCGTTTGTTTCAGAACAATGTGGAATACCCTATAGCCAGGTCGAAGATATCTATCCCTGTACTGCACTGCAAGAAGAAATGATGCGCGATTCACTCTCCAGCGATCGAACGCAGATGGGCCAGGAAGTGGTTCAGCTTGATGAGGACTTGGATCTTGCTCGATATCTAAGGGCATGTGCTCGAGTTTTTCAACAATATCCTATCCTGCGTACTCGATTTGTCGAGCACTCAGGCAAGCTCTTTCAGGTTGTGATTCAAGAAGATCTTGAATGGCAGCGACCAAAATCACTCGTAGAATATATGACGGCTAATTCCCAGGAGCCACCAGCCTTGGGAAAACCATTAGTCCGGTGGGCGATGACCTCAGACAACAGTCACTGTATCTTGACCTTGCACCATTCAATCTTCGACGGTATCACGTTAGGGCATATTTTGGGTGCAATATACTCACTATACCAGTCCATTCCACTGCCACCACAACCAATATCTTTTGCAACTTTTCTAGCCCGTTTAGACAACCAAAACTCCGGCCTATCGGAAGATTCAAAGCGCTTTTGGCAATCTTATCTGTTGCCCACTCCAGGATCTATAGACGTTCCTCTTTCAGACGCAGAACGTGCTTACAGACCACACGCCAATTGCAGCGCACAGCGTCTAGTAGAGTTCCAATCTGGTGCAGTATCGGCCTTGCAGCAGCATGGACTCACCGAAGCGACTCTCGTTCGCGGAGCCTGGGCATGCACGCTGGCTCAGCACCGGGCAAGTCCCACCTCGTCAGATGTTGTCTTCGCGACGATGTTGACGGGTCGAAATATTCATCTTCCTGGTGTTGACGCGCTGGTTGCGCCTACCTTGACTCATACACCCATCCGGGTCCGCATACCCGTGGCATCAGACAAGAACGTAGCGCAGTTCCTCACTCGTGTCCAGGCAGATGCGACAGCGATGATTCCTTTTGAGCACGATGGGATGCATCGCATTAGATCCCTAAACTACCAGATTAGTACAGCATGCGACAACATGCGCACCTTGCTAGTCATTCAGCCAATCCCAGAGGGCCTGACCTTTGCATCATCCTCGCCTTTCCCAGGACCCATTCTCTCGGGCCCCCGCGTCGAGGCTCGGGAGATGCGGCATTTCCACTGGTACGGTCTGCTAGTAGAAAGCACACTTCTGCCGACAAAAGGCTTCTTCGTTCGGATGAGCTATGACGACAAAATACTCACGGCCAAGGACGCGGAGAGGCTGTTAGATGACTATTCGGAGGCACTACATGACTTGGCTCACGGGTTAGCCAACACGGAAGAAGTATGCCTTCCGACACAGCCCAAACAGGACGCGCTGTCGTTCACTCCGGCGTATCTTAGCAGTTAGCAGCATGGAACGTGGTGCCTAATTTCTTTCTCTCGCTTCTTTGCCTGAAAAATTGGGCTATTCTTTGTAACCACGGTACTCAAGGGTAGCGGTACAATGGCTTTGAACGGAGGTATATATTTATGTATATATATATGTCACTGATGATTAGCGTCGCATGGGTTGGCAATTTATTTGATTACACCAAGCTGCAAGAAAAGCAGTCCAATCCTCCAGACAGGTAACATGCATGACGTAATATCATATACTTCTCTCATGCCAAGTGAAAAGTAGCAAAGGGAAAGTGATGCAAGCCTGAGATGGGCGGAAATATAACCTGAGACGATTACATTCAACTACAACTACTGAACGACACTAGGCAAACGGGTGATTTCGGTACGGGCCGGCGTCAGCCCGTCAGCATGTCAGCTCACACCAATACAATACAAGGGGGCGGGGGCCAGTTTGTGCGCACAAGTCATGCTTGACCTTTCTGGTTCCTGGTTCCCCCTTTGTGAGGGCGTGCAGGTACTGAGTACGGCGGGGAGGCTGTGTGCGCCATCACGTGCTCTCGCCAAGCCCTCACTCATGTTGACGCTTCCTTGTCGCACCCGTGCCACCCTCTGAATACTAATTCTCCCTGTTCCCCCGTCCCTTGTTGTCCCGTCCTGCAGCCACGATATCTTTCTTCCTCCACCGCCATGCTCGTCTCCTGGTCTACGCTTGCGGTGGCCTTTGTTGCCTTCTGTCTCGTTTATATCATCTCCAACATAGTGCGGCAGTTCCTCCCCAACAAAAGGGAGCCGCCTGTCATATTCCACTGGCTCCCTTGGCTTGGAAGCGCCCTAGCATATGGCCAGGACCCGTACAAGTTCCTGTTTGCCTGTCGAGAGAAGGTATGGTACTCTCGCAATTATTGCCCCCCATATGGCATGGACTGATGCAATTTAGTATGGAGATGTTTTCACGTTTGTGTTGCTGGGCCGCAAGGTGACCGTCTACCTCGGCGTCGCAGGCAACGATTTCGTCCTCAATGGCAAGGAAACACATGTCAATGCCGAAGAGATCTACGGCCCGCTGTGCAATCCAGTCTTTGGAGAGGACGTCGTCTATGATTGCCCCAATTCCAAATTGATGGAGCAGAAGAAGTTCGTCAAGTTTGGCCTAACCACAGAGGCCCTCAAGTCGCATGTGCAACTTATCGAGAAGGAAGTTGTCGACTACATCAAAGCTTCGCGAGAGTTCAAGGGCCAGTCGGGCCGCATCAATATCCCCCCTGCCATGGCCCAGATCACCATCTTCACCGCTGGCAGCGCTTTGCAGGGACAAGAGGTGCGCAGCAAACTGACCAACGAATTTGCCAGCCTGTACCACGACCTTGATGGAGGTTTCAGCCCTATCAACTTTGTCCTCCCCCACGCACCATTGCCGCACAACATCAAGCGAGATCGAGCCCAGTTGAAAATGCGAAAAGTCTATGAAGCCATCATCTCAGACCGCCGTGCGGGCAAGTCCCCTCCTACCTCGGATATGCTTTGGAATCTCATGCAGTGTTCGTACAAAGACGGTCGTCCAGTGCCAGACAAGGAGATCGCCAACATGATGATCACCATCCTGATGGCTGGCCAGCATAATTCTTCCAACGTCAGCTCCTGGATCCTCCTGCATCTTGCCAATCAACCCCATATTTGTGAAGAGCTCTACCAGGAGCAACTCGACCAGCTTGCTGATGGAAACGGACATCTGCCCCCTTTGAAGTTCGAGGACATGGAAAAGCTCCAGCTTCACTCAGGTGTTGTCAAGGAGACATTGCGGATGCACAATGCCATCCACTCCGTCATGCGTCTTGTCAAGCGGCCGCTTCCTGTTCCTGGCACGTCGTGGGTTATCCCTCCCGGCCATGCCATACTTGCATCGCCTGGTGTCTCGGCAAATAGCGAAGAATACTTCCCCAGCCCAACCAAATGGGACCCGCACCGTTGGGATAATCGCGAAATAGAGGAAGACGACGAGAGCGAGATGGTAGATTATGGCTACGGGCGCGTGTCCAGGGGCACAAAGAGTGCTTATTTGCCATTTGGTGGAGGTCGCCATCGCTGCATTGGTGAGAAGTTTGCGTATATCAACCTAGAGGTCATCACTGCCACTATGGTACGATATTTCCGCTTCAGGAACGTCGAAGGCAAGCAAGGCGTACCTGGTACAGATTACAGTACTATGTTCTCTCGCCCTCTGGAGCCAGCTGAGATTTGCTGGGAGAGGCGGCACGCAGAGAGCACATAGAGGCAATCAACAGAAGGGGTCACAAAGTCATGTGCGATGTACACGATATACCTTCAACTTTTTACTCGCTATCCACCCAAGAGAATTCACCTCGGAAACTTCTACCTCCTTTAGCGGCTAATACTTGAACAACAAACCTCTTTTTAATACCTAGATAGTCGACAGAATAGTAGACCCAATATCTTTCTACAAGTCTCCAGAACTAGAGTTGTGTCCTAGATTTCGCACTTCATGGTTTGACGATCTACTGCTAAATGGAGAGTTTACAAGCACTCGAGGATTTTCTCATCCACGCGAGACACAGCTAGCTTCTTACGCCTAAATAGAAACCGGACGGGATATCGGCATCTGAATGCTTCAATGCCTTGCCCTCCATTTATCCATCCAATACCAGGATAACAGTCAGCACTATTGACCCTGAACCCCGAGAACGCGCTGCACAAAATTCGCGCCAATACACCTTGCATCGCCCAGACATGATTTCTCCGAAGCATCTCTCTAATAGCGCAACTGGCGGCACCACGGCTTGCGCACTCCGCCCCGATGTGCATCTTAATTTGCTTGCACACTCACGACATGCACCTACAGCTCTCCTCGACGACAATGGGCGCCCGTGTTACCGGCATGCTGACCACCACTACGTCGGGCACAGCGCAGCCCAGCTTTCCGGTGCAACTGACTTCATTCCGATTAGTGTAATGCCTGATACGGGGGCGGCGCGATGGTGAAGGCGTTTCAGATTCAACATTCCTCGCCAGAATCGCCGGATTTAAGGCCCACCCAACAGTCAGGGCTCACCCAGAAAACTGGAGCTGTAGGTTTACTTGCATAGCTGGTGTCCGCTTTCGGCTTGCTTCTCTGTGCAAAAAAAAAAAAGAGCCAAGATGGCAAGTTTCAGCGATCCATCACTCCTTGACAAAATTACGCCCGAGTTCCTTGCTGCGCTGAAAGATTTCCCGCTCGCGTTTCCTCCGGATGTATGTGGGCTTCCTTCATTCTATAATTCATTGGGCTAATAGGCTGCTATTAGGGCGTCAAGGCAGATTTTGAGCACCGCCAGTTCTATGGCTATCAAGTGCTAATTACCGGGTGTATTTGTCTGTCTATCCTCACAGTTTTTCTTGCTGTGAGGGTTTATGCGAAGATATTTCTTTTCAAACAGGTTACAATAGATGATTGTAAGTCAGAGCCTTTCTGCGATTTGACGGATTGTGGAATGTTAATGCGGTAGAGTAGGGATTTACTGGATCGGATGGGTAAGTCACTGCTTTGAAATTCCGAAAGGGCTGGTTTTGCTAATTGGAAGTCATAGCCTTCCGGTGCAATTTACATCGTCATGGCGATCGTTGGTACGATTGGCGCCAAACTTAGATCTAGTATCTTTGACTACTCGCTAACGCCAAAACAGTCATGGGAACTAAAAGAGGCATATTCGGTTACCACATATGGGAAGTACATATAGGAGAAGTGACGGTCCGCGTCATGATGGTGAGGTCGCATGCCACAAGACCTTTAAAAGACCTTGACTTACCACCTTGCCAGAATGCACGCACGCTTTCGATCCTTTACGGCCCGCTTACCTGGCTCCAGAAACTCACGCTCTTATCTATGCTGTACAATCTCTTTTCACACACGAGATGGAGCAAGCCCGCCATCTATGGCGCCGCAACCGTTTCGGGCTTCATGTACATAAGTAACTCCATCATCTCCGGTATCTACTGTGGTCCACGCGGCGGAGACGATATTGTAGCCTATATGAAAGGGCTCGCCTCGCCTGCCTGCGCTCGCAACGGAATTGTACTCCAGCATGGTATCGCCACCGGTGCAATGACGGTTTTGCTCGACTTATACATCTTGTGTCTTCCTTTGCCGTCCATCTGGAAGCTGAAAGTGTCCACGAAGAAGAAGGTCGGGTTGCATCTGGTTTTCCTGGTGGGCTTAGGGTGGGTCTAATTCGACAAATGGATTCCACTTCCCGTTGTTTGCTAATGGGCTACTAGCGCATGTGTGTGCAGTATTTTCACCCTTTGGTACCGCACCAAGTACCGCTCCTCGACAGACACCACGTACATTATGGTTCCAGTAAGCACTGCCCTGTAAGTTTCCTCCAATTGCCCTACACACATCCCATGGACATTTTACGCTAATACACGCCCAGGATCGTTGAAATCACTGTTGGTCTCATGATTCCTTGCACGGCCCCTTTCGTCAAGTTGTACCGCCACTTCTTCGACAAACAAGTACCACCGCCTCAACAAAACGAACTAAAAACACCAAGGTATCGGCGTATGAACGAGGATGATATGTTGCCGGAAACGGTGAATAGCAGTCGGTCATTGGGGCAGTATGAGACTCGGTTAAATTTTGAAAACAGTGACATTCAGTTGACGGATACTACTTCTGCTACCAAGTAGCCAGCCTTTAGAGCTTCAGGGGGCGCAGTGTTTTATCGTACAAGGCTAGAGACCGTGTATGTAATTTAGAGGTATTCTGTTTTCCGCTACTCTGTCGTAAGTTGAAATGCTCCATCTCATGAACCCCCCTAGGAATCTTAGGCATGAAATTCTTGCCGGAACAAAGTGTGGGACGTTCGAAATCCCGTGTAAGGTAGTAGGTGTCTGCTCACAGACAAATACTCGGGGAAATCAATTGAGAAGGCTAAATAGTTCAAACAAAGCAATACATAGACCATCAATAACTAATAGCTGCTCCTGAGCTTGATGACATCTGCTATGGCTATGTATAATTCACCAGCTACGAAAAAAAAAAATTACATATGAGCTGATACAGGGTGTGGTAGGTGGCGGATGGGATGCATATGTGATCAATGGTAGACTTGTCAATAAGCAAATAAAGTAAATATTGTGGCATACTAGGATGCACGTAGAAGTAAGAGGCAGGTGCCGACCCGCAGTCGGTGAGATAAGCTGAATATTGTACGTAGAGTAGCTACATGGCGATTTAGTGTCCGTGTCTTCCTCCTCCGTCCGATCCTACTCGGGCCCCCTACAGAGCCGCAAAGCTGACCTGATACTCCCCGATCACGTACGGACCTACTACACCACAATATAAGCTGTAATGTTTCTTTCTTTATATATTAATATACTTGGGCATAACGTAATTTAGGACGAGAGAAGCGAGCTTAGGAATGGGTGGGAGATGGTTATTGACTTGTATCTGCTCCAAGAGCTAGGCTCCCTATATAGCTATAGGCTGGCCTGTAGGGGAGAGTAGCTTGTAGTAGCAGATAGAGCTTCTCATAACATCATAGGATAAAGTTTGGCGTTGAGCTGGGCAACACCATCTCCTGTGGGGTTGGTGCCGGTGCCCAAAGGGGCATGGGTAGCTGTGCAATTTCCTTCTCAATAGCTAGCAATTCTCAGCTCCTATTATCCTCTTTTAATACTGTGTTTACACCATAATATTTTACCCTGGTCAAGGTGGTGAAGCGCCGTTCGGACAAAAGGCCAAAGTGGAGAGTGGCTTCATGCAGCTGGAAAACCTCTGTAAGCGATAAGAAAAGACATGAGGCTGCTCCTCCAAGCGATCGCACACCTCCACGACCACCACCACCAAGCTTTGGCTCACCTGAGGCGGCTCCAGCGGAATTAAAGTTGCACGGCCCGCCACCCAAGCCCAAGGGGAATGGGGAAAACTAATATCGGGCCTGAAGGGTTGTACCCCCCCTAGAGCCAACACTCAAGATCAGAAAGGGGCGTAGATTTGGCCTTTCAGCGAGAGTTAAGGCAAGCAATGAGGATGATACTGGAAACAGCAGCGACAACAGTTACGATGACGGATACCCCAGTGATTGCTCTGCAGGCGCAGTAGTTTGTGATAATGACGAAGGCCTTTACTACGCTGAAGCGACGTGGGTCACCCCTTATCCCACATCTAGGAAAAGCAACGACGATGATTCCTAGACATGCCTCGCCCGGATTGGCCTAGACCCAGACTACAAGGAATTAGGTGGTGGCATACAACAGCAAATATATCCGAACTCCGAGGGACAACTCTTGTTGAGCACGCATGCCTTTTATGGGTGGTGTCCGACACTGGTCATTCTGGACGATATGACTGTTGGCCCTGGAGATACCGTATACTGTGCTGTTTGGGTTGATACCGATCAGACGACGGCCCACTTCAAAATTCACAACCAAACGTCCGACAAGACTAAAACTATTTCCTTCGATGCCCCTGACGGAGTCTAGCTGGAGGGAGCAGAGGCAGAGTGGATGGGCTCGACCCCTTCCCGGAGATTAGTGTGCCAATTTCGGTTCGGTCACGTTTATGGGATGCTGCGCAAAAAAGCGTGCTTATGATTCTGATGGGAAGAGAGTGGACGATGTAGTGCTAAATTTTTCAGATACTGCTTACGAACTTATAATGATAGGGGCTCGGGTGAATAGTACCATGAGGGAGACGATATGTGCATCAAAGATTTTGAATGATACAGCTCCCGAGATTACTTATGATGGGTAAACCTTCTAATCGACCGGGCGGTGTGCGGTGGCAGTGGCAGGTGGCGGTGGCTAGAGAGGCTCGTGCAGCACAACATGCTGACCTAATCTAGGGGTTAATCCTCTAAACCTTCTAGTAGGATACCTTTCTACCTCGACTCCTCTTTCTGTATTAAGGTTTTATTTATTTTTTTGTATTAGCCCCTAGGTTGCCTAACTATAATAATACAGTAAAACGGCGAACTTCCCCTGATTTAGGCCCAGCTTCTAAGGAGACACCCCCTGCGCAATTGCTAACGAATTCTAAGATAACCTTATTGATGACGGGGTCTATAAGGGTTGAAAGGTTGCCGAGAGGAGTACGGTATCAGCACCCAAGATTGTGATGACTTGGCGACGATGTTGGCAGTAGCTTAGATGGTGACAGAATTGCACTAGAGCACACGTTCATTACGCAAATCCATTACTGATGCTCCTCGATAAGTTAACTAAAACAGCGGCTTGTACGTCCGCCTCGTCTACTACACGCAAATTATACTGATAATAGAAGCTCTTCTAATAGCGTTAGTGCTCTGTTGGCCTGCGAGCACTCTCCGAGTCAAGTGCCCCTTCTACCTCGGTTCCTATGGGCATAGGGTCGGAGAACTCCCAAGGGACATGCGGAGCCGTACTGCCGATCGCTACTGTATATCCGGTGGCCTATCCCTCCGGGTTCTGTACCCCGACGAAGAATCCGACTTTAATGTCTATTTCGGCTGGGGATTGAACAAAGAAGAAAGCTTGATCTGCACTATGACCCACCAAGACCGGCTCTGTGACCCTGAGGTTCTTGCAGAAATACGATCTAGGCACCAACTCTATCGCTTCGATGGTGTCAAGGGTATCACCTCTGACGTGACGAATATGGGACCTGAAGAAGCGGCTGAAGCTTCGGCAAAAGGGGTAACGGCATCTATCAGTGATTTAGTTGAACACCGAAAATAGAAGGCCCCCAAAGGCTGCCAGCTGCGCATCAAAGCCCGCCCCAAACCTCTAGTTCCAAAACTCAAAAGCGCGGTAGGGAGTTTAGAAAGTAAGGTGTGGCTCGATAGGAGAAGCGGCAGCGGTAGCAGTGGTCTCTGGGATACATTACGTTACATATTTTCGAGTACACATTACTTAAATCTAATCTTCGTTTGTGCTCAACATATGTGAGTGGCGGCTTGATTAGGTTCGCTTCAGGATCTTGTTCGAGCTTCTGCTAACGCCTCCGTTGTTAGAACTATCAGATTCATTACCTAATGGACAAATTTTATTTTATTTTTATTTTTTTTAGGCGTTATTTGGGAAACCCTATAAGATGATTGGATTGACCGTTCTTTAAATCATAGAAATCTAGTGCGTAGTGAGTAAGTGAATTGATCAGATTACTACATCAGCGCTAATGTCGCGTGCCGTGCCGAGGATTAGCCTCTGGTGACATAGCAGCCATTTGTACATCATCAACGCCGGTCGAGCCTAGGCAACCCACAAGCTACAGGCGGCCACATATCCCTCCTGCAGGCTGCCCTCACTGTCCTTTCCGCCTCGTGACGTTTCCCTCGAATTTTGCCGCCTCCTCTCAGCAAATGGCAGATCCAAATATCGACGTCGAGGCATTGAGCTCCGACCAACAGCTGGCGCTCCAGCAATTCACTGCCGTGACAGACCAAGAACCGGCGGCGGCCATACCGCTGCTGCGTCGCTGTGAATGGAATGTCCAGATAGCAATTGCCCGTTTCTTTGATGGCGAGCCGGCCGAGGATCCAGTGGCAGCAGCCGCAGCACAACAGGCGCCCCCGGACATGCGCCGACAAGAAACCCTTCTGAATGGCTTTGCATCCTCGCCCAGGTCCTCGACGTCAAGCAGAAGGCCCCGGATAGAGCCGGCGCCACGGGTAGTGCCCCAGCCAGAGGGCCAGGTCAGCACCCAGGCGCCTCTCGTGCTGGCCATACTGTTTGCACCCTTTTCGCTGGTCTATTCGCTGGTCTCCAAATACTTCCGCTTCATGGGATGGATGTTTCCCTTCATACCGCGCGCGTGGGGCCGCCTCACCGCGAGCAACATCAACAGCCCAGCGTCACGGCGTGGGGCCACGACTGGGCGGAAGCCGTTGAACCCACGAGACACGGCCGCCCGCTTCATCCGCGAGTTCGAGGAGGAGTACGGCCCGCACCAGCTGCCCATCTTCGAGGGCGGCTACGCCCAAGCCTTCGACCTCGCAAAGAAGAACCTCCAGTTCCTCCTCGTCATCCTCGTCTCGCCCGAACACGACGCCACCAGCGCCTTCGTCCACGACACGCTCCTCTCCCAAACCGTCGTCGACTTCGTGCGCGACCCCGGAAACAACATCATCCTCTGGGCCGGCAACGTCCAGGACAGCGAAGCCTACCAAGTCTCGTCCGCCCTCAACTGCACCAAATTTCCCTTCGCCGGCCTCATCGTGCACACACCCCAAGTCTCGTCCACTGCCATGGGCATCGCCACGCGCATCGCCGGCCCCACGCCGCCTGCGCAATTCGTCGCAAAGCTCCGCACTGCCATGCAGCAGCACGCCGAGCCTCTCGCGCGCGTCCGCGCCCAGCGCCAGGAACAACACGCCACCCGCACCATTCGCCAACAGCAAGACTCGGCCTACGAGCGCAGCCTCGCCACCGACCGCGAGCGCGCACGCAGAAAGCGCGAGGAACAGGCCCGTATCCAGCGTGAGGAACAGGAGGCCCGCGACCGTGCCCTAGCCGCCAAACTCCTCGCCGCCAAACGCGCACAGTGGCGCCGCTGGCGCGCTTCCACACTGCCCCCCGAACCGGCCTCCTCCAACCCCGTCCGCATTGCCATCAAACTGCCCTCGGAAGCGCGCGTTGTGCGCAAGTTCCCGGCCGACGCGCCCATTGACGATTTGTATGCTTTCGTCGAGTGCCACGACGTCTTGGCTGAGGATGGCGCGAGCGAAGCAGAGAAGCCGGATGAGTACGTCCACGAGTATGCGTTTCGCCTCGTATCGCTCATGCCGCGGGAGGTGATTGGTGTAGCCGGCGGGGGCACCGTGGGCGAGCGCGTTGGGCGCAGTGGGAATTTGATCGTAGAGACACTGGAGGATGATGATGATGATGATGATGATGAATGAATACATAAATTTAGTGAATGTGTTGTGCCGTTGCATTGCCGGCGTTTTGTTTTTGTTTTGTTTTTGTTTTTTTTAAAAAGGGGGGCTTGTTTTGGGGGTTTTAGCGTGGGATAGATTTCGGACTTTGGATTGAATTGAATTGAATTGAATTGAATTGAATTGAAATGGATGGGATATAGGGCACGGTACGATATCGGATGGGTGTTTGATATGAAGTAACATGATAAGTAGAGTGACGCAGAACACGTAGATTGAATCGACAAAGACATAATACAAGACCAATGTATCACTCATCCATTAAATCCAACGACATCACGCAGCACCTAAAGAAGATTCAGCTCAATAAAATGACAATTAAAAACAATCGGCAATCTAATCCCCATACCCCCTTCAGTCCCAGCCTTCCACACAAACAAAAAGCAACACGGGAGATATTACCTCGAACGCACCATCCGACTCAGCGTAGCCCTGCGGCAAAGGCCGAGCATGACACAATCCACCGTAGAACCCAACTCGGGTAGTGAGGATCGGGCGTGGTCGGGCGTGGCCGGGCGGCATGGCATCTGAGACGTGGGGTGAGTCCCAATCGAGCATGGAGCGTAATGAGCAGCGAGCAGCAATTCATGGCTGCGCTGGGTATCCATCAGCCGCCTTGGCCATTCGGGGGAGTGCGGCCCCAGGAGCTGTGCGCCCTGTCGTGGTACGAGTTGAAGAGGAGGGGACTCGCCATGTTGATGTCGTTTGCGAATCCATTTGCGTATCCATTTCCATGTCCATTTACGTACCCGTTTTGTTTGCCGTCGTAGGTGTTGCTGAAGCCGGTGCTGTAGACGGAGCCCCAGGGCGAGGGGCTGGCTGTACTTGGGTTTCCCCATGCTTCGCCGCTGCCGAGACCACCGCTTATGGGTTGTGGGGTGCGGATGGACAAGGGCGTGTCTCCTGCGCCGAAAAGCGAGTTGCCCGAGCCGCCACGCATGTGGCCGGAAGCGTTGCCAAGCATTGGTGATCTGTTAAACTCATTCCCTTGACTTGCCCCGTTGCCAATGAATGGCGATGAAGGGCCTGGCGTGCCGTTGTAGTTGTTGTTCCAGATGGAATTGCTGTTCCATTGACCGTCGGGCACGGATGGAAGATGGACTGGTTGTAGAATAGAAGATGTCGAAGCAGTTCGTCCCATTGGAGTTGAGAGTAGGGTGGCGACAGGCGCGGGGGACAGGGGCTTGTAGTTCTTGACCGAATTGACCAGGTCGTTGATCGAAAGCGGCGCCGGCGCATAGGTCCCGTCGTTGACGATAGTTGTATCTTCGAAAGTCTGCTCTGGTGGAGTAGGTGGGATGTTCTCTTCTTCCTCAGGCAAAGGATCCAAGCCCTCATCAGTACCGACAAGATCATCTACCATGCGATGCATCGCCGACTCCTTAGCAATCGTGGTAGACGCAGACTCAGAGCCTGCAGCTACACTATGCGATTGTTGATCATCGGCTAGAGGGGCTTGCGGAGGGAAGAGAGGTAGGTCAGCAGCGTGTGGGGACAGTAATGGAGAAACATCTTGGGGATTGCTTGGACTCGCCAGCAGCTCCGATGGTAAGCCGGCCTCTTGGTAGATGAAGCGTGTGGAGTCGGTAGCCAAGTCCAATGGGGCATCAGGGTTCTGGGTAAGGATCAGTCCGTCGATCAGTAGATCCTTGACGCGCATGAGCATTTCCACATTAGGGTGGTTGCGCTCCAAATCAGTCCATTTCTGCTTCATGCTATCGCCCATGTACCAGACTTTAAGAGTGTCTGGCGAGGTGAGGGGCTGGAAACCAATTGTATCGGCGTCCTCCTCCAGCATGTAGTCTTCCTCCGGGAGCCGAGACGAGGGGAAGCTTGAAGCCAGAAGCGTGAGAGTAGCCGCATATGATTTCCAAAGCTCTTGCACATCAACCGTGGTCAACGTATCGGCGATGTTTGCATTAAGCACATGCCAGTAGCGCAAAAACCAGGTGCTGTATAGGCGAAGTCCAGGAAGCGTGCGACGGGCGACGGCGGTGATTTTGTCAGAGAGCTGCGAGGCGCGATCACCGTTCTTGGTGACATCATCCGCCTCAGATAGCCGTTCGAGCTCGGGCTGCAAGACCTGAAGGAGAACGAAGAAGGTTTTGACGTTGAGTCGGAGATAATAGAAGTAAGTCCGCATGATGGTTTCGGGTGGATTTTCCCCTGGATGTGTTAGCAAGAACTGGTGAGGGAGGGGCATGTGCTGGGGGGCATACCCTGCATCTGGACTGTAGCAAAATATTCGGCTGCCAAGTTGATGAGAATCATCTTGGGCAGGATAGAGTCGAGCGAGCGCTCCTTCAGCTCAATGGCGAGATGGCTCAAGACCTCGCCTTCCAGCTCATCATGGGCAGCAAATTCCTCGCCCTTGTAGATGCGGCTATGCAGTCTCACGAACCAAGCAATCAAGGCACGTCCGGCGTTGGAGCCATCCGACGACTTGTGGTTGTTGATGGTCTGGCCCTTGTCCCAGGCGGCTATGATGCGCTTGAAGGCGCTCTCGAGGTTGGCCTGTGCGAGCTCGTAGGGAAACTTGCTGACTAGAGAACGGTAGAGGTGGTAGACAGTGCGGAAGTGGTCGCCGTCTTCGCGCGAGATGACAGCCAGCTGGTTATGGGCATGGCCAGAGTCAGGGTGCAGCTCAGCAGCGAGGCCATAGTAGCCCTTAGCGGGACCCCAGTTGCGCTCCTTGTCCTTCTCCACCAGCTCGGTTTCGCGGTAGCGGGAGAGGTCGCCGAGATGAATCAGCGTCTGGTAGCAGGAGAGGACGACCTTGTGGTTGAGCGAGGCGGGGATGGGGGGGCGCGACGTTGTTCTCGAGGCGGCCGTGTCCTTCCACTTGTGGGCAATCTTGCGCAGCTCGGGGATGGCGTGGAACTGGGTGTCGAAGTTGAGGATATACTGGCGGTAGAATCGCTGACTGGCCTTGATGAAGTAGAGGTAGTTCTTGTGGAACTTGCGCAGGGCCACGACGTGGTCGTCGACGCGCTTGAGCTGGGGCAGTTAGCAGGGTGGATCCTCTTTTATATACACACACACATATATATATATATACATATATATATATTTGCATGGACGTGACGCACAATCTTGTGCTCCTGCTTGAAAGCAGTGTTGACGCGGAGATGGGCCGCCCAGAGCTTTTGCTCAATGTCGACGTCGGGGGCTGAGGCATACTCGAAGCCGGCAAACGACAGCTTCTCGCAGGCGGCACGGTATCTATCGGAATTGGTTAGTCATAGTGTTGGTGGTGTACAGATCACATGTCCTACTTATCAAGCACGACAGCCAGCTCAGTGCAGGCGGCGCCGGCCTGGTCGCGCTTGGTGAGCTCGTCGTCAATGGCCGCGGCCCGCCTGATGGAGTTAGCATTGATTGGCATTATACACGGTTGGTATTGCGCATTGGATACCTCTCAAGGTGTTGGATGTTCGCGGCCATGGTGGTTACATGTACGCAAACGCAATCTCAATGTGACCCCACGGCCGGCGGCGAGGTCAGACAAGGGCACGGAGCGGAGAACGGCGAGCGTTGTGGCTATCGTGCTCCATTTATAAGGTTGAGGAATGCCCTGGGACGAGGGCGAGAGGTCGTGGTGGGTGGTGGTGGTCGAGGTCGAGGTCGTGGATGTGAGAGTGGTGGTCGCTCGTTAGTCCATTCTCACCCAACCAAGGTTGGCGTGGTTTAGCTCCGGCCCGCCCGTACTAAAATAATAAAAGTCAGTCATTCACAACCACGGCTGCCCTCGGACCGGCATTCACTAGATAGGCAGCCTATCTGCCTGCCTACCATCCGCAATTGCATATCCCGTGATCTCCCATTCACCACAAGGTACATATACATACAGCCCTCAGCACTATGGGTATCAAGCGCTCACGCCGGGACTCTGTGTCGTCTTCAGAAGCCTCCTCGCGCCAGCCGTCGGCCGACCCCAAAATCGTCCATCTGGATTCTGATTATTACCGCTCGGCTGTATCAGATAGCCCTGCCGTTATGCGCTGCTCCCTTCCCCCCCACGACACCCTCTCCTTCGACTCGTTTGATGCATACGAAGTCCACTACCAGAAGACGCACGTGAATCGCTGCTCTGAGTGCCACAGGAACTTTCCAGACGAGCACTTTCTGCACCTGCACATTGCAGAGAACCACGACCCCATCAGTGCGGCCCGACGTGACAAGGGCGAGAAAACGGTAGGTGTCGTGGCAGCACATTCACTTCCTGGGTGTCACGTGACGTATACTTTCATGGTAGGTACTGATGCTCCGCAGTACGCGTGTCTGGTGGCCGGGTGCGAGCGATTCTGTAGCACGCCTCAAAAGCGCAGGCTGCACTGCGTAGACAAGCACCAGTTCCCCCGTAACTACGACTTCTTCATTGTAAACGACGGAATCGACCGGCGTAGTAGCATGCTGCGGCCGCCCCATCGACGACGCAGCAGCGCACTCAGCTCGTTGGGCGACTATGCCGCCGACGACGACGACGACGACGATGAAGAAGATGAAGTACTGACTCGTCGCACGCCGGTCAAATTACGGGGCCGTGGAGGGTTCGGCCATGCTCACACTGCTGGGAGGGGGAGAGGCTCCAAGACATCGATAGACGCAGTAGACAGCCTTGTGTCCACCATGTCGGCCCTGCACTTTGTCCCACACAGCGTTACCACTGCACGAGGACGGGGGCGAGGAGGGAGCAACATTTGAGGCCCGGGTGTGGATGATGGGTGGCAAATAATGAGAAAATGTCGCGTTCTAGAATTGCATTCCTGCACTATGATCATGTTACCTCCCTATATTGCTATCGTGGTGGCCGACATGAGCGTGGTGGTGGTAGCAGGGTGGCCCTAGCTGCCGTCAACATTCCAACATTTCTCGGAGAACAAAGCACAGCGTCGAGGTCTCACGACACCACCCGGCCGTCCATCAGTAGGTTGCTCGCAATCCACAACAATTCCGTCCACCAGCTTTACTTACGCCCCCCAGGACTCGCTCCGATCGTTTGCTATTGCGCAATGCGATCCCCAGCCGGCGGTGCGGATGGGCTTCATCGTGCAGCTGCACTACGCCTTCCGGGTCGGCTCATTATTGCTTAACCACCTAACGATACTAGCTCTGCGACTGCTCAACGACTGCATGGTCGTGTGCTCGCAGGACGCTGAAGTACGCGTGATCCTCACCTCATCGCGTGAGGGGGCTATCATCAGCGAGAACAAGAACAACAAAAACATTAATAATAATAATAACAACAACAATAACAACGCCCGCATCGTCATTGCCCCCTGGGCTCGGGCTCCCATGAAGAAAGCGGCCATGGTACGCTGTACCTTGGCTAACGAGGCCCTCCGGCGCCGGGATCAACCGGGCTGCGACACCATGCTGCGTCCGCCTCAGGCTCATCATCGCCTCCAACGTCACGCCGATCATCTGCAAGTCTCGTTTCAAGACAAACCGCCTGCATTGATTGGTGCCCAGCGGCCTAGGACGCGAGCTTGCACCGACTTGTCCCCTCCAGCGAGAATTTCGTCCCAGCACGGAAATGGCGGTGAGCCGGCGGATATTATTGGCACAGGCCCACCCCAACCCTACCCGGCCGCCTCGCCTTGTTGTGCTAAATCTGCTAAGTCTGCTAATTCCATTTCTGCACGAGCGGCACACCACGGCTCTGACTCTGCTCCTGCATCGCCCGCCCAAACATCACCACCCGCCGACTGTGACGCCTCTGGACTCTCTCGCGGCAGGATCTCGCATCAACCACGACCGAGTATGTGGAGAATGGGACTGCTCTACCTCGATCGCGGGGATAGCGGTATCTTCGCCGCACTCAAGAACGCCGGCGGGCACGACAACACCCGCCAGCCGCCCGGCTCGCCTCAGTCCTTCTCTCCCACCAGCGAGTCTGACCAGGCCCTGTCCGGCACCAGAGTTCGACATCGGTCAATGTCACAGTCGAGCGTTCAATGGGTGCCGCCAACCGAAAGCGCCATCAAATTCGCCCACCCCCGCGCCCGGCCAGACGGCGAATCCTTTTCTCCCACTTCAGACTCCACCCTTTTCGAGGAGCCAGAGGCTCTATCGCTGGATCGATCACGAGCTCTTTCTGCTCTCGAGGGCTCCCCGGATTATTTCAATTTCGACGATGATCGCTCATCCAGACCTGATGCTACACCAGCTCCCAACCAAAGGCGCGCACGCCATTCGCGCGCACCATCCACTGAGCCCAATTTTAGGAGTGCGAAGAGGGCCTCATTACCTCTTCGCGCTCGAACCAAAACAAACGAAGGCCTTTTGCAATTGCAGGCCAACCCCTCCAAACCTGAGCGCCCTACCACCGCGCAGGAGCGCAGAATCTCCCTCGGCATTCCCATCAAAGGCGCCATAGCGCAAGCCGAAGGTCTCCAGCGCTCCAAGTTCGGAACTCTACTCGACACTCCTCCTCAAACACCAAAAACTCCTCGAACGCCACGCACCCGCGCACCAGAAAAGTCCGGCCCAGCAGCTACCTTGCGCCAGAAAGAGCGCGACCTCGAGTACAAGCACCGACACACATTCATCGGCACGGCCTCCCTGGACGATTTCCTCGAGGTCCTCGAGGTTTCCCAGGACCACACGACGACCAAAGCCGCCGTTGGGAAAGCCTTCCTCGTCCTCGCCTCCAGCGAGCGCCTCCTCGCTCGCCAAGCATCTTCTACCGCCGTCGGATGGGACCTGGTATCAAGAACGATACCAGATGTAGTAAACACCGACTACGTAGTTCAAGCGCACGTTAAACTCGGCTCCATCACCCTCTGGCAATTCTTGGATCTAATTCCCTTTGACGACCAAGAAGAAACCGGCGCCATGAGCGTCGTCGAAGCCTATTCCGCAGCCAGTCACATGGATTCCAAAGCCGGCGTCGGCGCAACCAGCAAAGCAAAAGCATTCAGGAGTTGGATGGTACAGCAGGAGTAAACCTTTCTCCATTTACGCCCACGCCCCTATAAAAGCTGGGTTGATGTGAAACGTTTCCCATGACTGTATTATTGATAAACCAACTCTCTCCACTTACGCATTTCCTTTCTTATGTTAATGGGATCAGAACCATCATCCACCAATATCCTAATTTCTTTCTTATTCACCCTAGCTCCGCGTTATGGATGCATGATATCCCCCGCCCTTACCTTACTTCCCTTCCCCACTTGTCGTTTCCCCAACACCACTCCATGCTTGAATGCAGTAATCAGAGCTAGCTTACTCGATTAAAAAATCAATCATATGTTTTTACCCACACTCATTCCTTTGTTCCAAACCTGTCCTTTGATCCGCGGCCGCCCTTGACCGGACCGTTGCTGCGACCTTGGAATTGAAATTTTCAGCCACGTCATGTGGACCCATTCCCCCCCCCTCACCGAAGCGCTTCGAAGCGCACAGAATCAAAATTCCCACGCCCCACGTGCATTCGTTGCGTGACCGTCGCACGCACGGCGCTTCCAACCTTTCGTCCAGTTGGCTGGGGGGTTTGCTGTGGGCATACCCCCACCTCGTGTCGCTCGAGATCGAGATTGGCTTAGTCTCGGGGGGGGGGGGGGGCTGGGGGGTACATTGCGCTAAACTATATATAGTAGTGCTCCATCGCATTTGAGGTGCACATTCAAAACTTGGTGTCTACAGCAACTTTTTTGGTCTGTTACAGTGTTCATACACACCGCTTGTACAGCACATTGATTGCATTTTTCAATACACACCGCTTGCAAGGGCGGTACTGGTGTTTCATGAGGTGTTCGCTTAGGTGTGTGGGATTGGTGAAACTTTGGCTGCAGGTTGGGGTTATGTTATTGCAGGCTGTATGGTTTATTGATCTTTGGGGGTTGTCGGAAGACTGTTCAGATGAAGAGCAGGATCGAGGTTGGAAGATTGATGCACTTGAAGGGTAAGATTCATCAAATGGTAAACCGGTAGGCCGGGTCACACTGCCACCTCGAAGCCAACAGCGCCGCCTTGGACCCATCCTCTGGCCCACAATATCCATCCTGGACATCCTCGCTAGCAGCCCTATCGAGCTGCCTATTCCTCCAACTCAGATAAAACCTCAGTACAGTAGCCAGCAAAATGCAGGCGCTGGAAAACGCTACATTTGCAACATTTGCCTGCCAATACCGCGGGCCTTGACTCTTTGGATAAAAATACGACGCATAGATGGATGCCAAATTCGACCCTGCATTCACAACCGCATATGCGACTGCGCGCTTTGGCGGCGGACGCGGAAGGCTGGTCGACACCCACGACAAAATGCACCCGAATGAGCCATACACTGACATCATCATGAAAGTCGCCGTATAGCGCGCCGGCAAATTCAACGTCGTAGCCGAAATGACGAATCCAATGCTGCAAAAGACCTGCGGCCACACAACATGCCAATACCGCTCCTTCGTCTTATCACTGTGCCATGAATTCGTAATCCCCAAGATCGCAGCAAAGACGTACGGCGGCGCAGAAAGAAGCAGTGTTTCAGTCCGCGGGTAGCCCAGTGTCTGCACAATTGTTGGGAAAAAATTGATGAATGATGCGGCGGTGTTGAGACCAAGCTGCATGAACCAAATCAGATACAAAGCCGGATCCGTAAACGCCATTTTCAGGCCCTGCAGTGACGACACTTCAGACCTGTTATCTTCCTGGTTCGCTTCTTCCGCGATGCGCAGCACAGCGAGGGCGCGTTCCTGGGGTGTCAACCACTTCGTTGTCGCCGGGTAGTCTGGCAATACCCAGATAGTGAGCAGCGCGACGGGAAATGTAGCAACGCCCTCGATGATGAATAGCCTACCGCTCATTAGTCCGCGTAGCAGAATACCGAGATGAGAATGTGCATACCACCGCCACGCAGGCAACCCAGCCTTGCCGTCCATCCCCTGCATAATCGCCGCGCCTATCAGTCCTCCAAAAGCGCCTGCCATCTGGCCCGCGGCGTACAAGATGCTAATGCGTTTCGCCAGCTCGCGTTTCGTATACCACGAGCTGAACAGATACAACGCCCCCGGGAAAAACGGCGCCTCCACAAAGCCAAGCATGAAGCGCAGAACAATCATGCCCTTGTAGTTCTGCACCGCGCCCGTCGCTGCACTAACGGCTGCCCACATGCACATGATTGTCGGCAGGAAGATGGACGGCCTCACTTTGTTGAGGATCATGTTTGTCGGGATCTGCGTAAGGATGTAGCCGACAAAGAAGATGGAGATGATGGTGTTGTACTGCGTGCCATGGAGATTGACGTCTTTTTCAAATGTGCCCAGCCGCGCGGTCGCAATGTTGTTGCGGTCGAGGTAGTTGAGGATATCTGCGGTGGTGAATAACTAGTGAAGGGCTTGAATTGGGGGCATACAAATCAACATCATCAGCGGCATCATCCTGACATCGACTTTCCGCACAAGCGCCTTCTCCTCCCCAGCGCGCGCGGAGTCCGAAAGGGAGGAGAGATACTCATCCGCAGTGGTGTCCGAGAGGTGGATCTCCCGCTTGTCATGAACCGCCTTTAGAGACGCCTTGTCAACACCCATATTCGCAACCCAACGTGCAGATAATCAAATTTGCGCCGGCTTAATGCTCGGGCTACACATCTTTATACTATGCACGACCCCACAGTGTCTCCATCTCACTTCACGCACGCCCTATCCCGGACTGAGCCAAACGCTCCACAACCCTAGAGTTGGTACAACATCTGGGGACTGCATTCACTGCTACTAGCGTAACCGACACCCGATGGCCTCTACCTCAAAGGATTCCGCACGATTCGCTGGGACATGGGGTAAGGTGGTGCGTCGCGTACGCTAGTCTGAACGGAGTTTTGTCGGGACGTTGATCGTTGTCAGGATGTATTGCTAGTGCCGGCTTAGCCGCTTTCAATGATGGAAACAGTAGTTCATGAGTAATGGCCTACCAAGCTAAGTAGTTCCTCTGGCGCAGTTGTTTCGTTCTAGTATTGTGTCTAACCAATGAGCGACGCTTCTTCGCGCGTCGAGTGGGGGGGGTTGGACGGCGTCATCGGACGGCAGTCATATACGAGCCGGTGTTCGACAACGCAGCCGAGTTTGGTTGTAGGCTTTGGTTCAAGAGTTATTACCTAGGTTGCCTTTCTGCTGGGCCTAGCTCAAGCGTCTGGATACCGGACTTTTGGGCAGCATGGGTTCACTTTCGAAGCAGTATACCGTTCTACATATTGGCGATGACATCAAGTACAATCCGGATGTGTACCAGCCGTTTGCGCAAAAGTTCAACATAATCCAGCCTTCGTTGGAAGAGCGGCAGCGCGACAACTTCATCCAAGCACTGAAAGAACGGCGATGGGGCAATTTCCACGCCGTGTTCCGCCCCTTCTGGAATTCTGGCGGTGAAATGGGTCGTTGGGACGAAGGTGCGTCGATGTCCCAAAATTGAGCATCTGCGATTGACACCATCACCAGACCTGGTCCCCCATCTTCCCCCAACCTGCAAGATCTTCGCCTCTGCCGGCGCAGGCTACGACTGGGCCGACATTCCCACGCTCTCCGCCCACGGCATAACATACTGCAACGGCGCCCGCGCCTCCTCCGAAGCAGTCGCTGACATGGCCATCTGGCACATCCTCTCCGTCTTCCGCAACCTCATCTGGAGCGCCGAAGCCGCCAAGTCCGGAGACGTAGAGCGGTTCAAAGAAGCACACAAACACCAGCAAGACACGGCGTTCAACCCACGAGGCCGCACGCTCGGCATCATCGGCCTGGGCAACATTGGCTACACAATTGCCCAAAAGGCCTGGCGCGGCTTCGGCCTCAACGTGCTGTACCACGACATTGTGCGCAAGGACAAGCCGCTCGAGGACGCCGTGCACGCCACTTTCTACCCAGACCTCGACCCCATGCTCTCCGCGTCCGACTGCGTCGTCCTCGCCACCCCCTTTGCCGGCGCCAAACTCATCACCGCCGAGCGCCTCTCGCACTTCAAGCCCGGCAGCCGCTTCGTCAACATTGCGCGCGGCACGCTCGTTGACGAGGCCGCGCTTGTCGATGCGCTCGAGCGCGGCCACTTGTTTGCTGCGGGCCTCGATGTCCATGAGAATGAGCCCCATGTCAATCCAAGGCTGTGCCGCATGCGCAATGTTACGCTAACGTGCCATAATGCGGGGGGCGCGTGGGATACCGCGAGCGGGTTTGAGAGGCTGGCGATGGAGAATGTGGAGGCGTTTTTGGAGACGGGGGAGGCGATTACGCCGGTGAATGCGCAGTTAGTTAGGGGGAAGTGAAGGGCGTGGTTGATGCATTGTGACAGTGAGAAAACATACCCTTTGACTCGGACGTTTTGCTGCTGGGCATGGCGGAATTTCTAGGCTATAGATACGCTAACTAGATTTTCCGTCAGCTGTGCCAGACCTCCTAACAGACTAGATGCGCTAGAATCTTTACTAGGCGTGCCAGAATTTACTAAGCATATTATCCATGAGGAGACTGACGAGCCGGCTTTCACATAAAACTTGCCCATTTGCTGATAATAGCCGCTCGATCGAGCAAAACAGATATTAAGCTAGTCTAACATGTATAGAAACTAGCATGTCAACACACCGTATCAAACACACACGTTTCAGAGTATGAAAAGGCTTTCGGCCGTAGAAAGTAACGTCTTCCTATTGAGGCTCTTCTGTTCTCTGTAGAAATTTCTAGCGGTTATCGATTCTGGGTAGGCATAGCTGATATGCAGACCCGGGGGCGGTTGAGCCCTTCCGGAGCTACCTAGGTAAGGTCTCGTAATGTTATTTCCTATGTAACAACCCAGCAATTACAAGTCGATATGGCTGGCTAGCATGGGTGTTAGGCAAGTAGTTTGAGTAGCATTGGGCTCATATATAAGCAAAACTTTGGTTTTCTACATAAACTTCTCACACACCATGATGCAGATCATTCTATGTCCGCACAAAGTCCTCCTTTTCTGTTAAGGATGTGGGAAACTCGGTTTTCGTATAAAGTCCGAATTTTTTTTTTTTTTTTTCAAGGACGCAGGAATTGCGGTCTCCTTACCAAACCCTCTCTTCCTTTCAGGCTGCAGGAGACACGGTCTCCGCATAAAAATTCTCCTTTCTTTTCAGGGACGCGGGAAACTCTGTTTTTGTATAGGGTTCCTTTTCCTCGTCAACGACGTAAGAAACTTAGTCTCCTACTTGAGATCGTCAAAATAAGGCTCGTTGCTCGTCTTTATAGTATCTAGCACCCACAGGATGTGACGCGATAGTCAACGGAACTCAGCGATAGCATCGATGTGGATCCGGTCCCTAGTTCCCCCCTCTTCAATTCGCGGCGAGAGTCGCGTTTGCCTTGTTCAAGATACCCCATGTTTGATTATAGTAGGCCTCTTGATATCGTCACCAGCCAGATTCGGGGCATATGAAGCTTGCACGCCCATCCCTTCCCACCCAATATCGATCAGCTCATCGGCGAAGACCAAGAAGCCCTGGATTACGATTGCGCCTTTGACGCTTGCCGCCTCGACAGCCGACTAATGACAACCCCGAGCCGAGTTTAACCCATCCAATGCGTCATCCAGCTATTCGCACTGGCACATATATTATATGTTCGATAGGTCCCGTTGAGAGTTATGTTCAGGCCAGGGCCCATGAGGCGTCGAGGCTACGTAAGGAGGCCGCGGATCCTGTACCAGCTCCGAGGCCGCACCTCGATCAAAGCTATATTCAGGCTGAAGAAGATGATGTTATAAGACTAACTGCGTTGGTCGAGGAGAGCTGAGTTTCGTTGATATCCGCAAATCCTGCGTCGAGTCTGGGGCTGTGACCTGTTGAGACTGCTACGGCGTTGAGCCTATAGGCTTAGGCCTTGCCTAAGCCTTAAGCCAGCTTGACATATAAAATATGTATAAGCTAAACCTATAGGACCTCCCTCCTCCCCCTCAGGTACTTAATATATTAGCTATACCTACGAGACCTACCCTCCTAGGCTAGGACCTAACGGTCGGTTATCCTCGAGGCGGAAGCCCGAAAAGGGAGATGATTAGGAGGATGGAGATCATGAAGAGGATGTAGTGGATTGTGACCATGTCTAGTTGAAAATAATACAATTGTGCTGAATTTCAACGTACCACTATGTCCGGGATGAATAGGATCCGGCTGACCTAAAATGATTGCCCTTTTGCTAGGCCTATTTTCAACTACCTGCTTTTATACGAATATATTCAAGAGGTTTACCAAAGGAGGCTTTACTTTCTAAGTGAAGAATGAAAAGGTACATGTATAATATACGAATCCGACTACATATGTAGTAACAAATGCCCAGGATTTACCGGTTATGTGAATATTTGGAGCGATTTCACATATGCGCGATATGCATGGTGCATCCGAAGATGACATGGGTGGGCCGCTTCACGTCACAAACACACAAGTACTAAAACTCCAGTCCAACTCCGCCAGCACCCACCGACTGTGTTCGCTGCCCGTCTCAGGGATGCGACCCTCAAGGCCACCAGCAATCCACGAAAGTTTGATACTCTGCCAACTGTGTCCACTGCCATAAAGCATCAACCCTCGAGAGCACCGAAGCCTCGCGGTTTGTATTATTTGGGAGCCCCCTCTAATCCAAGCTTCTCTGATGCTGTGGCGATCTCTTTCATCAACTCCGTCGCTATACTGGCAACTATGGCATCACAGCCCTCAACTGTGGCCCTGATTCTCTCGACTGTGCGCCAAGCAGCCTCTCTGAAAACCCTCTCTTATTCATAATCTACTTATTCTCCAAGGCGACTAATTTCTTGAGGTCACTTAAAATTTGCTCTCGGTCCTTATTGTACGCCCCTGAGAGGCTGGCAAAGTTATATCCAAATTCTCTGGAGGAGCCTCTATTGCCTCGGCTCGCTGCCATAAACCATCTTTCTCAGGCTCCCAGTTGGACGCGTAGTACCCCTGATCCTCTCAGAATTTTTGCTTGCATTGCTAGAATATCTCAACATCTTCTTTTATAAATGCCTTGCATATCTGCGTTGCTGTTATTAATACGTGGGTGAACACAAAAACCTCTATCGGTAAACGGGAAAAGCGGGATCTTCACTCTCCTTACATCAATACTCGATTTAGATAACAGATTATATGCTACTCAATTATTTACTTAGGAACTTTGAGATACTCCCGGTAAACCTACAAGTATTGCGAAAAAAGATCTTAGACAACGTGCGTAGTATTGCTTGTAAGTACTAAGTGATAATTACTAAGGCAAGGTGGACACGTGGCGACTATATATCAGTGATAGTTAGTAGTATCTACTGTGTAGATAACCTCGATCGAATCGACTCGTTGACGCCCCTCCTTCTTGGGTCGTTTCGACGGATCTTAGCAGATGAATATAGATTACTTAAGTCTGTGCTTTGTAATCTATAAGTCTCTTTTCATACTCTACCGCAACCCTGGCAGCTTTTTAATAAGCAAGTGGCCAAATACGGGAAACCTACTACAGTCTAGGTGTAAATCTGCGTCTTCACGAGTGGGGCCACCTACAATGAGGTCAAGCAGCTCATTGCCAATGCCCACCAACACGCAGTATCGAACGCGACGATTTACATCACCGGTCAGCCGCTATACGACCCTGGGCAAACTTGTCAACTGGCCGGGACCAAGGGGCCACAGTCAGCCGATGCCCTCGCTTAACAAGCTGCTAAAGACGCAACTCAGAATGTGGTCTACCCAGGTGCATTTCGTCTACACCAAGGCGAGGTTTAGGACGGTTGCCATGCCAACACTGCCGGGCAGCAATTATTGAGCAAGCAAGCCATAGCATCCTGGGGCTGATCTGGTTCGGGAGCGTATGTGAAAGGCTGCCCGTATCGGGGATGTTGCTACTTGTAAATAGTCGCCACGTTCATTACGCTCAGATAGTTTTGTTCACCTTAGTTATTACCACCTAGTGGTTGCAAGCAATACTACTGATACTCTTTTTAGATTGCTCCCAACAACCCCTGAAGTCATCCGCGAGAACCAACTATTGCACCCACAATAGTACCATAGGCTTTATACCGTTTCCACCTACAGAAGGTCTTGACAACAGGATATAGTTTTTGGTTGGACGGGGCCACTTACTTGTCAACCACGTTACAGGATTTAGGGCCTTGAAAATGCTCCTAGCCCGAAATCACAAGGAAAAAAATAGTTAATTCTGGGCCGCGAGCATTTGTCTGCTAGGTATGTCGTCAGCCACGACCGTAGCGTAGCCCTCCGGGGATAGCACGGAGCTACCAACAAGCCAAAGCGCCCGGGCCATTGCGCCTGGCTAACGGACGACATGCGGACCCCGTCAGAAAACTAATCTCTAAAATTATTTCGGTAGTCAGCTAACTCCATGATCACAAGGCCAGAATAAGCCACCCATTGTTCGAATGGTGGCCCGGCGTGTTCAGAAGAGTCGGGCGTTAGCCATACATTTACTAGCAAGCTATGAGTAGCGCTTACCCAGTCACCTCGATAAATACCATCGTTGCCCTCCCAATTTATCACATAGCTGTAGGCACATAACATTCCCTACACCGACTTCACGATGCACCTGATACTCACTGGCGCGACCGGCCTTGTCGGTGCTTCTGTGCTCCACCACATGCTCGCTGAGCAAAGCATCACTCGCATATCAATTCTCAGTCGGCGTCCTGTGAAGATGGCAGAGGGCCATGATAAGGCAAAGGTCATTATTCACAAAGACTTCAAGACATACGACAAGGTGCTGTTGGACGAGCTCAAGGATGCTCATGGGTGTGTCTGGGCACTTGGAGTCTCACAAAACGACGTGAACAAAGAGCATGTCCCTAATCGCCACATATCCTTTTCAAACACATACTAACTTTCAATGGCAGGCAGTATTTTGAAATAACACATGATTATGCTCTTGCCGCCGCGAAGGCTTTCTCGAGCCTCCACCCCGACTCGCCCTTTACGTTCCTCTACGTTTCGGGCGAAGGTGCAACACAAACACCCGGCATGTTCACGCCGATTTTTGGGCGAGTCAAAGGACAGGTGGAAAGCGCGCTCTTCGACTTTTCCAAGCAAAACCCTTTGTTCAAAGTGTACAATGCGCGGCTAGGTGGTGTTGACTGGACCAACCATCCAGCCATCCACCCCTTCATTCCACAACAGGCTATGTACAAAAGGGTAGTAATAGCGCCACTAAACATTGTATACAAGAATTTGATGTTACCTACGCAACCAATGGGTAAGATTCTGACAGAGTTGGCCATGTCCAATGGCGAGCCATTACAAGGGAGTGGTATTGGAATGAACGGTACGCTGGTGTCGAATGTGGCAATCAGGCGCATGGCTGGTCTTTGATTTCATGAGTCCCTTCAACGTGTTACTGCAGTCGACACGCATCGGTTTTATTCATGACCATGCCTTTCCACACGAATCTTCATTATCAAAAAGATCGACATCGCTAGGTATCATGCCCTTGCGTAGCGTGAGGAATTGGATCTACTACACAACCAAGCGCATAAACTACCAGCGCCCGCCGGTGCAGATAACTACAGTCCATTCTCCCGCACCGTTCGTACTGGTATATTCTCGGCTGTTCAGCCCAAGCATCACATTCACTTTGTTTGCAGAACCGCTAGAAATATGAACTCGGTACTTAGCAAAAAATAGATATCCATTAGTTCGCCTAAACTCCCGTGCAAGAGGCCGTGGGGACAATTTGCATTCCTCTATGCCTCCATGACCACAAATATTAATCGGTAAAAGCATCCTGAAAGCCCTTGTGGTATATCCCCACCCTTGGGGAGACGCAATAACCAGGAAAAGCTAAAAGGGTATGCCATAGATTACATGCCAGCTACATTTCAGTCGTTGAGAGTCAAGTTGAATCAAGAAGAAATTCTCATCGTACTTTGACATTCTACTTATTAACTAGCATCCTATTCCTCCCAAACCAGATCCTTTTCTGGTTTTCGTCTCACGGCTTCTGGAACGCATGCCCAAGAGCACATCTGCACCTTGAAAGGATAAATCTCTAGGTTACCAACAAGCCACCATTCTATCCACTCTGCTCTTGGAACAACGTACTCTTTCGAACACATGTGGCACTTTTTGAACTGTGGAAAGCCTGACAGGGCGTTGTAGTCGGCCTTTGTGAGGATCGAGTCAGCGATACGAGGAATTGACTTGCCAATGTACTTGCGTAATTTCTCCGTGCTGAGCCCTTCTTGTTCCTTTTGCCGTAGCGCAACATAAAGAGAAAGTGTGGCAAGGGAAGTCGTGGTACCGGCGATGGACGGTGTGAACCATGAAGAGGGAACACCGTGTACTCCACGGGGAGTCTCGGTAATGACTTCGTAATCAGAGGTTGCGGAAGAAGGGAACCGCGGAGAGCCTTTGATGATGTCGCCACATTGATCATAGTATGAGACTTGTGTGCGTGCCAGATATCGTGGTGGGTGTTGGTAACAAGCCACACGATCCCCTCCATGGTGGATGGCGGGATGATGCGGGAAGGAGGCAACACCGTCGTGATTGACAGGCGTTTTGAGTTTTAGTTGGTTGCTGATCTCGTTGATACGTATGTACCATATAAATTGGCTACGATAGGGAGATGCAGCTAGGGAGCCGTAAATAGTTGACAGATTGGATTGCAAAAGTTGAGCGTCCGACGAGTCGTGGTGGGTCGTGTAATCAGTAGGCCACCTAGAGCGACCAAGAACAGAACTTAAAGAGGGGTTTTCCCGCGAGCCATTTATCGCGAGACAAGTTGCAGCCCACACCTCTCTCCAATTGTCATTGTCGTCTAAATCGATGGAAGAACCAATGCACCGTTGTGGAACCTTGGGCCCCAACCAGTGGACACCACTGTCTCCCAAGATCATGCTTCCATGTGACCGGTAGCATTCCAGGAATTCAAATGGAAGCCACTTCAAGGGGTTGTTCGATATATGCAGTTCTCGAAGATTGGGTAATTGACCAATTTGTGCCGGGAGCTCAGAGATGCCATTGTCGGACAAATTGAGCGTAGTCAAGGCCGAAAGATTAAACAGCGATGGTGTAAGTCGAACGAGCCGATTGCGTCTGAAGTTGATGTATAACTCGGGTAACATGGAACGATATTGGCCCTCTGCTGGCAGCTCACTACCTGGGTCTGGGACCATTCTGATCACGGATGTAATCTCGCCAATTCGTCTGATGTCGTCATCCTCCAAGCCAAGGCCTTCAAAGTCAAATGCCTGACAATTTTCCTCGAGACCAGGATTCAATATTTTGCAAAAATCCTCTTCTGCTTTGGTAATATACTCTGCTGGGACATCCTTTGCTTGGACTGGTAGATGACAGGCTGGTTCATCGAACGCGTCGTCGAGGCCGAATGGTGCCTTGTGCGTTAACAACAGGCTTTCTGAGCTGCTAACGCCATCGCTCATCATGTACACGCCCGAGTCATAATTGCGCGTCATCTTGGTCTTCTTGGTGTTTGGCGTGTTGTGGGCGGATTCGCTATTGTCCCACCACGCGCCTTTGCGCTTATTCTTGAAAATGCGAGGTGATTCGTAGTTAGTCAAATCGGCGGATTCGCGCGAGTCGTCGCTAGAGAAGACGGGAGGTGGAGAGCTCGACTTGGGCGAGACTACATGTTGGCATCGATTGAAGAAAGGCGAGCCGGGGATGTCCTCGGTGGTCGCGTATGGGGGCGAGGATGGTGGCACTGGGTCGCTTTCCATTTTATAAGGATGATAATTCAGTTTCTAATCTGTCAAGATATTCTGTGGCGGGGGTATCCAAGAAACCTCAATTTGAGTGAATGCGACTATGCTCTGATTATTGTAGTGATTGTAGTGTGTGGTACGGAACGGCTGGGCGAGACGCGTCGGCTGAAGCTTGACGCGCTACCCCTCTAGTCGAGAGTACATCAGGGGGACTGATGCCGTCATAGCGCGCGCATCAAATGCGCCCCCACGTGTGATTTCTTTCATCTCTTGTTATCCTTCGCACCAGCGTCAACGGTAATGGAAAGCACTTCTACAGGCTTGGTCACTGCGTATATCTACTAAAGCCAAATAAATTCGACATACCCAATTAGCAAAGTTCCGCCATATTTTTGGCACTCTTCATGTTCATAGCCTACCAGCAGTATACTTTCCAATGCCTTTTCATATGGTATCATCTGAGTCACTGCTACCATCTTCGCATGCCGAAGCCTGCATCGATTTGACCGCGGTAGTTGTAGCCAAAGGCGGGTAAATGAGAACATGTTGGATGGTAAACATTGTACTGGGCATTGGCTCCGTAATACTCTTTGTACAGCGCGTCTAACTCCAGGTCACGCTCTGCATACTCCTTTGCAAACAGTTCTTCCTGTGATTGCTTCAGGTCACGTGCTTGCTCCTCGCCATCGTAGAGACACACCGAACATGGATCATCTGGTCTATGCTTCCTAAAGGAGTCATCAGGGGAGCTTTCGTGGAACGTTGATTGGTTATGGTAGACGCATTCCCGGGTCTGCTTACAGCTGCAACTGCTTTCATATTGAACGCCCAGCATCCAATATGCCACGGACATTGTGTGCGTAGCGGCTGCCAGGCCAATGTCGCGCGCGAAATGCCGAATGGAACAAGATTTGAATTGAGTTGTCTGGTAAATGATACCTCCGGAAGTAGGTGATATATGTGTGATAAGGATTCGGAGATTGTGCAAATCCAGATCATAGTAATAATGCAAATCGGAGCCATAAAATCAACGTAAAGGTACCATGGGTAACCTTGCCGATTCGCGCTGTGAAACGTCATCCTAGCCTTGACCACTCGGAATATACTCGTCACCTTATTCATATCTGAATCATATCACTTCTCCCAAGATAACCAGCAACCATGTCGTGAATCATTAATTCCACTTCGATTCAATTAATCATTATCATCGTCACGCTTAACCCCAGCCCTAAAAGCCACACACTTCCTTGCTTCCTCCCCGCACCCCCTTCCTGCTCCCTATCGGGCACCTGAGGATCGTCTGGACCTGGGGGCATTTGGCTCTCCGGCACCACATCCTGAACATTATCTACAAACGAACCGATGACATTCCCGCCCGGGAAATACTCGCACACAACATACCAGCCCGGCGCACTACCTTTGCCACCGGGCTGGTCGGCATTGCAATGCGTACGTCCACAGCCAACCTGCTGCGTAGCTTTCCAGACAAGCTGCGTGAAATGTCCCGTGGCCGCACTGCAAACAATCAGAACCCGTCGACAAATCTGCCAAATCAAGAACGCGCCACGAAAAAAAACAAAAACAAAAAAAAACAAACCGCACCTGAAATCTCCGCTGCGAAAATTATACTCAACGCGCTCGTGGCCCCATGCAATCACGCTCGCAGACGCATTTGGATACCCTGATGCAAGGTTCTCGCCGTACTTGCCGCCCTGGCATGCCATTAGACCAACCTCGCTCGACCTCTCTTTCGTTCTCACACGCACAATAGCTTCTAACATCCATACACATCAATTGGTGCGGCACTTACACTATGTTCGAATTTGCACGCCTCGCTCCACTTCCGCGCCACATCGGCCAGGGTGTCGTTCCAGACGAGGCTCGACGCATTGTGTTGACGCCGATATGTATTAGTAGCGTTGAGGAGGGCGCCGCGGAAGATCTTGTCGTCTGTGTATTGCGGCGAGGACGTGTCATTGGCGGACAGTGCTGATGCTGGGGAAAACAGGAGGAGCAAAAGCGGTGCGGCGAGGCGGATAAACATTGCTGGGTATCTAACAACAAAACGGAATCAAACAAAAAAACAAAACCCCCCCCAAAAAAAACAAGGCGATTTTTTGGCCAGCCGTTGCGATATATGTATGGCCGGCGCGCGAGGCTGCTGCGTCCGCCGTTGGGGGTGTTTTTAGCGCGTATTTTTGTCCAAGACGGAGGGAGGGAGGGCAAGAGGAGGGATTTGGTTCGTGCTGCTCCTCGTGAAAACACGGGTGAAGGACAGAGGGAGGCTCAGAAGCCAGGTACATAATAAACAACCACCCATCTGCAGCCAAGAGCTGATGTCGCCTGACCACCCCTCGCCGGCCCTTTCCCTCTCACGAGCGCGATGTGGTGCCGAAAGAAAAACCTTGGGATCTTGGGAGTTTGTGCGGAGATTATTCTTGGAACTTTGAGAGAGTTTGCTGGGCGTACGTAATTGCACGACTTGGCGAGATTGATTTTTGGCCCATGAAAAAAAAGGCGTTGTTGGCGGACTGTTACCGCGCGGAGAAAATCTGATTGGTAGGAATGCCAAAATATATATATATATATATATATATTATTTGGACCGACTTGGATATCTGGTAATACCTCATCTTTTGGAAGGGACGTCGAGGACTATCCGTTGTCCAGCGTTGAGTACCAAGTCTACCTCCCCACATCGCGAAGGCCCAGAATTTGCCCAGGATGACGGTGCCGTTCTTTGCCTTGTTGCCGTGTCAACAGGTACCGTCTCCGTCTATAATCATTCGGCGTGCCTAATCCACGGAGTAGGGATATAGACAGTGTTGATAAAAATACAATGTACTTGATCGACTGTTCTCACTTTGAACTAGAGAAACACGGGGCCTGGGAACGTCAAAACGAAACGATTTCAGCTAAATACACTTCGAATCAATGTACGAAGGCCAAGCACGCAAGGTCAAGGACAAACTAAATCAAATAGCGCTGTAATTCCATAGCATACACTAAATCCAGCAACAGACAAGCCAAGAGCGAGGATGTACCAGTAACTTATACATACATATACATATATATATATATATATATATATTCAATTCAACAAATCTCACTTCTCACTTCCCACACCCACTAAACACTACACCCCATCCGCTCCCAAAAATCACTCCCATCATTATTCGTACTTCTCATCACCCAACCATATATGCTCCAAATAGAACATCAACGCAAACATAGCGCGTAAAACGCCGGATAAAAACGCAACAAGGGGTAGTCCGGAGCCACAAACAAAGCGGAGACGAAAATGTGTTGAGGTATGAATGCGTTGGAAATCGCTAAACGAGGCGGGACAGCAGGTGGATATATCAACTTTTGCTTTCCGCCGCGGGAGACGGAAGACTAGAAAGCCAACCTAAAGGAAAAAAAAAGACAGAGGAAATAGGGGCCAGGATTGAGTGTTGGTACCTTTGAGCGGGTTTAAACGCCGTGCTGATGCTCGATTACGTTCGCTCTACTTCTTCTTCTTGGTTGTGCCGGCTGCCCATCTGAAGAATGGTGCGGGTACAGACTTCTTTCTGGTGCTGGGCCTGGGCTGCGGTATAACGACAACGGCTGGAGACGGAGGGGGCGCATCACCGGCCATTGGGGGTGGAGGTGGTGGCGGCGGTGGAGGCGGAGGGGGCCCAGCACCTCCAGTCATCATAGGTGGGGGTGGCGGCGGAATAACCATGTGCGCATGGTTATTGTGACTCTTGAGCTTAACTTTATCCTTCTTGCTCTTCGACTTGGTAATCGGGAGATGGTGTGCAAGGAATGCGGCAGCATCCGGTGGTGGTGGAGGGTATGATTGCACTGGCTCTGGAGGCGGGGGTGGTGGTGGAGGTGGAGGTGGCGGTGGTTCGGGCATGGGCCACATGTGCATTGTGATATTCCAGTCGGGTTGTACCATTGTTTCCCAAACTTGTGGGAGGATGATTTCGCCGTCAGGGCCGACAAGATCGTAGTGGCCTTCGTGGACGTGGGGGCCGATTACATCCACGTGGAGGAATGCTTGCTTGATGAGTTCTTCCATGCCCTGGCCAATATATTAGTAACTGGGGAAATCGGAATTGAAGGGGGGGGAACATACCTTCCATGTCTTACACAAATGCCATGGGAAGCTGAACTTCCTGCCTACTGCATCCTTGAACTTGATTGGTGCCTTGGGTGCCTCCGATGGCTTGAATTTGGCTGCTTCTTCTTCCGCTGCCTTCTTTGCTTTCTCTAGCTCTTCCGCGGCGGCCTTTGCTTCGGCAATGGCCTTTTCGTGCGCTGCTTTGGCTTCTTCGGCTGCTTTGTCGTGTGCTGCTTTGGCCTCTTCGGCCGCCTTTTCAGCTGCTTTCTTTGCCTCTTCAACGGCCGTTTCGTGTGCTTTTTTGGCCGCCTCTGCTTCTGCTGCGGCCTTCTTCTCTGCCTCTTCACGTGCGGCTTTTGCGGCGTCGAGCAGGTCCTTTGCCTTTTCTTCCGCGGCCTTCTTTTCTGCTGCATGTGCAGCCGCCTGGTCTTCGGCGTCTTTCTTCTCTTTGGCGGCTTTGGCTTCTGCGGCAGCTTCGCGCTTGAGTTGATCTTCCTTCTGGGCAATAAACAGCTTTTCAAGATTAGCAAGTTTATCCTCATCACCCTTTTTCTTCGCTTCGGCAGCGGCAATTGCAGCCTCGGCAGCAGCCTTTTGTTTCAACCTCTCCTTCTCAAGCTTGGCCTCCTGTTGCCCGAGCAGAATCTTTTCAAGGCGATCGAATTTAGCTAATTCGGCATTTTTCCGTGCTTCTTCGGCAGCTCTGGCTTCTTCCTCTGCTTTACCAGACAGGATCTTCTCGAGCTCCTTGAGCATGCGGTCCTCCTTGGCTGTATCTGGTGGAGGGGGTGGCGGCGGAGGTGGTGGCGGCGGCGGCGCAGGTGGTGCAACAGGCACAACCATCATTTGCGTCTGCGGTGGAGCGGACGGAGGCGGCGGCGGCGGCGGCGGCGGTGGTGGTGGTGGAGGAGGTGGGGGAGGTTGATGAGCCTGCTCCTCTTCACGATGCGGCGTAGCTCTCTTGGAATGCGCATGTTCCGAGCGAGGCGGGGATTGAGGTGGATAGCCATGTGGAGAATACATCATGGGATGCAAGCCAGGCATACCGGGCATGCCGGGCATACCCTGCATATATGGATTGCCATATGGAGGAGGGTAGTAGCCCATTGGAGCGCCATAGGGCATCATTGCGTTGTCGGGCGGCGGAGGGATCGAATTGCGACTGCCTCCTCGAGGGCCTCCTCGATGGCCATGTGGTGGCGGGGGCGCTCCTGGATATTGGCCAAAGTAGCCTCGATCGGGCTCTGGAGGGCCGCCATGGGCGAAGGGATTAGGACCATTGGGTGCAAACGGGTTCTGATGGCCTCCTTGGTGGCCGTAGTAAGGGTCGTGTGTGTGATATCCGTTCGGCACCAACTGGCCGGCTGGCGACGCGGAGCCGCTGGCATACCCTGGATAGCGGGGGTCGGACATTATGCTTGGTGGATAGCCATTGGCGGTATGGGGCTGTGGCACATGACCCCACTCTGAGGCGGGATGGTGGGAAGGAGGAACGGGTGCGCCACGGGTGGAAGCGTAGCCTGGGTAGTCGTCCTCTTCCAAGCTGTCCTGGTGGGTGGACTGGGGCCTGCGCGCCCGCCGCGACCCACGATGTTCGCGATCCAGGGTGGTTCTGCTTCGACTCCTGGGTCGCGAGGGCGGATCGGAGACAGGGACAGCGTGGCGCGAGGTGGCGCGAGGAGCAGCAGATGCCTTGCGTCGTGGTGCGGGCGGCGCGGCGGGGGCGTGGACGGTGTGGTGCTTTACGCGCGGGGGGCGCGAGGCCGAGTCGGAGGGCTGGAGCTCAGGGGTGTCGATGAGGTCCCACTGGTCGTCTTCGTCCGAGTAGTCGTCTTCGTCTTCGTCTTCGTCGTCGTCGTCGTCGTCGTCGTCTTCGTCGTCTTCGTCTTCGTCGTCGTCGTCTTCTTCGTCGTCGTCAGTCTCTTCCGAGTCCGAGTACTCGGCCTGGCGGTGAACCTGGACACCTGACGAGTCTTCGTCTTCGCTATAGCTGTATGCGTCGCCCGTGTGGTGGTCTACAGTGATTCCTTTCCTGATATTGATGGTGATGTCAGCGTCGCCTTTTGCACTGCGGGACGGTGAAACAGAAACGCTAGACGGAACGGAAATCGAAGCACTGGACGGGGCTGTGGAGCGGGAGGTGCGGGAAGTTGCGCGCGACGACACCTCAGACGGCGTCGCGCGGCGAGATACAGGGTGGCTACTGGTGTTGCGGTGCGAAAGCGACCGATGGGAAGAAACACGAGAGACTGCGCGACGATGGGGGAGGGCTATGACTAACGGCATGAGGCTGGCTGTCCGTACTCAGGCCTTCTTCCAGAGAACGGCCGAGTCCGGTGGTGTGTCGAAGGGAGAAGAAGGGAGCGAGCTTGAAGCCGCCGGGAGGAAAGGGTACGGGGTCGGCCTGGCTGGGCGTCGACGGTGAGTGGTGGGGGTCGACTTGGGCTGACCCTGACCGGTCCAGCAGCTGGCGGGGCAAATAGGAGCTTTGATATGGCGACTAGCCTGCGACCACACGGCGAGGCCTTGCTAGTCTCTCGGGCGTGTTTGTAAACAACTTGTCTTCGACAATTGTGGGGGCGGCGATGCGGTGAGCCTGCTCTGGTAGGTATCTAGCAGAGAAAGGGGGAGGGCCGGTCGGTCTGGGGCAGCTGATGGTAAGGCTGAAGCCTGATTCGACAGTCCGGCAGAATGCCTTGGATGTGCTTGTTCGGCTGGAGCAGAGCACTGGGCGGTGGCGGGCCTGAGACTTCCTTGCCGTTATGCGGAGTTTTTGCTTGACACTGTGCTAACCGGAGACGGGATGGATGGGTAGGTGTGCGAGGGACAATCGATAAGACGTTTTAAACACACCCGCGTGGGACAGGACACAGACGTGGAGAAGACGATGATGTGCAAACGGCGCGGCCTTGGGTTGCGATGGGTAGCGTTGGTGTGGGCAATTTGTCACCAATGTCGATGCCCTTGGGCACAACTGGGAGCGAAGCGGGGAATTGGTATGCGGTACCACCCTAAGTAGGGAACTTGCAGATGCAGTCCAACAAGCGACTACGAGACGATGCAGGATGACGCTGCGGGTGCTTGGTGTTGGAATTGATAGATAGATAGACAGGTAGGTAGATATCTAGGTGCCCCGGGCCTACGCCGAACTCTCCGGATCAGATAACAATGCGATGGTTTCCGAGCTGTTGACTTGAACATAGTACACCTGGCGAGAAAATGCGAGATGCGACGAAGTTGGCGATGCAGGCAACTGTGAGCGTAATGTGAGTGCGCAGGACAGTCGAGTCTACCGCACAGGAAATGCCCAATTTTCCTCTATTTAATCACAACATGCATTCCGCACGCCTCACTCACCCAGCCGCCATTCTCTGACTCTTTGCGCGCTGCTACGTGGTGCTTTATCATTCCTCACGCAACCCGCAGGCTTACCGCTTCCAGCTCAACTCGCCTGCATATAGACTTGAGCCATAGCAACGAAGAGGCTCGACGGGCTCGACGGGAGGCGCCATGCAGCCCAACGAGCCCGAGCCAGGAGATGCATGCCACGTGTGCCCTGCGATCCTAGCATCCCATTGGAGACTCGCACCACGGTCAAAAAATTGGCACCGTGTGCGCACAATCAGATGCCAGAGATGAATTTTGAACAATTGTTGTCTGCATTGTGCGGCTCGCGTCTGCCTTAGCTGCATGTTCTAAATGCATACCGCGCGTTGAGCAACCGGTGAACATGCGAGTCCTGTTGTCAACACCGGATGCTGAGATTGAGGCGCGGCGAAAACATGTGCGTTGCCGGTAAACAAGATGAAACCAAATGACGACAAAAAAAGCAATGCCTCCAACGCCTGGGTATATGGATGGCCAAAACATGCCGTGATCAACTCACTAACTCACATCGCTGCTGTAACCCAGCACTTCGACCAGCACATTCGCAAACGTACTCGTGGTCCAGAGCGCCACTAAGCCCCAGCCAATCGTCTTGTCCATTTTCCACCGCCTCATCGGTACGGCGACCAGCAGGCCCGCTAATGTGAAGAGCAAGGTAGCGCCTGAAATAACCAGCGTGGTGCTCACAGCGATGTGATACGGGCTGAAATGCACAGGTTTCTCTGGGTGCTTCTCATGACGGTGCTCGCCCTTGGTGATGGTCATGTAACAGCCACTCAAGCCAATACCGAGGAGAATATTGAGCATTGGGCCCCCAAAGCAGGCTGAGAGAGCCATGATTGGGAATCCAAGGCGCGCTACGGTTATGTCCGCAACAAGGTCTCCAAGGGAATTACCCACGGCAAAGATTGTAAGACCAAGAATAGCATCGCTCATGTTCAAGATGACGCCGAGTGTCCGTAGTACACCGACCACTTCATTAGCAATTGTGCTAATCCACGCAATAGCGACTACAAAACCGGCGAAACAAAGAAGCCCACGCCATCGCGGTGGCCGACTTGGCGTTGTTGTGACGAGTATGACTCCGAGCATGCACAGCGAGCCGATGAGGGCATAGAGAGTATGCCGCAGAAGCGCACGAGGGTCGTCGGGTTGCATATTAGCCCACAATATCAGTACAATGAAGAGTGGTGCCGTGAACATTTGAAGGATCACAAGCCATCGGTTCCATGGTTTGGGTTCTAGTGTCAGAGGTTTAGCCGGAAGTTGTTCGGGGGACTGTGCAACATGGTCCGCGCCAGTAATGTACACAAGAGGTGGGTTGCTTGTTGTCGTGCTAAAAGACGAACCGTTCGGTTGGCGCATATGGTGGGAGGTGCCCTTCATATTCATGGACGTGCCTGGCGTTGCTAGGCTTTCTGGCGGTAGTACTATGCTGCGGCCACGTGAATCGATGCTGCTGTTCAATGGTGTTAGCGGCGCTGGGAGTGCAAAGTCACGAGGTAGCTCGTCATGATCAGCCGGATCCTCGTCCTTTTGGGGCTCAACGACTGGAAGCGTTATCGTCAACAGCAGTACAGGTAAGCCAGCAATGGCTCCCAAAGCCTTTTCCCAAATGTTCTTCTCGTCCCAGCAAGTCAATGTTGGGAACAGAGCTCCGAAGAAGATGTGTGGTGGAGGAAGAAGTCGGCACGGCCACCATTTGGGAACTTTGGCTGTTTCGTGGGTGGTAAATGGATCTCGAGGAAACATAGACTCTGGTGACGCGCTCGGTGAGCGGTGTGGTCGTAGACTCGGCGGCCTAGAGCTTTGCGCGGACCAGGGATATTCCGTATATGCAGGGAACGGAACCGGTGGGGACGTGGCGTCTGGAACAGCCAGCTTCAGGTGGGGTGGTGCAGGCCGTTCGCCAGGGCCAAGGACTGGCGATGAATTTGGACTCAGTGATGATGCATTTGCGCGGACAGGGATTAGGAGAGGGCCATCGGCTCCGGGAGGTGCGAGTCGATTAGGGGATGGATGTGAGGCGTTTGGTGCGGGGCTTGGTGCTCGCGAGGAGCGCTCGGATGGGGGAGGTGATAAGGAGAATGTGGGCGAGAGCGGTGGCTGACCGCTAGGCATGAGGGTATTGCGGAATTCGGGAGTAGGCGGCCCAAGAGTGATATCAGGCACTGGCTCGAGTAGCGTGTGCGGACGAAGTTGAATGCTGTCGATATCGTTGGTGGATACGGCTCGCACCCTATTACCCATGTCCTGCTGGATATCGATATTAGGTCTAGTCACGTGTGGGGAAGCGTCCGAGTTGATGGACGCCACGTCGAAAGGAGGTCGGCCAGCAGGGTCCAAGGTAGTAGAGAGGTAGTCTTGCTGCTGCGCGGTGGTGTATGCAGGGTCATCTGAATATCTTCGCAGGCTGATTGGCATGGACTGGATGTTCCTAGACTTTTGCAACGATGAAAGAACGGCTCTGAACTCCAGGGCTCCAACAAGACTGGGACGGATTGGTGTATGTGTATTACGTCGGCTCCCAAGTTGCGGTCTGCTGACACGCATGTTGTTGCTCATCTCGCCCATCCACCGCTCGCGTTCCTCCTCCTGATCGTCTTCGTCAAGGGAATCCTGGCCGGCTCGTTCAAGGTTGGTAAAGTCGTCAATAGAAAGACCCCGACCGGGGGTCCTGCCACCGGGTGGGGCTTCCTCGTCGTGAAACTCGGGGATCTCTTCTATCTCGCCACCGGGGGTAACAAAGTGGCTCCTCATTGCAGCGGCCTTGAGTCTCCTTGCTCTTCGCTGGTTGATCCACCAATGCCAAGCCACCACGAATGCGACGTAGAAGAGGTAGAACCCGACCATGGACAAGGATTCCCAAAGATGGAGCTTTCCGTCCGCAATGAAGCCCATGCTGAATGCTGCAGCTACGAGGAAGAAGGACACGTCGCGTAAAAAGCTCTTGCGTGCTACGGCAAAGGGGCGGATGAGCGCCATTGAGCCGGCAACGACAGCCGAGATGAAGCAGGCAGCGCCAATAAGCTCCCCAACCGCCAGGCTTGCAGCGTGTGTGCGAAATGCAGCAAAGGTAGAGAAGACATCTGGACTGCCATTGCCAAACGCAAGGAGGGTAACGCCAGCCAGACTCTCGCTCATGCCGAGCATGCTGGCGATGGTGTTGAGGTTTACGCAGAAGAAATCGCTCGCAGCGATGCCAATGGTGCTAAAGAGCATGGCGAGCCATAGAGTCATGAGAGCGAAGGCGACGGGCTTGGCGTTGGGCATGCGACAGTAGTAGAGGGTGAGGTAGGAGATGACGCCGGCTTCCTCATCGGGGCAATTGGCAAGAACGAAGGCGCACTGGTCTTGGGCGTGGTGGACAAGCCGACACTGGCGGATCGAATCAGCATGGCACAATGTAATTGTCACAATAAGAAACTGACCTCTTCATCCTGGATGACAAGGTCTCGTTTGCGCAAGGAGCCATGATCCGACCGGTAGCCTTTCGCCAGGGCGAGGATGGTGATGAGAGATATGGCGAGTATGGTGAGGGCAAAGGGGCGGGCCGAGTATTTTGAGCGCCGCCATCGCCGGACAGTGTGCAGAATGGCGTCGTCGTTCATTGTCGCGACATGTTCCCCTCGATTCATGCACACGGGGACGGAGCTGGGCAGGATAGGGTGCGCCGGCAGTACTAGGGACGGGAAGGTGAGGTCCGGAGAAGATTCGTCGAGTCTGTCTGAACGTGGGCGTGTGCTCGGTCGAGGGGCGACGTCTGGCACTGGGCCTTATACCAGCATCGGTGAGGCCGCCGTGTTATCGACTAGCAATGTGCTGGCGTCGTCACAGGTTCCGCGCGGAGTGTTTGACCGCTCGTGCATGCACGTGAGATGACGACAGTGAGAATTACAAGAAGAAGAATATTGGGTTGGGATGAGCGCGATGGGGGATGCCGCGGTCAAGGATATGGGCTAGACATGGGCGACGAACAGCTGCATGCGTGAATGCGTCCCAGAGACCCGGGGGGGTGGGGAGGATTCTGTGGCGAGTGCTGTGGCTGGTACTGTGGCTGTGCGTATGTGGCGGTGGTGGCGCGCGGGGTACAGGGGGTGCGCAACCTGTTGACAAACAAACCATCCGTCTTCACGGCCAGCGACGGGATATCAGCCACAACCATGGCACGCGCGACCAAGTACAGCATCGCGGGCTCACCGCAAAAGACGCCGATCAAGTAATGTTCCAGCTGCATGCAATGAATCGTCGCACCCGACTGACCTGACGGCACAGAGTACCGCTCAACGACGACCGCCAGGAAAAGGCCAACCGCCGCCATGCCTTCCACGAGGCACAGCGCAACTCTCTGCGGGCTTCAGCTTCGGCCACTCCCAGCCGAATGCGCATTTCGCTCGCTACAGGCCAGGGCAGCCCGCACACGCCGTCCCAGGACCCGGATGACGACATGCCGGATGTGGCAGGAACGGCCGTGACGCCTATGAAGCGCGTCATGCCCTTGCTGGCCAACTTTGAGGAATGGATGAAGATGGCCACAGACAACAAAATCAACGCAAACAATTCCTGGAACTTTGCCCTCATCGACTACTTCCACGAAATGTCGCTTCTGAAAGAGGGCGACGGCGTCAACTTCCAAAAGGCTAGCTGCACTCTCGATGGCTGCGTCAAGATTTATACTAGCAGAGTCGACAGCGTGGCCACGGATACGGGCAAGCTGCTCAGCGGGCTCGCCGAAAATGCAAGCAAGAAGCGCCGTGGGGACGATGAGGGCGAAGACGGCGAGGATGACGACGGCGAGGAGGGGGAGGACGGCCAGAAGAAGCGCAAGAAGCGGGCTGCGCGGTCTGCCGAAGTAACCCTGGCCACATCCTTTGCTCAGCTGCAGAACAAGAAGATGGAGCTTGAGTTTGCCGTTGATCCTTTGTTCAAGAAGGCATCGGCCGACTTCGACGAGGGAGGTGCCAAGGGTCTGCTACTGAACCATCTGGCCATCGATGCCAAGGGAAGAATCGTCTTCGATAGCAGCGACGATGCGAACGATGCAACTGCGGAGGATGCACGCGCAACACCCGTGCCAGAAGAGCCGGCCCAGTCAGAGATGGAAGAGGCGCTTGACATCGACGTCGACATATCTGGACTCGCCGCCAAGTACTTCCCGGACCTCCTTCGCCTTGATGAACAAGACATCTGCCCTTCCATGAAAACATTTGACCTGGGCGACGTCAACGGATCCATGGATTTGCCCTTCATGAAAGCCCCGGAAGACTGGCGCAACGATGACAAGAAGGATGACGACGACGAAGAGCCCGGTAACCGATCTGGCCTGTTCCTAGATGATGAAAATCCTATGGGATTTGACGATGATGATGACATCAACATAGGCGGTTTTGATCTCCCCCCTGAGACCGGCTTTGGCGAGGGCGGCGAGGTTTGGGCGCGGGAAGCCATCCGCGATCCCCAAGCCCGAGTCCACAACATGACCCTAGGAGAAGGAGAAGAAGAAGGCGCTGAGGCTGATATGGCTGATGGTGCGCAATATGGTCTCTCTATGGCTCACGGCCGAGACCAAGAGCAGGAAAACATTCTCAGCTACTTTGACCAAGCTCTCAAGAAGAACTGGGCAGGTCCCGAGCACTGGCGCATCCGACGTGTCAAAGATGTCGGCAAACCAGCAACTGTCACGAAAAGGAAAGAGAAGGAGCTTTTTGAAATCGACTTCTCCGCGCCAATGTCACAAGCTACAGCAGATATGCTCTACACTCCTGCAACCTCAAACTCAACTATCTCGCTACCCAAGGCCCAGTGGAAGTCAAAGACTCGGAATTTGCTACCTGATGATAAGCACTTCAACTCACGACAACTCTTGCGTCTGTTCTTGAAGCCCAAGGCGCGCATGGGTTCGCGCCGTGAAGGCCGGCGACTACAACCTCAAAACACGAGGGAGCCCGCACACGGCGATGTCGATGAAGCTTATTGGGCCAATCGTGATGGTCAAGATGCCCTTGCTGAAGAAGACGGCACGGTACAAGGCAATTACGACGCCGATTTCTTTCAAGACGACGGTCTACCTATGCCGGGAGGCCCAATAGAAGATGATGACGACTTTGCTGACGCTAGGGACCATTTTTCACCACCGCCACAAGACGGACCCGAAGCTCTGCAGCCCATAGACGGCGCGATACCAAGTTCACAAGCCGATGCGTTTGGCGCACAACTCGTCACGCAGAGCCGAAGATTCCGGCCCGAGTACGTGCAATACGCGCGAGTAGCCAAAAAAGTGGACGTTAAGCGCCTCAAAGACGAACTATGGAGAGGTATTGGCCTAGAAGATGCAAGTCCCCTCAATCCACTTCCCTGCACCTAGACTAACACACATCCCACAGATCTCCGCCCCACCACCCCAAAACGCTCCCGATGACCCGGCCTCCAAAGCCGTAGACGGCTCATTGACTTTCACATCTGTCGTCAACAACCTACAAGCCGTCTACCCCAAACAAGCCATGGCAGACATATCCACTAGCTACTGCTTCATCTGTCTCTTGCATCTGGCCAATGAAAAAGGCCTCGTCATCAACAACCAAGACAATTTCGAAAATTTAACCATTCGCAAGGACTTTACGGCGGACTTGAGTGTTGGCGGTGAGTAAAGGGTATCGTGTTTAGAATAGCGCGAGGGGGTGGGTTGCATTGCGTTACGTCACATTGGGTAGAATTAATGATACCATGTTGGCATTTATACAGCGTTTGACTAGTGACGTGTTATGATATCTTTCAATGCGCAATTTTACTCGAGAGCATGTGTTTTTGGCTCTTGGGTGTGTTGTTTTGATTGTGATTGAGGGCTTTGTGGATATTTGTGGCGATATGTGGGTTAGGCACAAAGTAGAAAGCGGGCGGTTTGTTATGCGCTTCTTTTGTAATGTGTTGGTGTTTCTTCGCTTGGTGAGCACTGGTTTGGTGGTGGCAATCGGGATTTTGATGTGTTGGTGAGTTTGCCCATGTTAGTAAGTTTGCCCATGTTAGTAAGTTTGCCCATGTTAGTAAGTTCGCCCATGACTTTCGATAATTATTTCATTATTTTTAAAGATCTAATGGTAGGACATCGGCTCAGAACACCTCGTTCAAATCGCTGTTTGTTACTCCTCATCGTGATCCTCTCTTCTCCTCTGGCGATTGAGTTCATCAATGACCTTCTTTCCGCATGCTAGTACCTCCAATGTTCGACTCTTGTTATCGTGGTCCCTTGTTTCAGGAACCAAAAACCATGTGGTTATTGCACCTGCTACCATGAATGCACTCATGACCTGAAGCACCGTACCCAAGTTGTCCATTTCCCATTCATACTGGCCCCTCACATCCTTGGGTTTGAAAGCATAGACAAGAAAGATCTGAACAAGCCAAGAACCAAGTTTTCCAGCAGCTGCGGCGATACCATGGCATGCACATCGATAGCGAGTTGGAAATATCTCTGCGGGGATCTAATCTTGTTAATTTAATTCAGCCTCTTAGTTCGCAAAAAAAAAAAAAAAAAAAGGCTTACAATGAAAGTCGTCACATTCGGTCCAAGGTTAAAGGCGATGTGACTCAGAACGTAAAGAATGATGACCCCTGTGCGGTCGTGTCCCATCAGACTCTTCCATGCACTGCCTGTCACAATGAAGAGCACAAACAACACCAAGAAGCCCCAGAATTGGATAACCTTGGGCGATACATGCTTCACAATCTTTATCATCAGCAGTCCACCTATGACGGTGCCCGCAGAAACCAAGACAAGCGTATGAGTGCTGTTGTCCCTGAGCGTCCCATACACCGAAGGAAAGTCGGGTTGATTGTTTGGCTTTAGTTTTTGCTCTTCCCAGATATGGCTTACGATTTGTGGAGAAGACATTCCTAGGCCGTAGACTACGATACTAATAAGCATATACGATATCGTGGAGCATCTTTTGGTCGGGCTGGCTTACATGCAAAATCAAGGAACAACCAGGCTAGTGAGGTCCCTGCTAGATACTGCCAGTTGCCCTCGGTAATAAAGAACTGCTTCGCATCTTGCACCGAGGCAAGCGGTGGGACAAAGTTGGGATCGCCTGGCGGTAACTCAGGGTGTGGGGTCGCCGCGTTGTGAAGTTGTGCATCGACGGGCCTTCGGTCGGACTCATCCTCACTCTCAATTACTTCATCGGGCGCGATTTCGGAACAGGCTGAGGTTCGTCTAGATACAAGAACTTCCGAAGTAACAGGAAGCATTTCGACTTGGCCTCGTTCTGGTTGAAGTTCTGGTGCACCAAAGTAGTCTGCTGTATCTTTTAGGGTACTTTGGGTATTTTGAAGAATATCTAAAGTATAACGTGGTGATTCCGGGATTGTAAATCGAAAGGCCAAGGCGATGAGCGCTGGGATGATACCAATACCCACAACGAGTCTCCAAAGCCTATCAATAGCCCGGAAGCACTCTATGTCGGTTGGTTGGCAATATGGCAACTCTCTTTCGATCCATGGCTTGTATGCCTCAACAGCTACGAGGGAGATTATATTTGCAAGTAGTTGTCCCATCGGTTGTGCGAAAAAGACCCAGCTGAGCATACGAGCGCGATATCTTCTCGGCGCAAACTCGGCCGTAATGACCTACACCATTGTTAGCAGCCTACGGTGAATGATCAAGAGTTGCCTACAGCGCTCAATGGATAATCCGCGCCTATGCCCACGCCTTTTTGGTTGGTTAGCGATGTTCGGTATAGCACAGAATGAAGGAGAAATGGTAGCACCCACCCATGATTGCTCTCCATGTAATCAGCCAACCTGCGATACTCATACTGTTTTTCTCTCCAGTAGAGCTCATCAACAGGAGCATTGTGCCAACAATAATAATTACTAACTCTAAACCATACATCTTGCGTCGTCCAAGAACATCGGCGGCAAAACCAAATCCAACTTGACCAATCATAGTACTAGCTAGCGTGGCGCACATCATGGCCGTTTTGATAGATGTTGGGATTCCAGGTATCTTTGGTGGCGTAGCATTTTCATCAGTGCTGGTCCAATAGACATAGCCTAGCATAGGTGTGACTACGTTTAGTGCAAACAGTCCAAACGCATCTGTCATAACTAAAAGTTCGCGTAGGGGGTTAGTGTACACCTAAAGTTCGTAGAGTAACCTGGCATTACATACACCCAATGCCAGCAACAATGACAACCCAAATTTGGAATGGTGCTTGATCGATCGTGTGTAGAGTCCATCTTCGCCGTTTTGCTTCCTAGGCTATGGTTAGCTCTACTTTCCAGACAACCAAAAAAAAAAAATTGTACTTACTGGCACACCTTCACCTCCAGCTATCAAATTTTCAACTCCAAGGTGGCGACCCTTCAAAGGCCGGGAAATCCACTGCTGCAGCCCCATGGCCAGGGATCGGTCTGAATGTCTGAACCTCAATAACGGTGGAACAACGCCACCTGAGCAGGCGTGAAAAGTAGCGCGAACAAGTTCTGATCGGATATTATGTGTAGTAATACACAAGCTCATCTTTGGGGCCTCGTCATTGATATCATGGGGGGGCAATTCTACAGCCTCCACAAACCATTCTTGGAAGGGGGCACTGTCGCAGACATTGCCCTGTCCGAGACGAAATAGGCAGACCGGTCAAACTTCTGAGACGTAAAGGGCCTGGTATCTTTCCCTGTAGTTCGCCACGCTCGTATTTATTCTACTGATTAGGCGCGATAATTGGTGGCGTGCTTCATGCGAGCCAAGTGTGTCAAAGCCTCATTTCAAGTGCCTCTGGTTTCCCGGTGGCCGAAAGTAGAATGCCGCTCTTGGAACTTAACCTGTGGGCTTTTAAACGGTCAAAAAAACCTGCATGTTAGCAGACAGGCACAGGGACGCGACTGGAGCACGCCGGTGGGTTCGAGAGCTCGGGCGCGAATAAAATAGCTTGACCAAACTTATACTAGAAAGGTGCGGGTGAGTCCCGAGTACCAGTTAGGAGGACAAAAAAATCCATGCCCCATATATATTGGTTCGGATTGTGGAGTTTCCAACGGCCGTTTGGTTCACCACGTGGTGGTCCTGAACGATCTCATTGCATCGCTAGAAGCCGCCTTACCCGTTTTGGCCACGCGTCTAGGTACCGCCACAAGATTCAATACGAACGACACTTCCCGACCGAATTCCAGGTGGGAATGTGCTTGACCAATATCTGGGTGTGCTAAGCCCCGCATGCGACAGCGGTCTGCCTTCAGGGTAGCCCTGCAAGGACCCAGTCCTTCTATCGGGGCTCAGACGACAGTTACTACATCCCCATTTTCTCCTTGCAAGAATTTGGTTCTCATCCGACAGTGCTCTTCTTTGCCTATGAGCAGCCGTAAGGTTGCATGAGAAGTCGCTTTCTAGCTAGGGCCGCGCTCGAGCGCGGGACGTGTCATCTGTCATGTCGTTTGGCTTCAGCCCAGCTGATATCATAAAGCTACTCGAGATATCAACACGGGTATATATTGCTTTTAAAGGTATATCGTGAATCCTTCGAGGGCCTTTGATCCTAATCCGATACTAAATAACATCCAGATGCAAACGAAAATTCAGAAGTTCAGGTGGAATCGTTCGTACGCGAGTTTCAAGCGTTCGCGCAATGTCTCCTCAACCTGGATGAACTAATGAAAGAGTTCGGGAAGCCATTACCATATCCCGTCGAAGAATTCAAAAAGACCCTTTCAAGATGCGAATCATCTCTCAAACCGTACAAGGAACACTTGGTTGACAAGAAGATGAGCATACCCAAGATTGTATGGACAATCAAGTACATTGGTAAAGAGAAGGAACTCGACAACCTTCGAAAGCAGATTACAGGACACTACCAGGCCTTGAACATGTGTATCTCATTCCTGCAACTGTAAGCGCGTAGTAACCTTCTAGGCTATATTACTTACCAAATGTAGCCGACTTAATTTGGAATCTTCCAAACGCGAACAGCGCCTTCTTATCGAACCGCGTCACCGAAGTATGAGCCTTGGAGGCCAATGGTTCACAAGTGGTGCAATTGGTAGATCGTTGCCCTCCTCGCCATTAGCCCTACCCGCCCCAGATGACGCACACCCGTTATATAAGGACTGGGAAATTTTCTACAACTGGCTTAGGAATGAGGACGAACGCCGGGGGGAAGACTTGGAACTCGTCCGACCGTCATCTTGGGGTGATACGCCGGCGACAGACCCTGGCACAGCCACCGCTCTGTACCGTCTGCGGTGCGAGGTTGAGGATGCAATCATATTCGAAGAGAATCGAGCGAAGAGGGCAGCGGTTGAAAAACGTGCTCATCTTGCGCCTAGCGACGCTATGAAGCAAAAGGTCCGAGAAATGCCCCCCGCACCACAACGCACGTATACGACAGATACGGAAGCCTCTAGCAGCTTCAATCCGCTTGTCAGTAATAATCCTTTAAGTGATTCGACAGCCACTCTTCGACCAAAGCCTAGCACACCATCTCCAAAAGCGACTCTATTAAGCAGTCCGCAAATTGAGCAGGAGTTCTTCAGCTCCCCTGAGTGGCCCCAGTCTATGTCGGGGTCTCGTGAGCCAGCACGGTCGTCCGTTTCTACAAACCGTAGTAGTATCAGTACGTCGCCTGATAACCGGTTCTCGACAGGCGGTCTCAGCATCAGCACTCCAGGTACTTCTCCCGAAAGTAATTTATCACATACTCTTCGCACTGTTCTTTCGTCAGCATCACTCGCTACAATCGCCTTGGGGGATAGCGCATTACAATGGAGCAGCCTTTGTCGCAAAGTCCAAGTTGAGCGAAAGTTCTCAGAGCGTGTCCACGGCAAAGAGAAGACAATTTTCGAAAGTCAAGAGTGTGACGTACACTGGAGGTATCGAGAGGATGGTGGTATCTCATTGCGCTCTTCCTATCGGTCTAAGAAAGATGGTAAAGCCAGGTCATGGATTCTGCAAGATTTCCCGTCCCTCGGACCCTCAATCCCGCTGACAACAACGATTGATGGATATGTCTCGATCGACTTTCCTAGAGGGTCATTTGGTAGGCTGGACAAACAATGGTTGGGTGTAAAGTATACTTTTGCAAAGTCTGAGTCCTCGGCCGCTTTCCAGACATTGCTGTATACGAATAATGGTAAGGATGACGCCGAGCTGGAATTTGATCGAGCAATCCGAACCATTTCATCGGACAAGAATCGCCCCGAGTGCCGTGGCAGAAATTTGCGTCTATGGCGACGTACCGAAATGCATCTGCAAGCCGATGGGCCAGTAACCTCAGAAGTGCTGATACTGCTATTCTACACCAGCTTTCTTGAAGAGAAGGGCCATTGGGTCGAAGAACCGCATTACGCATTCGAGTGGCTGGCGGAATCCGTATACAATAAAACGAGCGAAAAGTTGACCCTGGTGTTCTCAAAAGATCCAACGAAGTGGACGTCTGACAAGATTTTTCGGCGACGCGAGTCTTCGCAATGCTCGACGAGTAGCAACCCGCCAACAAGCCCGACCGCTACGACACGAATGGAATCGGTGACGAAGTCTGGAGTTACACGCTCAGGAACGAGAGATTCCATAGCTTCGATACCCGGTTCAATAAAACCCTCGCACTCGGTCTTTGGCCGGAGCGGCGCACCGCGAAACGGTCATTTGAATTCATTTGGCTACGCGAAACTAGACATTGAGTTCCAGAATAGTAAGGATCGAAAGGCATTCTTGGACGTTTGGAAAACGTATGTAAAGCCTTTAGGCGCTCTATCTTGAATTATTTGTTCGTTAGCGCGCGCAAGTTGGCCAGGATACCCTTTTAGTAATAAGTAATGATTACAGAAGCAATGTCTGTATATTCATAGAAGTCTTCCTAAACAAGTCTCCCAGACAGTAGACCCATATGCGCGACTCAGATCATATGGAGCGAATGCTTAGTAGATCAGGAGGCAACATCATGATAATATGTATAACACATAAGACCGAAGAAGCCAATGCTGTAAGAATTGGCTTTCACAATGATTCAATCAAATCAATATACACCTCAAGGGAGTTTTTTTCCACTTGTGAAGTGCCTCGTTACAATTTTGTCAAACTATGACCACTAACGCTACCAAGTAATAGAATTTTAACGTCTAACGGACGAATACAAAGAGACCTGTCCGACGAAGAATAATATGATGGATACGGTGGCGACAATAGTGTATGTGACCGCAACCTACGTTCCAAAATCAGTATGCGTAGTCTCAATTCCTACTAAAGCATACCTTTGTATTGTCCTCCCATAGTCCTGGCCAGTTTAGATGAGACGTAGCGGACCAAACATGCAAGAACATGCCTATAATCATGCACAGCGTTGCAGTCGTCAGAAACATTACCGGCATCTGCCACGTCATGATTTGAAGCAGACTAGGAGTCCGGCGCCCCGTCTTGCTTGAGCGACTGTGCTCTCCATTAGTTTTAGCTAGCAATCTTCGAATATTACTGAGTCCATCACGATGTGAAGAGAGACGGTGCAATCGGACGGTTTGGTCCGCTGCGGAGAGAATGCTGAAAAGCGCGAGGATGATGCCGCAGTACCAAGATGTGCGAATAGGCCATGGTGACTTTTGGCCATTAGGCAATATATTGGGCCAACTTCCCGTTGATGTGAGAACACCGGCGAGTAGAGCAGACTAGGCTCAATTAGTGGTGTGGTTTAGCAAAGTATAGAACTTGGATCGAAATCAATGCATGGATGCTTCCAAGAGGACGCATTTCACGAAATTGAGAACAATGTTTACTTGCCACGACGCCGACAAAGTTGAGCTCACTCAGCTTGTTATCTCTCTACTGCATAGTAAGTTCATCCTTCTGTTCTTCGCCTTCAGTATTGAGTAAAATCTCAATGGGATCGTAAGTGGATGGATCGGGTGCATAGATACCACCGCCAAAGAATTGCAGGACTTTCAAAGCAGTCCAGTTGGAATCGGTGTTTTGATTCGACGATCTCTCCTGCGATGGAGCTCCTAGCATTGGCGTTCGCTCACCGGCACCCCCATCCTCGACGTCTCGCTGGTACGACATTATTGTAATATTCGATGTCGGCTCGAATTTAAAAGTGAATATCGTCTTGGAAGTAAAGGGTTTTATTTAATTGTTTTAACGCAGCGGGGAGCTTGTTGGGTCATAAACTACGTGGCTATGACGTATATGCTGGATGTGGTAGGTTTTGCCGAATGAAATCGGCGCATGACTTTTGATCCGCCACCAACTATCTCTATGGAAATATGAAATACACCACTGCCTAAAAAAGTGATATTACCTATTTACTAAAAATTTGAAAGGGATTTTAATCCGGTTCTTTCAAATGTAGCTGCAAAGCTACAGGGACATCAAATGCTCGGGTAGTAATCCAGAAATCGGGTTGACAATTATCTTGTAATCATGAAATCGCTAGTTGGCAACTCTTGAAAAGCAATTATAATCGCAGGATATGAGATCTCCATGTTGGAATAGGATAATAGATACAATCCCTCGTGTCGTATGTGAGTTGGGAGCATAGAACAATGCCGTGCTGTTGTCATCCCATCCCCTTCAATTATCCCCATGTACCTGATTCATTAATCACTCTCCGATCGTAGGCTATCCTGCGTGCGTACGGCTCATATGTTCATGAATACTTTTCAGACCATAATCTTCCTCACATATCAAGCACCTCAAATAATAGAGCCCTCTCGTTTTCTGCGTCAGCGTCTTGCACTTAGGTATTTTTTCTTGGGATATTCTATTTCTTCCCTCAAGCGTATTGCATTCCTCAATTTATGCTGGGCTTCAGCTTATTGTAGTACTGCGCCGATGTGAGCAAATCGTTCGACCATATAGCGTGCGTCTTCCTCTGTAATCTAAGTTTTTCTCAAGGCTGACCGGCAAGTCTCGCATTTCCATTGAGTTACGGCATCTGGTGCACCTCGTCCCATGAACTCCCGCATCATGTAGCACTTTGCCTTGCCACATTCATAGCACCAAGCGAAGACCCATAATCGATATTCTTCGACTGTTTTTTGGACATCGGTTACAGCATAAATGCCCCTTCCAACTTGAGCATGAAGTTCAACATGCGGGCGACGTCGGCGGAACGGACAAAATAGTGTTGTCATATTGATTACCATGCCAGCTTGGTTTAGACCATACCAGTTTACTAAACAACTTTTGCGCATGCTTTAGTCGCAACCCCGGACGTAGCACGCGCGACACAGCTCAATTTTCTCACAACTATTGAAACAGGGGTCGCACGATCTTGTAGTGTTGCCAGAATCCGGCCAGGATCTCAATTCCAGATTGACCTTATGTTGGTTGGTTATACGCTTCCCTCGAAGTGTGAGTACTGGCCTGGGAAAGATTTTTGAGTAGGGTTTGACTTTGACGTTAAAGTTCTCGGGCCTACTTGTCACAATATGATATAATATACCCAGTTTAGACTTGAGTTGAGGCAATCTGGGTACCCTCCACCCATTGTAATGAAGCCACTCCAGGCCATTTTCTCTCGCTACTTCATCGACATTAGTTTTGATAGCAATGATAGTCTTTCGATCATTAAGACAAGCGACACGCTTGTATGGGTCTGGCATCGCTGAGAGAAACTCATCCGGACAAATAACTCTGCTGAGACACTTTGTACAATCCAAAGTCGGTACCGAATTCTCATAATGCTCTTTCACTAGCGGGTTGGTACGACTACTTCGGCAGTAATGACACTTTGGAGGCACGTTCAGATCGCTCGGATTGCGGCATACATACTATGCCCGACATGTCCGAACACTACACCGAACCCATGGGGCGTAAAGCATCTCATCGTTCCCTCTGGAAACATTTGCGTTGACGGCCCGTGTTTTATGATTGGAGTCAGTCCAGCCACTAGTCATGCATAGTCCACATCTTCTACCAGAATTTGGAGCCATGGTGGTGACAGAGCGTGGAAAATTACACCCATGACAGAGTACCACCGGCCCAATGGGCATCTCGGCCTTTTCTGGCGCCCATACTACTTTAACTATAAATATTGAATGAGATGTAGTACCATTATGTTGCACAAGGAAAATTCGACTTAGATAGTAGTAGTGAGGGTAGAGACAATCACAGGGGTCTAATGTTATCTTGAGTCTGCTTTTGGCTTCCTCGATTAGCTCCTCGTCATCGAGATTGAGAAGTATATTCAAGCAATTGGGGCTCCAGGGTTCTATTTCGTCCGACTTCTTCTACTTGCTACACTAGAACAACATCGCACATGCAGGAGTGTAAAATGGTTTTAGCCGGATGTAGGAAGGCACTGCTGCGAGTACTGTAGCTGAGCGAACAGAAAGCATGGTACCAGGTAGGACGGTATGGAGCAAAACCTTCCAAAAGTTCCAGTCATACTCGATTGATGCCAAAACGAACGGAATCCGTGGCGCTGTTTCAATAGTTTCGGCAGCAATGTGTACCGGAAGACCCGATTGTGTTTTGACGTATGTCAATTGCGTGAGTATCCTTGCAAACCGACTAGGTTTGTGTCTATCGCGTGAAGTTCCGATTTCGAGTAGCTTAGCACGGCTGAATGTAGTTTTTGGGGCTATTTCTCTCATCTTTCTCATTTTTTTGCCTGGTATCTTCCCCGTCATGACCAAGTTGTAGAGCAGGGTCGAAAATTGCACATGGGAAATGCTGGTGTTCATGAACTGTCTGGAGTATTTTCAAAATTTCTGCCGAATAGTCGTACGACCCCTCGAGCCCTTCTTGCATTCTTATTTTTGCCTCCGTGTTGGATAGCTTTGTGGCGCATTCCCCAACTTCTAGTACCAGGCCGTAGCGCTCGGGACTTTCGTGGTCACTATATACAGCGCGCCACAGCTCGCCGAGGACTAGGTTGAGCGACATGCTTTCAATATTCATTCGAAAAATTCTCTTCAACAGTGGCCTCACTACACTTGCCTTGTACGGGTCGTCATTCTTGTATCGTTGGGCGGGGGCTTTGGCTGGTATAGCTCTCTTTGGTATATGTTCGTCAAGGACATGAGTATCTACTTCCATCTCTACAAAAGTAGAAGATATTAGATTTCTAACGTCCGTTTCTATAGCCCCCACGAGTAGAATATCGAAAGGATTTAGCGTACTCTCTTAGAGAAATGCGTCGTCTGACGTATCGTTCTGACCCTTGATATGCTTGATGCTGCCGTAGTTCTTTGATATCAACTTGGCCGACATAGGGGTGCTGTGAGCGTTAGCCTTCCCTATGCCCATCCATTCGAGAAGTAGATTAATAGTGATCTATGTAATACTGACAAGACACGAGCCTCGAGTCATTATGCTAAGATATGCGTAGCACCCGGCACTGTAAGAAGGGTATCCTAAATCATCGCTCAAGAAACAAAAGACCTGTGCCAACTTCGGGCCGGAACAAAGTCGTTTGCATACCGATATCCAATCCTTGAAGTAGGATCCGCAGCTTTCATACGAACTTCCCATGTTTGATAGAAGATCGTCAGTGTAGTAGTTGCTAACATGAAGACTAGGCGTATTGGTATAAAGCAAGGCGGTAGTGGTTACGTTCTCGCGCATAAGATTGCGTGCTTGTGAAAGACACATCCGCGTGGCTTCCGTGAGGTCACCTTCTCTTCTGAACTCATGTCTGTAACGTGCTTCCGCAAGAGTCGAGGCTATGACATTTTCAAAACCCTCGTCGCTATGATCGCACCAGCCGCTCCATCCTTGTATATTGTGGCCTAGAAGCCCAACCCTCTCAAAGCTGCTAGTGAGGTCTAATAGTGCAAAGATGTTGGGCAATGAAATTTCGAGTGACGAGCTGAGCGAGTTGTGGGAAGGAGACGAAGGCTGGGTTAAATCCGCGATTATGAGGAGATCATAGACCTCGGTCGCTGACTCCATACTGATTGACAATCAAGGCCAATCGGTGTGCGAAAAAGATCGCGGATTCAGTCATAATGTTCATAACGTGTACCGGTGGACCTGCAGCATGTAAATTGGGCCAGGGCAATGTCCCATCTTCGAGTTAACTCCCAATAGGTTAGAGTGTGCATACGTCCCCGGCTTACCTATGATTGTGAGTCTGATGTCTCGCTCTTGCAGTCAGTTGTGCAACTTATTATATTCAATCGAGTAGCAAGAGCCTAGATTATCACTGCAAAATAGCTTAGACACTAAAAGTCAATCCAAGTATGAAAAAGGCTAGAAAACATAATTGCCAACTCCAAATTCTCTCGAGGGACCCCATCTTTTGCGTACCCAGCATTTACGTCATGCCTGAATAAGTGATACATGAATTCGACGATAGACATCGACTGTGAAAAAGAAGTACTATGCCAGTATTTAATCACACTAACTTATTTTCACACTCGACCAACTATCCGGCGTTTCAATGAATCGCGTAAAAATATGGATGCCTGGCACATTTCACACAGGTCCCTGTGCATTTGCCTAGCCTAGCCGACCGCGACCCCGCACAAGTTCTTTCCTCCTTGTCAATTACATATTAATGTTATTCCGGGTAACTGGGTGACCCTGGTAGCCAGGGAGGAAAGAGGGCCCATTCGCAGGAGAACCTTGAGAAGACATAGTTCCTGATTCATGGGCCTGGCTAGATCGATTTGGCCAAACCCCCTCAATTCCCACAACGCAAAGAGAATGCCGGTATCACTGAGTACACATCATAATCTCGATACCTGAACTTCAAATTTTGCGTATACTAGGGTATTGCAGCTATGTTATGCCTCGGAATATTGTTTTTGTTCTTGTTCATCAAATCTCCCGAGGTCGTGGATCGGGCTCCGTTGGTTTGGCTTGCTGGCATTTCCTTAATAAGGCGCCCCATTATGACGATTTTTGTGCGAAAAGGCCTTCCCTTTAAGTAGGGTTTTGACGCGATCGTTTTAGAATGTCCGATGCTAGAAGCCGTGCTGACCTTAGCACACGTAGAAACGCAAATTGTAGCCTCTTGGTTGTAGACGGATCAACGGGAAGAGCCGATTTGCAATGCTGCAGTCTACCACATGCGAGCCGGCCCTACTCCTCAGCCTCCGCATTTGTAGCTCGTGGGGAATGTTGTATCGATTTCGAGTCCGGGGGATCATCTTGGAGAGGAGGATGTTCTGTAATCGTGATTTTGTTTCATTATCTATATTCCATTGCCATTTAGAAGCGTTCGTAGATTTTAGTTGGCTTTCCCCTTTCCTCATCTTCTAGGGTAGAATTACTGCCATTGCGACCCCGGTGCATTGTTGGGCCAGGCATTGTCGCTGATCTACTTTCAGCACGTTCTGCTACGACTGTAGTCGATATACTTTTATTGATTCCACCTCTCCTGTCTTCTGTGGATATATTCGCGTCCAAGAATGTTTGCTTGTCGGATTCACTGCTTTGCCTCCCACCGGTAACAGTTGTTGTACGGATTGCCCTCTCGTTTGTTGGCCGAAGCTTTTCTAATGGCTGCATACTGTGGCTGTTCTTGTAGGAATTCTTCTTCCGGCTCCACCATTTTCCGGTGGAGTTGGCCGTCGATCCTCCAAGAGGAGTCTTTAAGAGTGGCCTAAGAGTCGCTATGCAGCCGGCTGTTATGCCTATGCCTACCTCTACCGTGCTCCAGATTGCAAAATCTGTTGTTCGGTAAAGGAAGTCACCCTTGTACTCTCCGAGACTGGTCGTGTAAGGAAGGCGGATAATTGTTGCGGTTGAGCCACTGTGCATGAATGTTAGCATCTCTACTAATCAACAAGTGGTATCGAGGCAGCACGGTGAAACTAAAATACCCAAGTAATCACTTACATCGCTGCCAAGCCAATAATTGAGCTGACGAGCACTTTCGCGCGCTTCTTCATTTGTAGATCTTTTACAATAAAGATAGGTAGGAGGCCAAAGGTCCAGTCTGCAAACGAGTTCAGGCCCGAGACCACGAAGGTAAAGATCATAACCAATGATGCGGAAAGACATTTGCCGGAGTGGGTAGGATCCAGATCCCACCAGTGCGAGATAGGATTACACTGGAAGATAACAACAGAAGTGTAGGCTACTCCAAGAAATGCTGCAATAATCATGATGGTTCGGATGATCCAAACATGTATTGGGATAATGGTGATGCGTAACAAGAAGAAGCCGACAGTAATTTTGAGCAGCGATGTAGACAGAGTGTAAAACACTTCACAAAGGAACCAGTAGCGAAGTGCGGTCTGGGCACTTTCATCCGTGAGCTCTGAACGACGTTGACCAGAACCGTGAATTGCGCCGCCCAGTTGACATGCCAAATATGCTGTGAACAAGGCAAGTGTCAGAACCATGGTATAGTCATCCCGTCCGAAGGACTTCACTAGACATATTCTACAAATCAAGTCAGAATATTGTTAAATGCAGTTAAATGCCTAGTGGACGAACCTTACGTAGCACCGCAAGCCTACTGTCAGCCATGTTAGGAAAAGAAACGTTATAGCGACACCTGCAACCTGCCCACCCCGATCCCGCATCTTCGGTGCTCCTTCGGCGGGTTGTATGTGCTTGGTATGACTCCGGTTGCTGAACGCAACCAAAGGCCTTTGACCCGGAGGGGTTCGACGTGGTGCGTCCAAAAAGATGGGACCGTTAGGACAACGTGGACCAAATTGTACCACTGTAGAATACCACAAGCTAGGAAAACGGTTCAATGTTGGATCACCATGGGTTTTTGACTTCAATGCCAGCTCCCGCTCCCCTTTGTAGATCTCGTTTAGTGCGCCAACAACTTCCTCACTTGTGCGGGTCGCCGGTCTCCACCGAGCCAGTGTTCGTTACAAAATAGGACGAGAGGAGTAAGTCTACCGGCGTCGAGGCCAATAGCAGAAATTCCACATGGTACCCCTGCGGAGGAAAAGGTCTTCCTCGACGCACCAGGACTTGTCGCATTGGCTAAGGGGCAACGCAATTGGTCGGCAAGAAGCAGATGCACGTGTGAGACCCACTAATTTCTGTTTCGCCTTCCATTGGGATATAGCGTTATGTTAGTAAACGGCCCATAAGTCATGTATTCATGCTAATGTTCTTCATATCCTAAACTCCGGCCGTGTTCTTTCGCACAGGTCTTCCCTGTGCCTGGCGGCTTCGTGAGTCGTGTGGCAAGACGGTCGCCGAGGTCTCGGTAACAATGTGAGCATGCCAACCTTGGTCCATCACGGTAACAATCGATGTACTATACATGATAGGTAGTAGGCTGAGAGGTTGCGCAACGAGTTAAACTTTGGCTCGTCTTGGTGGCGCCGTTGGCTTGTTTGTACAAGTTCTATGGGTGGCTAACCGGCAAACGTGCGATGGCGGCGTCGCCCCTGCCCGCGGGCACTAAAGCAGGATCCGGCCACACCGTTGCCACCAACCTCAAAAGCCCAGTTCAAGTTTTGAAGCAGCAATTTTCGTTGTGGCAATTTTCATTGTGGCAATGAGAACACAATGTCTACGCAATTTTTACCCATATGCAGCTTAGGTGCAGCATTATCGAGCCTCACAGGTCTCTGTAATGCTAAAGTCGCCCCCTTATTGCTCCTACGTCTTTGCACCACACTTTCTCCCCACTTAATAATGCCTTAGATGCCAGATTTCCCTTCGCCCGGAATATAAGCTTACGCGATTTCAATCGCTCCCGTGGGGTCCCCTGCCACTAATAATATGCCCAGAACTCTCCCCGTTGTATAAAGTTCAACGCAAAGGTAGAGCTAAACAATAATATGAGAACCGCTATACCCGTCTCTTTCATCTATTATGGCAGACTTTCTGATCTAGATCTTACCGCAGAAGAGGTAATAGTGTACGGTTACGATAATAAGATAGCACTTCAAGTTTTGTAACTCTAAAGCTGGTCGCGGAGTTTTTTGCCATGCTTTCCCGCTCAAGTAATACAAGCAAGTTTGAATTTTGGCGTCACATACAGCAAAACCCCTCAGTGATTAACTCATACTTCCTGAGGGATAACTATATCATTATAGACAGGCCTCTCCTAGAACACCCTTTCTCAAAGCAATCGGTCAGGAGGTAATGTTCCTCTGAGGGCATGGAGGTTTCCAACACACTTCGTCGCAGCCCAGTCTTCTAACTACCAGTTTTGGAATACTCGACAATAATAGTCTCAAACTTTAAAATGTGGGCAAAGAGTTTAGTGTAAAGGAGTATCTTTACTCGAGTTAGTATCAAGACATGGCTAGACTTGGTAGTAATCATTGAAGACTGAACCATACGCGCAAAGAGACGCCTATACAGGCCGCTTGCAATTGAAAATTAGTTATATCGACAGACTACGACCAAGATCTGAGAGTAACACAACACGCAAGTAAGCAGAGCACCCCAGTTTCAACAACTAAGGCCAAGCCGGTTAAACCAGTGAAAATACATGAGAACGTCGCAAACAAGCAGAAACAAAGGCTAATTATGTTGACAAAGCTGTTTCTAATTGTTTCCTATTCAAGTTTCCTCCGCCGAACACAAGGGGTAGCCATCCACTCCGAATTGCCGACTTCCAGGTCCGCATTGAAACATCTTCTCGCACTACGCATTCCCATTTGCCAAGTTCATGCCTCGCTGTTGTGCAGGCGTACATAGATACGTTTGTGTGGCACATAGCCCTAAACCACTAGGTATTCCTAGACTTCACCTTCGTGCTCTTTGCCAGAGCCAGAGAAAATTCTTGGACGTATCGTGATGTGACTTTTATGGCGGGTTAATAAGCGGTGATTAATGACAAGGATCGGAGAATTGATATTCAAAGGATTTGGGGATTTGAAGCCTTGCATGGCTTACACGGGGCCGGAGTGTGAGGTGGAGATACGCCACTCATCTTGTACACTTGGCGCCGGCACTAATATCTCGATTTTCCCAAACGTTGATATGGTAAGATGCTATATTGGCTTTTTTCCAAACCATTAAATCTGCGCAAAGCTATCGGATTGCACGATATATCTGAAGGTGAAAAACTTGCTACTCGAGGTGCTAACTGTGTGGGGTTTATCCCGCTACGGAAGCGAGTATTGACCTAGTCAGCATGCAGCTCGGTACGGCGTGCATATTCTACACCTATAAACGGTCGGACCTGCTATGATCACAAGATTCAAAACATCATGGGTATATACGTATATGCTCGCTACCACAATCCAACTAGTGCTTATGGGCGACCTTAGATCGCACTCAATATTCTGGTTGGATCTTATGCAAGCGATAGGGTAGTATATCTGTCTTCATCGGTGACAACTCACATAAAGTAGTGCCCATTCACGATGAAAGTTCTAAGCTCCTACGGTTTTCTTTCTCTAGCCTTAAGTTGCTGTAAGGTATCAAAGAATGTACCTCTCGAAGCTCCTCCTTGTACCTTGTTTAGCATCGCTTTCAGGAGTAAATGCAGGCCCAGGAACATGCAGCAACCCTCCGAAGAGGTCTGAGTGGTATTATTCCCAACAATTCTACTATTATTTAAACTGATGGTCGGTGACATCTAGGCGACAGCTCTCGCGTGTGCAAAGACAATCGTATATCGACGCTGTTCTATGCTTGACTACCAAGGAGGCCAAATCCGGTATTGTAGGAGCGGTCAATCGTTTCGACGATTATATGGCTGTTCACAATAACCAAGCTGCAAATATTCACTGGGTAGTATGTGAGCGTATTCCCCATCCCGGACAGATCTCAATTTTTGCTGATGTACCGCAGGGTCATTTTATACTATGGCATCGCTATTTTGTTGCTACCTATGAGAAAGCTCTGAGGGATGAATGCGGATACACAGGTGGTCAGCCGTACGCCAAACACCTCTTTCATATCGATACTACAGGGGCGAGCTACAATATCATTTACTAACCTATGAAAAGCTATTGGGATTGGTCTATTGATGCCGATCCGCACAACCTCACATCCACCCGCGTATTTGAATCTGATATCTTTGACTCAGCAACCGGCTTTGGCGGCAATGGTGAGTTTATTGCACCCACCGTTGAGCAGAATCGTTTCAATATCAGCGGCAATTTGGGTGGTGGTTGCGTCCAAAACGGACCATTCATTCCATCAAAATTCATGCTCAACTTTCCGACCAAAGATTGCTTAAGGCGCGATTTTGTCCCCTGGATTTTAAACGCGTTTGCAGATCCAAAAGAGGTGGAAAAGGTGCTTGTGCAGAAAGACTATACGAGTTTCGCAAGGCAGATCGAAAACAAGCGGGCATTGACTCTGGAGGATCCAAATATACATGCAAGTGGCCATTTCGGCGTCGGGGGCATACAGGGAATAATGGGAAATGCTGCAAATAGTCCAGGTGGTGAGTTTCTAGTTGCTACTTCAATGAATATTTTGTTGACAAGGCACAGATCCGCTTTTCTACCTCCACCATGGTAACATGGATCATGTCTTTTGGACTTGGCAACAACAAGATCTTGAAACGCGACTCAATCAAGTTGGTGGGCCCATGTACCGACTCGATTATAGTGGCCCAAATGTGACGCTGGATTATGAGGTAAATATAGGGAAACTGAGTGGTAATGCAACACTCAAAGAGTTGTTGGATACGCAAGGAGGAAAACTCTGTTATACATATTAGCGAATACAACCTACGTGGTAGGCTCAGTATTACAGGTTGTTGAACCGTACTGAAGCAAATCCTCACGGCGAGCCGAAGATCGAGTACTTCCAGCTCACTAAAGCAGTGGTTGTGGGCCCGACGGTTCCTCAAAGGTCGCAATCAGATGCCGCTGTAAAAAGCAATTTCAAGCCCTACCGTGGGCATGCCTACAAGCGCTTCCGGTTCTGCCGGTAGTACCGCAACGTCGAGTCACATAATCACACGCTCATATTCTTCCGTGAACACTCTTTTATAACGAAGGCGCTAGTTTTAACCACCTAGTCGTGTCAGAGACAGCCGACAGATTTTCACTCTTGTTCACCAAAGACACTGGGCTCAATCACACCTGGGCAATCTATGCATTTGTGTTAAAGCTGATGTCGGCGCATGATTTGCTATTTGAGGCGATCGGAAAACTGCTATGTGTGGCACATACTATCCTTGTAGAGAAGATGCATACGATCGAAGGTTGAAGTAGTGTTGATGCCCTACGACTAGACTAAACATGCTAAGTTAGCCTTGACTACAACCATGTTGACGTCGACACCGACATTTACCAAATCGACGTTCTTTACTAGGTTGACGTGATGCACTAGGAGATGTTTTTGGAGCATGTAGATAGGGAAAAAATAATATGACGAAGGCCTCATTTTGCGTAGTGTTTAGATCATTATGATTGGAATTACTAAATCACAACGAGGGAGGTAACCAGAGAGGTAACAAGTAAGAAATGGCGAGTTTGTTTCGTCCACCTTCGGAAATACACCCAATCCAGACCACGTACTGAGTCTTCTATATTTGTAGGCGTTTTCCAATATTTACTTATGTATATTTGTTTCTCCATGCGCATTCTTCAATCCGCTGCAATTTGTACAACCATAACAACTACGAAAGTCAGCACCCGGCTTGATAACAGAGGGAAACTATAGATTATGTTCGCATCCTGGGACATACTCACTCGACACAATCAGTACAGCTCGTGCATGAATGGCAACCAACACAGCTGCTACAATTCGCGCCTATGAATTAAATTTCTACGTCAGCCTGCATTGCATACGGATAATATGATAAGGAGCTACAGACAACTATGACAGCGAATACAGTCGGTACAAGACGTGCAGCTGTGGCATTTATCACATTTCGTGCAAGATTTGCACCCGTGACAGTATGAGCAATCTTATTATATGTCAGTGGTTTCCAAGAGAGCAATTGTAGAGAGATGAAGCCGGCGCAAAAGACTATCGCATCGCCGAGATATGTAGAGTGTGGTATACCTTTACAATCGGTGCAACTATAGCCTGAAAAAGTACAGTGTTAGTGCCAATGCATCATACAGTTAGTTTCCGACTTGATCTTACATTCTATGCAATTCTCGCAGTTGGTATTACCATGGTCGCATACACTGGTATTGCTTTTCTCAAAGGCCAACGAATTATCCTTAGGGACAGACGATGACTGGAAAACACCCATAATGTGTTAGTCAGAAAGATGGTATGATAGCAAGGAAGTAAAGGGTTAAATCAGACAAGATAGGGGAAGACTACGGATTATAGATTTATTGAACGAGTGACAGCTGAAGAGGGGTTGAGGGGTTGAGGTTTACGACGTCATCTCACCGTTACTGATAAGGCTTTGCATCAAGCGATAAGAATGAATGCACAAGATGGATTTCGTGAGTTACTAACTTTTTCTCATACTATTGAGTAGAGATAAACAAATCATTATGAAGATGGCTTAGCCTTGTAACTGCCACATGAAACCTTGAAGGTGATCGAAAATGTCCTGAACAGCCTTGGAAAAAGGGGGATGTCGACGATGCAAAGACATACCAAGGAAAATCGCAAAGGCGGAAGAAAACCTCTTTAAGCACGTTCGTTCACAGCACCAATCCTGCCCACAAGCCCCACACACCCCCTGCAGTCAATGCAGTTGACACAATCATGGCAGTCAGTGCAACCAATACACTCACGGCAGTTCTGGCAACCAGTGCAGTTGATGCAGTCCTCGCAATCGATGAGATTTGTGCTGTTGATGCATCCTGACGACATACCGCGCTCTGATCCGGCCACACGGTGTCCGATAGCGGGTCCAGGTGCAGGTAGATACTGGTGTCGAGTTTCATACCCGGCCCAGAATGGAGAGTTGGGAAAGTTCCCATCATGGACTGGTGGTGGAGGGCCCGCCGGCATGGGCGGCGCCCACAAAGGCGTTCCCGGGACACCAAATTGGCCTGTGTTTGGATATAGTGCTGGACCGAAGAGCGGAGCGGGCAGCATTGACGCATCTCCATAGGGGGTCTCAGGCTGATACTCCATGTAATGTGAATTTCTGCCGTTATTCTGTTCAGGGCCCTGGTATTGATGCATAGGCGGTTGATAAGGCGAGTGTATGGCCAATGGAGCCATGGTTGCGGCTGGGTCCATGCCGGTTTGCCTGTTCACGCCTTGGTCTGTGGTAGCAGCAACAAGGTGGGTATGCTGTAAAATGGACCTGGGATCACTGCCCGAAGATGAAATGTGGGTCCGGGAAGCATTGCTCATTCCAGCATTGCCAGTTTCACCGTAGAGTCCGCGTCTAGGGGCATCAACATCTGGTTCCTCATTGTGCACTGTGGCCTGTAGACCAGCCCAGCGGGGATCTATGCCATATATCAGTCAGCAAGTTCGTGTAAATCAGATGGTTCGTGGGAAATGATAATGGAATATACCAGGAGGTTGGTGGTTGCTACTACTCATAGTAACTGTGGCAGTTGGCGGGCAGAGGAAGGGGTGATGGTAACGTAGTTGGGTGAGAGCTGCTACTTAGTCGCAGAAAGTGCAGCAGAAAGAGTTGAGTTAAGCTACAGGCTATTGCTGTATCACAAATGAGGTAGAGGAAACACTGTAAGTAGGGGGGGGTGAGTGATTTATATAGGATAAGGTATGAGGCTAGTAGCAGGTGATTGTAGCGGTCAAGACAAACGGAAAAGAGTTTCAGAGGTGAATTTAAAAAGCCTTTTTGTGGGACCTGTTGTTTCTCGGGGTTACACTTCTTTGTTACGATATCTGTAGGTGATTTTGGCTGCTCATATGTTGGAACTGCTCTGTTTGAGAGGTTGCTAACACCTATATTGCTAGCCTCGAATTGGATTTTTTCCGGCAGGGTCGATTAATTCACTCCATGTGAGGAATCACCGTGAACCACGACGCCCCGTTGCGCCAATGCAATATCATAGCTTGGTACTTCGAAAGGGTTATTTGCGTAATTATACCTTTTATTAGCAATGATGGTATAGAAGTCGCAAGTCAAAACTCCAGCTTCAAGTAATTGTGCTACGCATTTATGCCTTCCAACCTGGTAGCTACAGCCCTAGCTCAGCTCAAATGAAATGGTCGTCTTCCTCGCTCGGAGAAAACTGAAGGTGTACGAAGCTCGTTCTCACATAACTATTAGATGTAAACAACAGGTTATATAGTGTATACTTATCTCACTAGGAACCTCAAGACACTCCGACTGGACTTACAACCACCGATAAAAAGACCTCGGATAGCCGTGTTAGCTTTTAGCTGCTGCACCTTATATTACCTATATCTCAGCTGTTCAGTTCTTCGATGAACCTCGTTACCCTCTTGTCCTTCTTCATCTCAAGGAATATCATCTTCTACATCTCTTCTTCTTAAATCCTACCTGCGGCTACCGACAGTCGTTATGCGCGCCAAACGACTAGGGTCTTCCCTCTCCTTCTCCATCTTCTTGTGCCATTCTGCCTCCTTCGCTGCAGCATTTTGTTTTGTCCTTGCCATATTCCAGCGCATGTAGTAGCAACACAGGGGAAAAAGCATTGTATCGACCGCACACCAAGCTAATAAGATACCAAAATTTATCCCCACCCGCGAATGGAGATTGAATAGCACCGAGCGCGTTAGCTCGACGATATTATGCATGGGCCATGCATAGCCCCAGCGGTAAAATGCCGGCGCAAGTTCGATCGGGTAAAACCCAGTTGCGACATTGGATATCACCCAAAAGATGAGCCATAGCGCGGTCCAGGGGGTGCCGAGCATCATAGCCATGTTCTCGGAAGCTAGGCCAAAAGCTGTCATGCCCACCCAGTTGCTCATCCAATACACCACAAAGGTACCGTGACCATAAGCATTGGGGTTCTTCGTGGGCCAGACGTGCGAGCCATGGGGTTGGTTCATGGGCATGAGAAAAGCGAGGGACACGAAGGAGTAGACAAGGCTGAGAAAGAAGTAGCTGGACACGGTGGCAATGTAGCGCCATGCTATAAGCTGTGAAAACTTCAGCGGAGGGTGACCCTTTGGACTCAGATATTTCATATGGATGGGCAGGAAGAAGGTAAAGCTGAAGAAGGAGATGATGATCAGGTAGATAAGACCAATGCTAACAGCAGGTGTGGCGATTGGAGGGCCAAAGGGGCGGAGATCGTAGACAGAGAATTCGATACCAGGAGATATAGCTTGCGGCGAGGTAGCAATTTTCATGTCTGAAGTTGAGATGTTGCGTGCAAGTAAATGTGTGAGCCAGGATCGACCAAAGCCAGAAACAACGCGTTTTTGTAGCACCGTCATGCTAGGTAAAATATAAGAGGCGGATGTTGTTTGATCCCGGGCAGAATTATATGTGATCTGACATGCTCCGAGTGGATCATAACTTGAGTTCCCCTCTTTGATTGCATATTCAAGCAATGCTGTGGCATTTGGATTGATGACAATAGCAGCCCAGGCGTCAAATTTGTACACGCTTTCGCGGACCTGGAGGGGATCGTTGTTGAAATCCTGGGGCGGGTGAAACGAATATCCAGGCGCGCTACCAGAACCAATAATCTCTTCAATGGCCCTCGTGACGAATGGACCGACAAAGGGAGTGGTGTTTGAATAGGGCGCTTGTCCATCGAAATCCACGACCAAGATTCTAAGCTTATGAATATTATGTGTTTGTCGGAAAAGAGCACCCCAGAATAGGCAAAGGAAAGCCATGACGGCTATGGCAAGAATGATATCTGGAATTCATATGAGCAATTACAATACACTAAAGAAAACTTGGGCGACTCACTTGTCCGGAACCATAGTTTCAGCACATGCAGTCTCACACCAGCCTGAAATGTTGAGATATATCGAGTCGATTGAAGGGCGTTTACATACCATAGACCAATGCCAGAACCCTACTGGTGCTTGCTGTGGCTCTTTCCGACTGCTCCTTGTCCTGCCTCTTTGCAAAGTGGTAGGTCTACTTGCAGGTACATGATACATATCTCTTTGCGTCTCTACCTTGTCGATATCCAGCTGATCGTCTACGGCTTCTTCTCTCGCAATGCTTTCCTCCCTACTCTCATTTTCGCTTGAGCTATCGGAGTCATATGGCCACTCCTCGTGGTTGTAAGAGGGCGCGATTTGGCAACCAAGCTGTGGTGTGCGAGTCATTTTCTTCTCGGGTCCGCAAGTGCTCATGTCGGCGGTGCAGCCGGTCGCTCGGGATTTAAACGAATTGAAAGACGATTGAAATCAAGAAACTGAGCAAGACGACGCTTATTGCCATGCAGGGTGCTGACGAAGCATGCAATTCATCCACTAGTGAGTAACAAGGGTCTGCATTTGGCTAAGAGGGATGATCGCTGCACCCTGCTTTCATGTGGAGGGAACACTAAGCTTTGGTTATGGATGGAAGGGTAATAGTGAGGCTCAAGTGAGGGTTAGATAATCGCGACTTAATATCAGAGTGATTAGAAAGTGCGCAATGCCTTAATAACAGACACAGGTTGATTTCACTGTATGGTGCCATCTGGGGCCATGTCAAGTCTCGTTCTTAGATAGATGGTGTCTCGAGAATCGGAGCATGGTGGTGCGTGGGCAGCTTTGCCGCTTAGGTAAGTTGGCACCACCCGAGAGTCCGACGTGACATGGTGCCCAGGCACTCAAGTACACTGGTACGCTTGTTTGCGTGTGCTGCATCTCACAACCACGGCCTGTTCTTACAATATGACGCGTTACAAGCTACAGCCCAACTCCCAACAAAGCTTGAGGAATTCTCAATTGCTCTTATCATTGGATCTGCATATGCCCAGCCGCCTAACATGTCCATAAGAGGCCCTCGAGGTGGCCATATTCGTGGGCGTGGAAATGGACGCGGGCGAGGCGGAGGTGGAAAAACAACCATCGTACGTTTGTGGACGGCCACGCGATTTGTGTTCATGCCTTTACCTAACAGGTGCGCAGTGGGAATGGGAAAGTTACTCACCTGGCCCTGAAGTTTACAACCAACTCTGGCACATTCGTAGAGAGCCTGCGATTGTCACGCCGTATTTGTCTACCGAATGCCCAATACCGAATGCGCAAACCCGAATCAAGGATCGCAGACAGACAGAGGGAGCAATCCAAAGAAACTTCTATGTGGTGGAGATTGCACACGCGTCTCCTGGCCATGTTTCTACATTGAATGGACTGGGTGTTACACCAAGCAACATGGAAGTTATGCACGTGGATATGAGCCGCATTCTGGAGTTTGTCTCTCCTGATGAGTTGGAGCGCTATGAGAATGAGCAATTCCAAACTGAGGCCGAGGCTGAGGCCATTGCCATGCGCGCAGAGGCAGAAGAGTTAGCACGCAGGATGCGAGAGAAGAATGCGAGAGCGGCCGTTGCTGGAAAGGACAGCCGCATGCTCAGCAGATTTGCGCCACCATCTGCAGTGCGAAGACGAGGTCGAGGACGCGGCCGAGGGAGGGGAAGCCGGCGAGGGCGGAGCGCATTGACCCTGGCTAGTCAATTGCGTGACGGTGATGCGCTAGGGGAGCTGGTAGATGCTGAATATGTTGCAATGCTGGTCCGCGACGACGACAATACGCAAATCACGGGCGAAGAGACTCTTTCGGGTGAGGACGACGAAAGGGAGGACGTACAGGCACGGGTGTCACCTAGCCTCACACGTTTCGCCTTCGTTGCGAACAGCGCCTTACCCGCATCACCAAATCTACCACATCAACGTGTCTCCGGTATCTCAGCCATTCACCACAAGCAGTTTGACATTGCTCAATCTGATGACCTCAACCTGGATCCCACCGACACCGATGCCAGATCAATGTCTAGTGCAGCTGTGCAACTACTTACCGAGGACAACTTTCGCGGTCGCCCTTGGGATGCTAAGCAGTCTGACCAGCATAGACACAAGCGACCAAGGACAGAAAGTGGTGCCTCGGTCCATCGTGTACCATTAAATGGAACAGCTCTCGTTGCGTCTGACCTACGGCGAAGGAATCCAAGATCTTCAGTGTCACCTAAGGTAGACGTGTCGGATGGAACAGACGCTGATCCTTCTCGTCGCAGAGGTCAGTCGCATTCTCCTAATTGTATGGATCTAGATCCACCTTCTGCAACAGACTCCCCTTCTCTGATCGATCCGGCAATGTAACCCCAGAGCGAAGAGGACGAAGGTATGGAGGAAAGCGTCGTGGAAGCCATAATCGAGCATTATCGCGAAGCTGGTAAGACCTATTACCTTGTGAAATGGCAAGGCTACGAAGGTGGCCACAGCTGGCTTCCGGAAGAGGATCTCGATAGTGCTGCAGACCTTGTGGCTGACTACAACAAAATGGTGCGAAAGAAAAAGGCGGAGATCAAAGAGATGCGGTAGGGTGCAGCCCCATTTTCCGCCGCTTCGTGCCTCATGAAACCTGTAATATTCGAGTTACGGATTTTGGATATCGAAAGTTCCAGGCGCTGTTTTGGGTGGCGACATTGATTGTGGTTGTGGCTTGATTTTTGCCCGCAGCATCTTTGGTGGAGTGTTTTTACCTGAGTACATGACCGCATCACTGCAACCACGACCAGCGACATGCCTTTGTAGAGCGCCTTGACCCGCAATTTCAATCTTGGGTCGCCATAGTCAACATATGAGCTCACCTGCACCCGCTTATGGACATCTACGACGAGTATGACGTGCTGCACTCACATGCACTTACCAAGCCATTACCCGTACATAAACGCCATGTATTCAAAGGCATAAATAAATTCACTTTTGCACCTTGACTCAAGTTGTTCAACATGCCGACTGTCCTCAAGCTTCGAACTCTCACACAACCAATCTTCTAACAAGCCCGCTTTATCACCTTAACCACTAGGATGTCTACCAACGAGTATGGCCAGGGAAAGTCCTATGCCTAGGGCGATTCTGCTGTTCCCGAAAATGTTCGGAATGCGGCACCAAAGGGGTTAGAGGAGGCTTTGCCAGATAAAGCTAGTGACCGTTCGACTACGGTGTAGTTCGTAGGCTAATGCTTACGACAGGTCCATCCCACTGGTGGTAACGCCAGCCAATCTACCTCAAAAACACATGCCAAGAACGATGGCGAAGACTCAATTGTACCAAAAAAAGGTCCAAGAGATTCTTCCCGAAAGCGTTGAGCGTGCCGTACCGAATGCAATCCATAACACAGGAGACAAGCCGGCAACAGGAAATTAGAGCGCCTTCGCACCCTAGATCATGTACAGTAGCTGAGGACCGAGTGGCCCCAAAATAAGAACCGCATTCCATGTGTCATGTCCTTATGCAATCGTGGTGAGACATGGCAAAGTTTAGCATTGAAGAAAAAATATGATTGAGTTGATCTCCTAATTTTGATTCTCTATATACACATCGACTCTGCCCTTTCTCCTCCCAATCGCAAAATCCCACATCATATTCGATGCTGACTGCCGCACTTCATCTACAATTCCGCTATTCGCACACACCGCGACCAATGTGCTTTCTGTCCTGAGTGGCGGGACGATATCCTCAAACATGCCTTGAAGAAGAGGCCGCGAGCCGTGCCACCGGGTGATAAATTGCGCATTTGTTTCTCTGGTATTCAGTTTGCGCCTTTGGTGCTGTATCAGCGCACATTGGCACTTGGGCATTTTGTCAGCTGCCGCCGTGTTGGTAGCCAGCTCTGACAGGCGGGGTGGCGGTAGCGGCCGATACGCATCGTCATGCTGCGTGATTGTACCGGCATGCGCACTCGAGAATGTGTCTTCGGCCTCATCCGTCCATGTCTCTGCCTCGGTGCTGTCATTTTCGCCATCGACAAGCGTGCTCGCCTCGTCGCTGTCATCCCCGTACTCGTCGTCCGTCTCAAACGGATCTATTCCCTGGGCCTCCATCTCCGCCTCGCGATCCCACTCGTCGAATATTTCGTCTGGATGGCGAATCCGGAGTGGGGGTTTTCTCTTTAGCGACGACGGGCGCGTACGGCGTAAATGGGCAAACACGTCAATCTGCTCCAACGCGTCCCCGGTTTCGGATTCGGGGCATGTAGTCCAGAACTCTGCGGAGAGCTTGGTGCCGCAATCGGCGAGCTCTGTGGCACACCGTTGTATGATTTGGCTTACGATCTCTTCGAAGCTTGGGTCTAGGTGGCGTATTGTCCAGATAATTCGAATAGTCTGGGTTTTCAAATCCCCCGAGCCATAGGTGAAGGCTATTTGCTCGAGGTGGTTTAGGATAGATAGAACTAGTGATATGCCGGTTGAAGAAGCAACCAGTATCAAATTTTCGTGTTCTTGCCAGGAAGGTGCGTCTCCATATGAGCCATCGATATAAGCTGACAATGTTTCATCGGGTGGTTGACTTGCGTTCGGGCATGGCCGCGTCAGCCATTCCTCTTGATAATTGGCGAGGCGTTGCGTGAATCCAGATCTTGTTTTAATCATGAGTAGCATTTCGCTTGTTTGCCGAGGCTGCTCACACGGCAATGAATTTCCCCTACCACGCTCTATATCCTTTCGCGGTGGGAGAGGGGGTGCGGGTATTGCAGAGCAATTTGCGGGTGTAAATGGATGTATTTCAAAGCGTCCGAGAGCAGGGATGTATAGACGAATATGCCGGCCTGGTTTCCATGACATGGGAATACTGCTGATCCGGATTACCGTTGTTGTACCCACTGTCTGGCTGGACAAATTCAATGTCGATGTTGATGGTGCGGTTAGTCGCACCGAGAAACCGACAACCAGTTTCCTTCCACCACCATTCCTAAACCTGGAAAACCGACGCAGTGGCGAGCGGACCGAGAGATTGTGTCGGATAAATGTATAGATAAACAGGAGCTTGTCGAGTGCTACAAGGCCGATAGTGATAAAAATTGGTAGATATGCATAGCTCGGTATATGCCGAACCAGAAGGAGTAGAAAAGCTAGTGCGGAAGCACAATGGTTAATATAGAAAAGGCGGTGGCTCCATCTTCTGAGTGGCAGAATACTTGTTATAACAATCCATATGAGAAATGTGTATGCCAAGATGCCGTAGCGCACCACCGTCATTCCTTGGTCATGCGATTGGATGATGTCGCTAGTTGAAGTTGAACTTTTCATGATGACCATGTGAATTGTTGCGCTCATAAAGGTTGTCCTTCCAACCCAGCGATGAATCCAGTTGACGCGCTCATATGATAGTCCAGTGAGAACGAGTGGGCCACGTTTAGTGGCAAGAAGATAGACTATCGGGATCTGGGTGAGTGTCATCCACCCTGCACGGAAAGCGATGTCATCAACGAAGTACCCAGATCGAAACGGGGCTTCGACTGATATAAGTAGGACTGCTAAGACGGTGATGTATATAAAAAGTACGATCACGCAGCCTCTCGATAAGGTGATGGAAGTGCTGCCGTATGGTCGCAGGAATGGTCGCACTGTAATGGCCGTCAAAAAGGCCATCGTCCGTTCTAGATAACCATTTTCGCTTTTTGGGAGAAGCCGCACGTATCGATGATTTTGATATCTTTTAAAGTTAGATCTTGGTATTGCAGCGCTAGTTTTGGTGGGTATCATACATACATCCTACGGCTCCACCGGGCCCGGTTTCTGCTTATAGATTTGATCGCGATAAAAGCGGCTATTATAAACCAACACACCAAAAGTATTTGATGGTTTATCTCACGCCGGTGCCTCAGGTGATATTCGGATCGGACATGGTCAAGGTCTATAGTAGTGGAATCTTGCGACATGGCTGTATGGTGCATCAAGAGGTGAATGCACGGCCAAAGAAGAGATAGATGTGAAGTCGTTCACTTTCTCGCCTGGAGGGCCTCGCAAATATCTAGCAAGGTGCACCTCGAGATCAGATTAGTAAATTTACAAGGAAATGGAAGAAATGTATGTTGAGCATCGAAGTGACGAAGATCTGGAGCTCGCACAATGATTTGCGCTAAGAATGGCATCGCGTATCAGTCGACGGGTTTGAGACACAGTCGTGTAGCAGGACGCGTTGCGGACTGAACATCAGGTTTATCGATTCGGTGAAAACCTGCAGTGACATTATTCTAGACAGCTGAACTAAAAGTGCAAGTGCTGTAAAATATATTGGAGTTTGGGGGACTCAGTATAGATATGGAAGGTAAGGAGCTGCATGCTTGGAATTTGGATGGTGTCAAGAGTGGTGTCGCTGGTGTGGCGCAGCCGAGCCTGAGGTATTCCCAACACCCCTGGTTTCAGGTGTAGCCCTGTAAACACGGCTGTATACGCAAACTAACCATCAATTGTGGTTTCATGGTATCTGCAAACAATTTGGTGACTCTCATAAATCCCCACCCAAATCAAAAGCCAGGAAGTCGGGGAAATTCCATCCTCCTAGATCCACCTGCATGTCTTGCAACATGTCGAATGGGCCACCCATTTCCTTGGGCCCGGAGTTTGCGCCATACCCCATGCCTACAACGGGCACTATGGGGTACCCCGCAGCATTCGTTGCGAGAGGTGCAGCTTCAAATCCCGTACCTGTAGTAGAGCCGGGTGCACCTGTGCTTCTTGGTGTTCTCAAATCTGATGGCGAGACACTAGACATTGTGGTTCTGAGGGCAGAGGCGAGGCTATTTTCTGGATCTTTTTGAAGTGCAAGCACCCTGAAAGTCATGGCTTGGAACCTATCCAAGGTCTTTCTACATCTTGCTTCAATATCGTCCTCAGCACTCATGATATGTGCAATCGATGTCGTGGGCGGTTTGGACGAAGATGGGGATGGTAACATGCTTATCGCTGCGGATAATAACCAAAATTCCATATAACCTGTACCCAAACGCATCACCTTTCGTTCGTATATTTGAGCTACTAGTTCAAGGAGGTCGATAGCAGAAGAACATAATATCCGAGTTAGGAAAGGCTCTTGGGGTAGAACAGCTAGTGATACTTTGATACTAGGTGTGTCAGCTCCTACCAACTGGTTTTCCGCAAAGTGGGTTTCTCCATTTTGTAATAGGGATGTTGAGTTCTTGACTGGGTAAAGAGTGCAGTTGCGATACACTATTTGTGATAAAGTCAGGCCGACTCTGATAGCGTCATTGCGCAAATTGTTCAAGGCAAGAAAACCCTTTGAAAGAAGATCCTCGTGGTTTGTGATTATAGAACCTGCAGCACTAATGCAGGTGCTAAAAGAGTAATTGAAGCGATCATTTTTTGACGCCAGCATTGCGTACGGCGTATGTAGGATGAGCAAGAATTGCCGAAGCTGGAGTTGGAGGAGTGCATATGGAATAGCGGCGCGTGCGTCATCCCATTTGGGCATCTCGGATAGCAGTTCGTGGATCTGTGCATCAAAATGGAGAAGCTCCGAGTATGGCAAAGTCTCTGAAGGATCATTCAGAAGCTGCATTAGATGAAGACGAATTGCAATCGATTGTCTTGAAACAACAAGATAGGAAGCTGATGTAAAATGTTCGAGCGGTCTGCTAGCTGGCAGCTCTTGAGTGTCAACGAAGAATGCGTCATCAGGAAGATTCGTGGGAACTGGCGTGTCCCAGTACAGCGATGTAAGTGATGATTGAAGTCCGCTTTCGATGGATGACTGCAGTTCCAGCTCGACAATAGTAATCCAAAGTCGTTTCTTCATCTCTTTCTCGAACGGAGATATTCTTCCAGTGGACAAAAGCGAAGGATCACGATGCATACCTGATGCTAGTGCCAAGCGGACCAAATCTCCTGCTATGATCCAGTCTTGCTTCAGTTTAACGCAGTTGACTCTCTTTGCGAGCAAGGAAAGACATTGTAATTGGAAGAATTGAAGAGTAAGCCGCTTTCGAGACTGTCTGCCAATCCACAGATCACATATTGCAATCAGATTGGAGGCCGCTTGCCGATCGGAACCGGTGTCGCCCTCAAAAATATCGTCCTTGGGCTTGAGGCATTTTGTCATTGTAATGATGAGCAACAGAATAACTGCAAAGCCCGGTGAGCTTGATTCGTCTGCCCTCTGCTCCCAGAAAGTTGAGTATTCCTTCCAAAAAGATGGTTCATGAAGGATCCTATACGAATTTTCCCATGTTTGGAAGTAGAGACCGACTTGCAAATCTACTTCGCTGCGCTCGGGCAGAACTGCAAACACCTCTTCGTTCGTACCCTGCGTACGAGCACCGATTTGCTTGGCGTAGATTTTCCTGCGCTCGCGGAAAGTCTTGAAGTCTGTGTGTAAGTATGCGGAGTTAGCGGTTATCTCCAATTCGACCTTATGTCAATGACTCACCGGTCTTGACACGCATGATAGAATGGTCAAGTGTAAGTGCTTCGCGCGTGAATGGCTGAAGCTCTCGAAACTGTATTGGATAAGCTTGTGTAAGGTATTCTAAGAGGTAACTTGAACCTGTGAAATGGTGCTCATGACACTGGTCGAGCCACAAAACTGTGTTTTGAATCCCTTCCCTCGAAACATCATATCCTCCTTGATCTGAGGCTCTGCTGGGCTGGAGTCTACAAATTGTGACGATGAATTGTTATCTTTTGCAGCCAGTTTGCGCTCCAACAACTCGATCCTCCTCTCTTGCGCACGTGTCTTCAGTCGCAGCGCATCCAGTGATGGTTGGCCAGGCACATGCTCTGATCTGCCGTTTTCCGGTAGCGCGAATGCTGGATGATGCTCATCGGCGTGGAATCCATTATTGCCTGTCGTGTCTTCTAGCAAACGAGGATCATATGTGCATTGGTCGGCTCGTCCAGTCTTTTGACAGCGTCCACACACGGGATAGACGCGGTCGCATTTCATTTTGCGGTTCCGACACGCGTAGCACGATAATACTTTGCGCTTCTTGCTCGTACGTTTACCTCCTGGCGAGCCCTCATGGTCCGGAGTATTTTCGCGTGATTCAGGATCAATACTTCTGGTAGACATGGTAGCCCAAAGACGCAACTCGCAACTTGAGGTGGGAGAGGAAGCTGGCTGCTTCGTGACGATTGATGTCGGATAAGGCGGAGATAAATGGAGATTCGGCGCTACTAGCTTGAATCACCGAGGTGCACCTATGAGTCAGCTCGCATAAGCCGTCCCAACTCCAAAGCCGTCGCGAAGATACAGAAAGACTCATTGCTGTCTTTAGTTGTCAAGCTTGCGTCGAGATAAAGTCACGAGACCATAACGGGGCGCGGCGCCGTCGTGCGCAATGACTAGGCCATCGATTTAGAAATGGCATCTTGGTCCTCGCACACCCGTAGGCTGTGTATCGCAACCATGCCCTGTTGCCTGATTTCTATATAGATCGCCCTCTGTTGACAACCTATTCATAAGTAAAGCAGGAAGAGGCAAGACACAATCGTTCAAACTTGGCGGATACATCAAGCTTTCCCATAGCCGCACAGCACAGGTACGTGATGCAGGGACCACCTAGTTTTTCGCCAGCGGCCATCGCGTCATGCTTCTACACACCATACACTACCTACCTCCATAAGCTCAACGTAGGAGCAACTTCCTTGCCCCGAAGGTTCGATGCATGTATTGTGTTAAAATCTCTCAAACAAGCTAGACAGGTCTCCTTACACATTCAGAGTAATTGACCGTTTCCCAGCATCTTGAATCTGGCTGTTGCTGAGGTGATTGTACCCGGTTACTCTTCGTACACTCCCAAGCACGAGTTTGTGTCTACTAGTAATCCCGGCCTAGATCCCGGCCTGTAATATATTGCCATGCGCTGGGGAGCTTGGAAGAACTCAAAGTCTGGCTCCAATAGGAAAGCTTTCCTTGCTCAACTTGGCCACTATACTTAATTGCTTGTCTGCACTCCAGTTTCCGAACACCATCTCTGTGCAACCACCGATGAAAATATCCAAAGTGGTCGAACATTCGAACTAGTTCTTGCTCTTGTTGATTGTTTAAGCGCTGTGAAAGTTGCTGGTGAACTTGTTATGTTGGCTTCCCATACATAGTCGGTGTGGACACTTCCCCGCATGAGCAGCAAGTCCACTGCTTGTCCGCACATATTCATTTGCATATTGTCGGAGGTTTGTTCTTTGCGCACATTCATCTATTTTTCGAACGAAAAGCGGGGAACTCCACGTTTCTCCACAGACCTAACTTTGCCGATCACGGCATTAATCTCCATTGCCGGACCCCATTCGTCATTCGATATTACCGCGAAGAACCTCAGACCACATGTTTCCCCGTACGTGTATACATACATGTAAACTCACTGGGGCAGCCTCTCGAATCGAGTCATATTCTCAAACTCGATGGCATCGAAAAGCATGATTTTAGGCAGGTGGACTGACTAGGCATACTTTCTCATTATTCTGAAAGTAAAAAAAAAAAATATGTTTTTCCACCCGTATTCTTGTAATCGCAATACTGGCTTCTGCTTCCTGATTAAAATAGTGGAATGAAGCCACTTGCAGGGGACGGAGCATCGCGTTCAGACCTAAGTCGCCTAGGTCACGGCAGTGAGCTTCGAGTTGCTTTCTACGTCTTAGCCGTGCTGACAGCCGTGCGGGGAATCCTGTCATGAGATGCTCGAAGTTCTATGAACATATATCATTCGTTGGTCTTTGAATCAGGCCCCTCCACACTATATTGCTCGAGATTGAGCAGAGACTCTTAGCCCAACAAAGGCACGCTTGGCTTCGAGAAGCTGTAGTGCCCAGGATCACCCGTTTCTAGAAAAGACAGCATCACAACACCCTCATCCATGGCTCTGACGAGGGTAGGAAACGCATGCGGGCCGGAGCCTATGTTTCTGGACTTAGTGCATCCACAATAACAAGTAAATCTATACCTATTGGTCAACTAGCAAGTACATGTGATGAGCTGAGCAAGATTCGGTCACACAGATCTCAGTTACATGAATGAGGCTATCAGCCTCCAAGACCCCTCGTTCATCTTTCATTTGGATCTTCTGGCCGCTCATATGTACCACCTCCGTTTCATATTGCATACTACTACCCATCATCTGGGTAGGTCTTGCCACCTCCGGGCCGCGATGGGCGAAGAGGACCACAAAAGATCGTCTCGGCACGCGGTATAAAAGGACTCAAGTTCCTAAGGACTTGGGGATTGTACCATCAGCAGGCATTCATCATGTATCGCAGTCTTGTCTTTGTAGCGTCGGCACTCTCCGTAGCCCGAGGGCAACTTGTCGGTACGGAGACGACCGAAACCCACCCTAGCATGTCCTGGCAGTCTTGCACTGCTAAGGGAAGTTGCACGACTAAAAATGGCAAGATTACCGTCGACTCCAACTGGCGCTGGCTTCATATCAAGGGCGGGTATGAAGTCACTTCAACTATTGCCTCGTTGAACACTGACAGTTTTCAGATACACCAACTGCTACACTGGAAACGAGTGGAACGCAACCGCTTGCAAGGACAACAAGTCCTGTGCAACTACCTGCGCTCTCGATGGTGCGGATTACAAAGGAACCTACGGCATTACTGCCAGCGGCAACTCGCTGCAGCTGAAGTTCGTCACCAAGGGGTCGTACTCGACCAACATTGGTTCGCGAACATACCTGATGGCGTCTGATACGGCGTATGAGATGTTTAAGTTTACCGGCAATCATGAGTTCACGTTCGACGTTGATCTCTCGAACCTGCCTTGCGGTCTCAATGGCGCCTTGTACTTTGTGTCCATGGATGCAGATGGCGGTATGAAGAAATACTCAGCCAACAAGGCCGGTGCCAAGTACGGCACCGGCTACTGCGATGCTCAGTGCCCTAGGGATCTGAAGTTCATCAATGGCGAGGTATGTGACTTCCGTTGTCGTGTGGCCTCACCTGCTCACTAATTCGTAGGCAAATGTTGAAAATTGGAAACCCTCATCCAACGATGCCAACGCAGGAGTCGGCGGCTACGGCTCCTGCTGCGCCGAGATGGATATCTGGGAGGCTAACTCCGTCAGCTCGGCGGTGACGCCCCATTCTTGCAGCACGATTGAGCAGTCGCGTTGCAACGGCGACAACTGTGGCGGAACTTATTCGGCTGACCGCTATGCCGGTGTGTGTGATCCCGATGGCTGCGACTTCAACAGCTACCGCATGGGTGTCAAGGACTTCTACGGAAAGGGTAAGACCGTCGACACATCTAAGAAGTTCACCGTTGTGACCCAGTTCATCGGCACTGGCGACGCCATGGAGATCAAGCGCTTCTATGTCCAGGGCGGAAAGACCATTGCCCAGCCCGCCTCTGCCATCTCCGGTGTCGAGGGCAACTCCATCACCACCAAGTTCTGCGATGCCCAGAAGGCCGCCTTCAAGGACAACTACAGCTACAAGGCCAAGGGTGGAACAGCCAACATGGCAAAGGCTCTGGCCCAGGGAATGGTGCTCGTTATGTCGTTGTGGGATGACCATTACTCAAACATGTTGTGGTTGGACTCGACATATCCGACTGACAAGAACCCTGAGACGGATCTGGGGTCCGGCCGAGGTGAATGTGAAACATCATCGGGTGTGCCTGCAGATGTTGAGAGCAAGAGCGCGAGTGCTTCGGTCACATTCTCCAACATCAAGTTCGGCCCAATCAACTCGACTTTTGGTTAGACACGGCAGCGAGGTGGAGCAGTGGGGGATGTAGATGCAATACTGGTGAAGGTAGTTAGAGGGATACACTTAGTCACTCGTTTAGGTCGTTTAGGAAAGAATTCAGTTCAAAGTACATAGTATTGTCAACGTAGATCACACATTGTTTTCAATGCACAGAAGAATGAAATGTAGGCCACAGTATCTTTCGTCAATCCCAAGAGTATAGAGCAAGAGACGCGTCTAAGATGGTCATACTCAACAACGCGGATGTACAAAGACATCCAGCAGTTGGAGAGCGGTCGCTCTAGGGCGGGTAGTATCACACCAATGCCGTGGAGGAAGGCAAGGATGTTTCTGGTCGCCCATGGTACATACTTTCAAAGGAAAATAGAAAATTCTCGCAAGGGAAGGGATCAATACGTCTGCTATACTTGCAAGTTTGCCCATGCACTAGTGTGCGAGTGAAGGCAGCATCTTTGATAGCTGAGCATTGATGGCGAGTGCTTAGAGCGCGAGGTCGAAGCGGGTGTGGTGTGTGAGAAAGGTTGAGAAAGGGCTTGAGTGTGCCTTATATAGGTGGGTAGACGACGCTAACCGCTTTTACTCATGGTCACCCAAGGTGAATCACAATTTGGACGTCATACTATCTTAGCTTGTTCGGCACGTGCCAATTTGGTGAGAGCTAGAATAGGTACCGATTATGCTAAGACTCTTGCCCATATTGCCAGTTCACTGACCTCACTTCACTTCAGGATTGCACCACTATTGAGAACTTGAGAGACAGCAAATCGTAACACGTCGCATAGAAAGGATGTATTTGAGAAGCCAATCTAATCGGGTACTAGCCACAAAAGGAAAACGGGGGGAATGTTTTGCATGGGGATTTGTTGGGGTTGGACCTCAAATACGTATGGTCAAAGCTACCAGTCAAGCAACAAGTTGATGGCCAGAAACTTTTTCTGGGAACCGGAGAAGGCAAGGCTCAACCGATGGCTTATCCGAGCTCAGGATTTCTACTCCAAGTCTTACTCAAAAACCTTCCTGCCGCGCGACCCACGCTACGAGATATGCCAGCTCCACACTCAACATCGGACGCCTAGTACAGTACACTCTTGACTCACCCAGAATCTATGACTCGAAAATCGGCAGATCTACCTGAGAATGGCATACCAAAGGAGTGTGTTGGTTGTTACACCACAGGCAACCTTCACTAAAACAGTCTATGGGTTGTAAGACTGCCTTGTTGGACCAACAGCACAATCTTTTAGCGGGGTAGCCATGTTATCTTGGTGTAGCTTTCTATTACACATAGGAACCCGAAACCTTTTAGTTACTTGATTCAATCACATTCTCAATAAAACTTTTTACATTCAGAGTCTACCATGAAAAAAAGCTGCGCAGACCTTGGATTTGCCGGGTCCCAAAAACCACGCAGCGTTGAAACTCCAGTAGTACCCAACTCCCTTAGAATGATGGTGTGCATAACTAGGTTTCAGAGTACCCAGTTACTTACATCTAGTTGCTGGACACGGCTGGGATGGCAGCTCGTTGTTTACTAGCGTTCATATATCATTAGCGATTACCCTGCCATGCGCATAGTTACAGAGATCTCAGGCTTACCGGACTTCGTTATTGAGACGGTACAGGGCTAACTTCAACTGCTCGAGCCCCTCCGCAATTTCTGCTTTCTGCCGGCCGGTGGTTCGATATTGGAGTTCCCAGACACTCTTGGTGATTAGGTCTAGTTTGTTGTGAACAAAACCTGCGTGGCATTCGTCTAGGTTTGGGCGAGCGCCCGGAGGAAGGTTTCTCATCACCTCGGCAACGTATGCCTTGAGCTCAACCAGGTGGGAGTTGGCGCGGCGTAGCACGACGTAGTGGCGGCGTGATCGCACATGCAAGAACGGGACGAAGACGGGGAGGATAGCGAGGTTGTTTATATTCGACATTGTGGAGAATTTCAAGGTTGTTTTAGAAAGAAGAATGTGATATTGAGGTGGATAAGGCTAGTAAAGGGTGCAATAACGTGGACCAGAAGACAGCTTTATACTATAAAGGTGTGAGGGAGAAGCCTCTTCGGTTTCAATTGAAAGTGAAAGTAGAAAGGTTTGCGCGAAGATTTAGCTGTTTCTCACTATACTTGCCGTCATTTTCGTACCCGTAACTTCTTGGTTTGTTATCTATACAGTCCTTGAACTTTACTTCATTTTCTTCGCTGACAGAGTAGTATAACAGTTATACCGAAAAGTCCCATATGGCCTAAGTAGCTAGTACTATAGTAGGCGAAAATATAATTCGGTCCCCGGCTTTGATCCTGAAAACATTCGGAGTCTAGCAATAGCTAATACATAAATGCTTTAATAAAAAAACTCGAACCTAGAGCTGGCAAGGTATTTACGGGTTAAGATTGAAATGTTTCTATGGCCCAAGCTCTTGGCAATAGAAGAAACTTATCCAAGTGCTTAGGCCATACTTTTGGTGCCGGCACAGCATACTTACATCTACTATCCTCTCCCGTAAAGACATACATCTTATAGTTTATCAGCGTTTACTATATTCAATTCAATATGTAGAAATTTTCGTTATTTTGGATCTGAAAGCTATTCAGATACGGTACATTATATCGTCTAATAAACTTACATACTCAGTACAGCCTAGAAGTTATTACCACCTATCTAGTCCTGGACCTGACGTCTGTTCCGCAGTAGGGAGCGGTGTAACTCGATGGTAGCAGAGAATCGTGAGTTCTTACCGGCAAGCACGATAATCAACCAGCGGTAACCTTCGATAGCTAAAAAACTTGCGGATTCTCACTCGACTTGCAATTATGAGTACCCTAGCACCTGGGAAGTACTCTATCCCTGCTCCGGCTCCACTTAATGGTGAAATATGAAGTAAAAGGCGTTTTTCCGCAACCTGCACTGTTTGCAACTAGCGGTGAAAATTACAGACAGAAGCTCTTGGTCATACTCTTTTGGGTTGTGACTTTGTTTGCCACTTATCTGTGGTGAAAATTGAGCGGAAAATCTATATTGCCACAGCTCTCTCCGGGGGGTATATAAACCCTCACCCCCACCTCGATCACTTAATCACTACTTCTTCAATTCTTGAAATCTTTTCGATCACCACGCACTCCCGCCAGACACCGCCCACCGCACCACACCGCACTACTACACCGCACTACTACACCGCACTACTACACCGCACTACTACACCGCACCACCACAAACCCCGCCGATTCCCGCAAGATGAACCACGAACAGACCAACCGCCTCACTGCCAAGATCCGCGAACTCGAGTCGCGTTTCGACCGCATTGAACAACGTCTCACCGACATCGAGAACGTGATTCGTACAGGAGCTGGACAGGGTGCCCTGCCTGACCGTGGCCGCGGACAAGCTCCATCTTCTGCGTCTAGACCGGCTCGCAGCCCGGACAACTCAAGCTTCCTGCCGTTCGCTATCGAGTACATTGCCTCGAAGTACGAGCGCAAGCATCCTAACGATGACCGTTCCTGGTAAGTCACTACCCTCAACCCTCCGAAGGCCTGCTAACAGCATTTAGTGGCTTCGCTTCCTGCCAGGCCCCGACCTTCTCGTTCAGCTGCTTCCGTAACGACCATTTCCGCTGGTGCCGCGAACATCAGCGCCCTATTCTGCAGTCCTACAGCCGCTGTGGCCGCGACTACCAAGACTGTGTCTCGGTCCATTGGGCTCACTATGCCAACTGGGAGATGATCGTGCAGATGTCGTATGCTGCCAACTTGGGACGCAAAGGTGTGAGCAACCTCGAAACCCTTTTGTTTCCGATTGATCTCTACCCTGGCAAGTATGATGCCAATGGTCGAATTATTGGCTAGACCCTGTTCAGCAGGACATGGCGGAAAAGCGATGAAGAATGAGCAGGAATCTGGTGTGAAATGCGCCGGAGGGAGAAGAGAAATGGGAAGAAAATTCAGAAGAGATGGCTAAATGACAGAGACAGTAGTTTCTACCCATTAGGTAGTTAGTGATCAGTGATAAGATAATCAGAAATCAATTGTATACCCAACTCGGTTTCATTCTGCATGCATTTTGTCCATTCCCTTCGTATACAGGCTGAGACTTTCGTGGAAAATTGATTCAGCCATCCGATTTGGCACCAAATTCGTCTACACTTTCAGATGGTAGGTGGAAGTTGAAGCTGCCAAGGCACCCATCCTGGTAGGGCCTTGGCAGACATAAGGCGTTGTCCTGTTCCCAAGTACCTGTATTCAACCCTGTTTTTACGTCTGATACCTATCCTGAATATCTGTCTTTGCACACAAGGTACGTAGAGGGAAAATAACCAATGAATAAGTAATTTGTATATTCCGTTACCGATCTTCAGGTATCCTACAAGATAGATAGCTTTATATTTGGAATGAAATTGTTAGAAGATGAAGTCTCTAATACATAGGTAAATATTTGGTTGTACTGACGATGGAACAAGTATTGAAACATGTGAGGGGACGCCTTCCTCCTTGCACAATGTCTAATTATTCAAGTTAGGTATTTAATTAAACCTCAGCCTGCTGCATTCACCCGCAATTCTTGGTTCTTTCACCATACTTTCTAGAGCCAAGATTTATTAGTTCTACCCAGGGTGAATATTAGTTCGTACACGCCACTCGTTTTAGTCACCCGTCAAGCTTTTTAGTTAATACTTTGCTTACCTTGTAAATCAACTACACCTTTCGAGACTTTTCTATCCCACAACGCAGACTGAGCACTTTTGTATTCGTGGCCTTTCGACTCGATGTCTCCTATTCCAACTACGTCAAATGCACCAGAGCACCGCTCTTCCTCGTTCACATCTTCTTCTAGAGCGATTCATTCTGGGGGTCGATTCTATTCTCGCCTTGCGCCCAACAATATCGGTGCCCGCCTCGCCAACGCGCGAAACATTGCTCCCTCTGAAGCCCGCCTTGTGTCAACACCACCCGAGGGCATGCGCACCCAGCCCATACCGCCCTCGTTCAATATGGCGGAGAATTTCGGCAATAGGCATAGCGCCGCCCTCAGCGCCTATCGGAATACTAGAAATGCGCGTTCGGAGTTCAGCGGCAATTCTGATCGTACCATCCGCGCTGCTCACTACGCCAACACGTCTGAGCAAGCTTCTTTGATCGACAACAAGGGTAGAGCACCAATAGGTGCCATGGAACAGCAATTTGTGCGTCAAGCACCAGAGGGAGTAAGTTTTCCTTGATTATACCTTACTTATCCACTTACTAAAAGTAATTAGGCAGTAGATCGCCTCCTTTTCCTTGGACCGCTGCGCTTGATTTATGCCGAGTGTGGAAAGCAGCGCGATGTTGACACGATGATGAGGGAGCTTGGGGACTGGATCAATGTCAAGATGCATAAGGATCTACATCGAGTTATCTCCTACGACAAGGTCTTGCCCGGCGTGGTATATACTGTCACGATTCCGATGACAGATGAGGATTGGCTTACTTACAACCAAGCCCTCGCGCTCTTCCCAGAGGCAAATTACCTCCATAATTTGCTCTCCGCTGGTGAGAACGCTTTCGACCAGGTTACAAAGACAAGCCCTACCTGGTGGGAGCTTATTAAGCCGGGTAAGACCTTGGAGGAGATCATGGCAGGTCTGGTGATGGAGCATGGGCTCCGGACCGGGCCAGTGCCCAAGTCCTCGCCATGGTGAGATCAGATGATGAAAACATCCCGGTATCCTGTCGAAGACGGCAGTGGCTGTAATGATAGAATAGGTGTCCACGATCTAGCCTAGCAGCCCTCGAGGCTATTGAAATCAAATAAAATCCACCGAAAAGCCCCTTTGTCCATCATTTCCACGTATGATAGTGCTCCCAGTGTCTGTTTTCGGCGCTGAAGGAAGCCGGGTCTCATGATGAGAATGTTGAGATGGTCTAGGTAATCTTGTCTTGGCCATACCGCCTGCCACGGAAAGTCTATAGTCACAAGTTCTCACAGCTTCCTTTCCATCCTATTGCCTTTCCAGTTGAATAACGCACATGGCCTCTAGGCTACTAGCGCGACTTTTTTCCTAGTAGCATAGTAACTGTCCTTCTGCCCTTATTTCGACATTCTTGTACAATTTCCCGCACTTATCTCTTTCGCAAGGTGATGTCTTAGAACCCAAAATGCGTCCTTTGCATTATAGCATCCAGCAACCGGTGCCTTGTCCATACTAGATACTACTCTAATATAGATCCTCGAGTAAGTTCTTACCTCGAGCTCCTCTTGCCTCCGTGTCTAGCTCCGATCTTTGAGACCCCTTGCGGCACTTAGCATCAAATCAACATTTCGATACCAAAACGGGGATTTTTGACATCAATCCTAACTATCGGCCTTGAATCATGCTGCGAGACGGCTGCGAATTGGATACCCAAAGCCATTGGAATACCTTGCCGACGATTCGTACTTCCACATTAAGCTATATTTGTGAATTCATTAGAGGTTTTGGATAATACGACCTTGTCAACAATGGGTGATCTAAATATGCGAATTCCTGTACCTCTGTATCGACTTTCGTCATGGTTCTATGCCTTTAGGTAGAGGTTGTTATATATTGCACTTTGAGTCAATTGCAAAATCCTTGGTCGACTTCAGCCTTCGTCATACCAAAAGAAGTACAGCGCATGTCCTACCAAAGGTGCGGAAAAGTACTGCGCTATATGGGATTTCATTTCCCCGAAGGTACTTTTTTGTAATCAAACCCCTTTTACATTTTGGGCAGGTGGTAGTCTAGTATAATAGAGAAGGACCCAGGTCAGGTGAACTTACGCCCCGAAAACAATCAAGCTGTATACTGTCATGCTATTATTTTTCAAGATCTATTAGTTGATTCTGCAGACCTAGCTTTCGTTTCGCTGTTAGCTTGAGCATCAATGTCTATTGCCGCAGAATGTAATATATAGATGCCCATTTATCCAACCTAGGTATAGGTTAGTAGCACTGAGTATTGGCACTTGTGACTATTCCTAGTAGAGATTAGTACCTATATACATCATAAAAATTGACGTTTTACCATCAAAATACCTAGGGCTGTTGGTCTAGTGGTAAGACGCCTGCACAACGGGGTAGTACCAAGGCCGTAGGCAAGATCCGCAAGGAGATTCCTACCGTCTTGAACTGCGCGTGGCGGCAGCAAGGAGACCCAAGTTCGACTCTTGGATAGCCCAATTTCTTTTTGGTGAATCATGAGGTTTGGCCTCTTTTTGGTGGGGTAACAGGTAGAAAAGGAAGGAGGCACCCTTTTCAGGGCCCTCATCGAAGGCAATCAACCCATATGCAGTTGAACTCACGCAACTATTCCTTTTTGAAAGCTAGCCGGCGATGATGTGGACAGGTTGTTTCGCTGCATTATTACCTTGAGCAAGATTGTCGGTTGCTGCAGGATGCACATCATTGACGTCCGCCCATCCAATTCAGGTGCAGGACAGTAGTACTAGGTATTGATACCTTTGTCCACTTGCAAGTATATATGGCGATGGCTTTGTAGTACCACAATGCTGTATGACATTGGTACCGCACTGGGACTATACCGCGTACTGAGACGATCAGCACACCACGCATTGACAATGACTGACGCAGCTTTATTGGCCGAACTTTGCTTTTCGACGCGAAATGCTTCATCCCAATGCATGCGTTTGACTTGATTGCGATTACTTTGCAAAATGGTGTTCGTCTGCTTGCGCAGGCTGGCCTATGACCACAAGCCCCTCCGAGCTTCGAACATTGTCTTGCACCGACACCACAATACCAACCACGCACCAACCAACCCGTGAGCTGAAAATCTCTCAACTCACGATACTCATTCGATTGGTGACACATGACGCGGAGGGAGGTCAGTAAAAGCTGGATCAGAGTTCTCCGGGGACGTTGGCGTGGATAACCTCTCGCACGGCATCAGCTAGTTGGGACCTCGTCTTCGGACTTGGAATGCATGCTGGAAGGGATGCCGACAAGACAGTGCCGGTAATACGGACAAGTGGGAAGGAGGTCAACATCGCAAGATGTTGGATCAGAATAACTGAGGATGGACATGAGAAATTAGTCGCCGAATGTATCCGGACCGTACACCTCGACCGGACCGCCACAACAACGGATGTCGCAACCGGAGCATTTGCCCCGGTAATACCGAGAAGAGGGAAGGTGGTCTGTGCCGCAAGGCACTGAATCAGAATAACTGAAGATGGAGGTGGAGAAGTGGTCGCCGAATCCTTCGACTCTCAACTATGTCTCCCGAGCGGACCGTCGCGATGACGGCCACCGGATCAACATGAAGTAATGTCACTAAAGCAGGCATTTTAGCTCTAGACAATGCGCCTTGTAGCGGTGGCATGGTGTTGATTGAATACCCCACGTCTTGCATTGAGCTCAGGTATGAATTTCATCATAACTAACTTGCTTTTTAGCATTCACATACAAAGCAGCAGATACTTGCTCGTGAGCATCATGTGGTCTTTGCAAAATGGGTGTGCATGGTAGCCGTACGATGTCACTCAAAATCGTTTGATCTTGCAAAGCTCAAACTCCGGCCGCTGAGATTGATTTGGGCCTCCTCGACTCAAACCACATGAGGCGTAGCGTTCTCAATATATCTCTCACACCGTAGCGGTATGTAAGCTGTGCGTTACATCGTTGGTGACAAGGAGACATCGAGTAACTCACCGGCAAATACGAACCTTCCACGAAGTGCGGGCATAGCGATACTCGGAAGCGACAAATCCAACAGCAAGTCGCCGCCCTCGCACTCAATGCGCAAAGCAATGTACGTTTCGGCATCACAATGTTGTTTTCAGGCAATGCCAAGAGTGGAAAACTGTCCTAGTGGCATCACAACTCTTGTGGCGGACGGACATCGGAAATGCACACAATGATGGCCGGCCTAGAAGTGCGAGCACGAGATCGAGGCAACATGTAATTCCATATCGTCCCGCAGAAGGCTCGAGTTGTTGAGGCTTGACTTGATCAAGCGTCGTTTCAAACCTCAAGCCAAACGAGGACGATGCGGTGCTCCGGAAAGGCTGGTAGCATCATGCTGACTTCCGCATGGAAGAGTCTTGGATATTAATTCCACATATGAAAGACGGGTATACAAGAGAATCCGAGTCTAAATCCTAGACGAAAGTCGTTAGTAAGGTTTTGATAAGCGTGAGAAAGTAACTCGCGACAGCGTCTTTGCCTTTACCACTTGGCCTTTGCCATTCCTTTTCTTCAATGAGACTGGACAAGTCCTGCTGACATCCCAGCTATAGCTCTGAGCACGGAGGTTCTTGACGTGTGTCAAGAATAACAATTAGCACCATGGCGTCATGGCGACATCCATCGTTGTCGGATTCGCTCAATTCTTCTCCGCTCATCTCAAAGGAGTGGGAAATGTGGGGAATTTAAAAGGTAGTTGACCGCATGAGTGCCCTGGTGGAAGCAAACCAGAATCGATCGGGTGTTGGGCAAGGCACTTTGCTGCACCGCATTCAGTACATTCGGCACAACGAACCGAGACTCACCTTGTGCAATACCCAGTCTGACCGCCGATTCAGACCATCAAGGCGCATGCCGAACAAGGGCTCTGAATTTTTAGCGGGAGTTACAAGAGGTAAAGCCAGTTGAAGACCCTGGCTAGGAGGTCAATGAGTATGCAAGGAGTATTCGATGCCATGCCGGGGTGGCAAAATGCTCTTACCATACCCTTGGCTAATTGGAACCGCTTTCGTCTCGAGACATTCGGCACTTACTGATGACTAGCAGCGGCAAGTCGAATCGAGGGGTTGCTTCGTGTGATTCCGCGAGGTTAAAGACGATGCTGATCGAAGGAAAGTAGACGATAAGGGGTTTTGGCTTCGGTCGCGGTTCCGTGCATGTTCGGTTGTTGTTCAATGTACCTTCAGTCGTTGTTCCATTTACGTTCAGTTCGTTCGGCTGCGTTTCGTTCCGTCTCATTTCGATTGGTCGCGGTCGTATGAGATCGGTTATGGAGGCACGAATACAAGGAGGGACAAGCGGACTCGAGATGATTGGCGATTCGACAAAGAACACAACCGGAAAATATCAGGCAAGGTGTGCAACGAGCACTCGAGCCTCCGCAAGAGATGACCTGCAAAACTGTGCTCAGCAGGTTGCGAGAGAAACAACGATATGGACTTACCTTGTATGGAATATATCAAGATTTTGGTACCTTGGTCCGCGAGAATGTTAGTCAGCGCATGGCCTATACGAAAATGTCAAGGACGTACCGATCCAGGAGCGAAACCGCACCAACAGCTCGCTGCATCGGACGAACAGTCCTATAAATTGCTTAGCATTGCCGGCAAGACCATGGTCATACCCGGAACTGGAGGGCCGATGTTACGAATGAAGCCCGGCAAGTATCGTTTCTTGTGTTGATCGAAGATGAGCCGGGGATATCGACATACGGTGACACGGAGTCATGCTCGCAAGTCCAATGCCTGGTACCAGGTCTTGTCGTGTCAAGATCGAAGATCTAATGATATGTGAGGTTGAGGGACTGTTAGCTCCATAAGGCGCTACGGGAAATGAGAAAGACAAGCAAGCGTAACCGTCAGACCGTCGCATCGAACCTCATCGCGTATATAGCACCGCTACCAACGCTGCCGCCGCAGCGGGCGTGAACCTCAAACACTCCATCATGCCGTCTCTCCACACGATCCCCAGCATTGAAACCTCAATAGCCGACGTGTCGTGGGGACCAGACATGGGGGGTATACACGGGCCGTGTCAAACTTGGATCCCAACGAGGACATCAACAACCAAAGCTGCCAAATACCCAGTTTGCGTCCAATACGCCCACGAAATCCTGATGGCCACTGGCCTTTTCACCGCACGAGTCGTGATGAGCCTCTTGGTAACCTTTCTATTATGGAGAGGAACAAGACTGAGAACCATGCGTGGAAACAGAGTGATGGAGGTGTGAGAATTCACGGAAGTATGAAACCCAATTCCCGACCCATTGACTGCGCACGGAGAACCAAGACGGGGATTGATGATGACGGGAAAGATGGTCCGTTGTATGGTTGCGTGCGAGATGTGGATGTCCGAGATGGGTCATAATTCTCTTCTGAATGTCTGCCGTTGTCAGCAGCCCAGTCTGTCATGCCAACTCGTATGCCATACGATTCCAAGGATATCGCAGCGGGACCCGAAATGGCATAACAATCTGTCAAGTCAGCTGTCAAGCCAACTTGTCCGCCATGCCAACATCGTATGCCATACGATTCCAAGGATATCGCAGCGGGACCCAAAGCGGCATGGTGAGCTGCACGGTACTCAAGAATTCCCCATATCAAACTCGTATGCCATGCGATTCCGAAGATATCACAGAGGGACCCGAAATGACATGGTAAAACTAGGGCCCGGACTGGCGGTTAAGGAACCCGAAGATCCAAAGACGCTAGACATCAGGACTAGGTATCGGTTGACCGCTAGGCGGTGTGGCGTGGCGGTATCAAGATGTATCGGTCAACGTCCACTGTTCTCCATCACTCCTTCACTTTCGTACGACATATGTCTCCAAAGATGACATAGGGGTACCCGTAAGCGAAGCAGCGATGTGTCCCAGCTTTGGTATTCGGCTCCGCTTCTAAGAGCGGCCTCACAGCACGCCGGCGCTAGCGATACGAAATCAGGGTTGATGAGTAGGGAGCGGCGGCTGACCTAAACTCCCCTGGCGATGTGATTCGATGTTGTACGGTCGAGGAGACGAAATCGGCGGACAGTTTTTGAGAGAAGGAATCGTTCTTACATTATTTCTTGGTCGACGGCATGATTGCGACAAGCTTGCCAGATAACTTGCTCGTGGCTATGTCCGATTCCAGTGCTGGAAATTCGAGATTTCCAGCTTATGGTGGGTGCATGTTTGCCTGTCCCGTTACGTGTTGGGCGGTTTAGCATGTCTTGAAGCCCTCCACCGGGTCTCCCAGAGGTTATGATTGTGGCTTGTTGGCCCAGCTCGACACCCGGCAACGGTATTGTTCGAACGATGCGGTCGACGAATGTACGGTACGGAAGGATTTCGGTCGCAGCTAAGGAGAAGAAGGAGGACGAGGGCGAGGGCGATGAGCAATCTATATCCTATGCGGTCACCAACGGGTCGTCAAGAGAAGTCATGATTGGGCTAGCACTCGGGATGTGCCTGACCGAGCAACTGCGAATATGCAGTTATTGGTGCAAGCGACTTCGAATGGCAAAGGCAAGGTCGCCATGCCAACATGCCTGACGAGCGACTGGCATGCGGTAAAAGTGCAAAAGGGTTGCAAAAGTTGCAAGTCCGCAAAAAAAAAAAACTCTAGAATGTATGTCGCTCACGACTGAGGCGCCGCACATACCTGGCTGCCCCGGAAAGTTGCTTTGTCAACTTCGCAGAGACGATAACCCCTCGGCCTTGGTGTTGGTTCCGCTGCACTTGCGGTCGCTCGGGCGTGGGCGCCTTTGCCTAGCTTGTCAACATATGTTCGCCAGCATGCCAGTGTTAGAAATGATGGAGCCGCTTACCGTGGTGTGTTTCAAGCCACCTCCGCCCATAGCGAGAGGTATTGAAGGTAGCCGGGCCGGCAATCGACAGCGGTTGTTTTATGGTATCTTCGTCAAGGGCCGCAACGACGGCAAGAAGCACGAAGGAGGTCGAGCAACATGCCACTGAGGATCAGGAACCCCTGAGAAAACACCTCCGCCAGGGTCAGGATGCCAGGGATAGTTTCTATCGTGGAATCCGTCGGCGGGCTTTGCAACATTGCCGAATTTAAGATGCTTGCGCCATGCGGCGACACTAATGGCAAAATTCCGAAAAGCTGGATGAGGATGAGAGACGTCTACTCTACAAGATGCAAGGCTTTTTGAAGCGAAGCGATGTGTGGCGGTGTCATGGTGGTGGGGGTGTGGTGTTGGGGAGCACCTGACAAGAGTAAAGTTCGTGATAGCATCATGGTGTTGACTTGTGTGCCAGGTGCGATGGCCAACCACGCACCTTTACAGCTCCACGAAAACGCTTTGGATTGCCTTCGGACCACTCGTAAAAGATTTCTGGATCTCTGGTTACCAAACTCCTACCTCTGCAGTATCTTAGGACTTGGTGTTGAGGTTGGCCGAGCTCCGGGCCTCATGAGGGGCAGCTTTTACCAGCCGGCTCGCCAGCCTCAACGCGCCAAGCAGGCAGTTTTTCGACATAGCGGCCCATGGCGGCGAGTGCGGAGATTTCTATCACCCACTCGCAAGCTTCACGCCAACCCCAGCGACATCAACAAACTCATGCATTTACCCCTTAAGCCGTCCTCCTCGCCACATACTGCAATATCAAATGCACGGGACGATGCGCAACACCGTAAACTGAGGCCGCGCCACAGGGACCCATACCACCTTTGACGCAGACGAACCATCAGCAATTCAGGGGCAAGAATCAGCTGCTCAACACGGCGCGAAGGGTGCGATTGCACGGCGATGCCGATACGGATGGAAGTCTGCGATACTTTCTCGTGTGTTGAGACAAGGTTTTAGATGGCACAACAACGACTTGTGCGTGGCGAGCGAGCGGCAAGATGCATGAGCTTTGAGCAACATGAAGTTCAAGGGGCGAACGGCAAGATGCATGAGATAGGCAAATCAAGCACCAGCGACATGTTGAAAAACGAAAGGCACACGTTCCACAGGACACAACCCGCAAGAAGAGCAGCAGGATTCATACGGGACGAGAGGCGCTGGCATTCTCAAAACGCTATCACCATTCCCACACGAGGCGCGAGCGACCAGCCAACGCCATTTTCGTCAACACCCGCGTGCAACTACATTTGCCCAGCGAACAAACAAAGGACCATGCCGCCGCGGCGTTTGCTGTAAATCGGAGAAGAGTTATGCCTAATACGTTGGAGGGTGCCGTCTAAATGCCACAATTAGTCGCGTTATACAAGTCGCGCTAGCCCCTTGGTATCGAATACCGGTAGTCGAGACCTACAACAATTGATTTCGGACTTGTGTCTCCAAATTCCGACCCTAGCCTCACCCGCAATCACATCTCCTAGTCCAAGTCACCAAACCACATTCCTTGCCAAGTTTCTCTTCCAGTACTCGATGAGACACTTTCCAAAATGCGAAGCTGTTTCCAAGCAAATTGATCAAGTTGTAAATCGAGCGATACCTGTGCTTACGTCAAAGGCAAGATGCGCGGACGTCGGAAGATTGTCGTCCGGCTATGATCAATTTAAGGTCCGGCACATGAGCACCTTCATCCTCAATAAAGTAGAACAGCCGGCACTACAATCCCTTTAAGCGATGTGCTAGTCCTCCCCGCAAATACGTTTTCTTATCCCTGTCGAAATCAATAAAGATTGCTTGTGCCATGGTGTTTCCAGCTCTACTCGTGACAAACTAACATTGCAACCCCCCAATGGCAGCATAGCCTACCTTGCCAGACTCAGCAAAGGTGGAACATTTTGTCCCGGGTTTGCGAACATGATATATGATATAACCTGGGACTCAGCTTCTTTTATTTATGCGACGCGTTCGCGAATTACAAAGTTTCAACATGCGTTCAGGTGTTTTCGCAATATTTGGCCTCTGGGCCTCGATTGCGCGTGCGACATTACAGATTGTTCCTGGCGCGACATGGACTGCAGTACGAAAGGATGCCCAGGAATGCCAGCCCAACTGATCATAATCGCAGACTAATACTGGCCGACACGTACAAGCTCATGGCGGTGGAATGTTGAAGGTTGGTGATAAGTATTATTGGTAGGGCCATTTATACGTGAACACCGCCATCCGAAATTGACTTGCTTTTCCAGGGTTGGTGAGGACAAAACCAACGGCACAGCTTTCATCAATATCAACTGCTACTCGTCCACCAACTTGGTTGAATGGAATTACGAAGGCGCATTGCTCTCACGCACCGCATCCGGTGATACGGGCCCAAGCCGTGTTATTGAGCGACCGAAGATCATGTTCAACAAGAAAACAAACAAGTACGTCCTTTGGATGCATATTGATAGTGCAAACTACGGCGAGGCAAAGATCGGTGTTGCTACTGGCGACAGCGTATGTGGAAAATATACATATTTACGAAGCGAGCGACCACTTGGCTTTGAGTCTCGTGATTCAGGAGTGTACGTCGATGATAATGGAACAGGCTACCTCTTGACTGAAGATGTAAGCTCCCCTAATGTACTACTCTCCATAAATTAATTTCCAAAGCGCCAAAATGGACTACGCATTAACCTCCTCTCCGACGACTACCTTACCATCGTACGCAATGTTTATACGTGGAAAGAAAAATACGAATCTCCCGCTATCGCGAAGAAGAACGGTGTTTACTTCATGTTCGCGTCTCAATTGACAGGCTGGGATCCCAACGACAACTACTATTCAACCGCCACCTCAATCGCCGGTCCATGGTCCAGCTGGAAAAAGTTTGCAGATTCGGGATCAAACACGTATGCTTCTCAAACAACATTTATCTTGCCCGTTGGCGATGGCTTCATGTACATGGGCGACCGCTGGGTGAGCTCGAATCTTATGCGAAGTACCTACATCTGGCTACCGTTGCAGCTTTCTGGAACGACAGCAACCATGAAGAATTCTGTAAACTGGGTGCTTGATGCACAGTCTGGATCTATGGCCTCTGGTCCATCCGAAAACCAGTATGAAGGGGAAGCAGGAACGTTGTCGAATGGTGCAAAGACTATATCTTGTTCGTCTTGTTCGGGAGGCTCGGCCGCGGGCTATCTTGGAGGCTCAACATCCGGCTCGCTTCTCCTAGCCAGTGTTCAAAGCTCGGCGACAACCCGCACGACTCTAAGGTTCAAGCACCTCAACGGTGATAATGGCCAACGCTTTGCGGATGTTAGTGTCAATGGGAAGACACAGCGAGTAGCGTTTTTGCCGCACGGAGGTGGTGATCCAGGAAGTAGTGTGGCCCATGTAGACCTGAAGCAAGGTAGCAATGACGTCAAGGTAAGTATGCAAGGGACTTGGGGACCAGATGTGGATCGGTTGATGGTGCCACAGAGTTAGATCTAATATCCCATGAGCCTACTGGTAGTATGGAAAATGGAGACTCATACTCACATCGCCTTGTCCACGTTGCGGTGATGCATCTTGTTGGATACCTATTCCACTGCAAAGATGACAATATTTTCACATGAAATTATCTACTGTCGCACGGAAACTACATACGGAAAAGAGGCTTCTTGCTGAATGTATTTTGATATTGCCTCGCTAAACGTACGTCACATACGACAAGGCCTGATCTCTTAATTCGGTTGCCTTGTCCAAATATTTGACCTTTTTACCGAAACCCCTAATCGTTATCGGGCAGCACTTCTGGTGTGATTCCGTAGGCCAATAACATAATTTGAATTGTGTCTTTTTGTTGTTCATGTTGATGGAGCTGAGGGTTGAGTCTCGATTTGGCTAGCTGATTGATGAATAGGGTGGAAAAGCATCGGGAGTAAAGGTAGAACGTGCGAGTGGCCACGGAACATATACCGCCTGTATTCATTTGTCTTTTCGCAGGCTCCAGCCTTTTCCTTCGCTTTCGGTACCTGCGTGAACCGTGAATTCAATGGTACTCTTCACGGTGCTAACCGAAATTGAACTAGCTTATGCTGGCAACTTTGAACACAGGTACCGCCCTGCAACTCGACTCTTGCACAAGTTCCAAGACTTCGCCCACTTATTTTCAATCATACCTAAACCACTTTCTCAACCAAAAATAAAAACTTCAGAGAAATGTCGAAAATGCCAATTCGAATTCGAAACCACCCACCTCAGCAAAAGCGCCATATGATCGCGGCTGAAGAAAACACTCTAGGCTCCCGCCTTCTCCAACTCCCAGGAGAAATTCGCAACATAATCTATGCTTTGGCCGTGTTTCCAGTACTCCCTAATGTCAGTATAATCGGCAGAAACGTCCAAGGAGGTTGCCATGCCGCCGTGTATGCGCTGCGCCAACCTCTATTTCAAATCTCTCGCCAAATCAGAGCCGAGGCACTCTCATACCTCTGTGCAAACAAACATATGAAATTCCTGGGTATTGTTGCTGCGTTGGCTTTCATTGAAAGCGTTGGAGATGCATATCTGCATCTGAAGAGGGTTACCCTGGTACAGCCCATTCTTGGTAACAAGCCTTTGATACCGGAGCAGAACATCCTCTTCCTATACTACCTTCGTCAGGCAAAAGAGCTTAAAACTTTTGATCTTGAGGTTGGTCAGTCTGGGCACTCGTACTTCTGGAAGAAAGAAGATGTTGGGGAAGACTGGACTTTTTTGGAGATGGTCCGTGATTTTGTGAAGGAGAGGCCGGAGATGGAGTTTGTTTGGCGTGCGGGATCCTTAGATCCTGGTGCAACGAGATTTAGTCGTAGGATCCTAAACCAAGAGATCTCGGAGCTGTTTGGAGGAGACCACGAGGACGACAACTTGTCAGAGTCGGTGATGGTTATGTACTAGGGATTGTGCCGTCCTTGCAGCACACTACAGCTAGACCTCGCTTGCCAAGGGTCTGGCAATCAATAGATTTATGTAAAGTGGTTTGCTTCAATCGCTCAACATCTTCTATATGCTTGACTCTTACATCACTTGAACTAATGGTTCCCGAATCATCACAGTTGATACATCCTGGCCTTGCGATCCGTACTTCGTCAAGTCAAAAATCTCCTCGTGGCGCATCTCAAATCCCATTTTTGCATACAAAGGTCGCCCTACAGCGGTTGCCTCTAAAAATGAAGGGAGGTGTGCATCGTCCGCCTGGGCTGTACCCCATCGGATCAGCATCGCTCCCGCACCTCGCCTATGATGCTCCGGATCAGTCACGAGTATATGAAGAACTAATTATGTCAGGAAGATCAGCTGTTTGCCTTGTTCAAACATACAGAAGAAAGGTTTTGTCCCCATGTACTGTCTTCTCACTCTATTCAAATACCAAAAGAAGGCTTGGGCTGCGGGTCTCCCTTCTTCTTCTAGACCCGGCACAGGTAGCATAGGTTGAATCTGCTCTTCGGTTCTCTCATGAAGGTTGATGCGCCACTTCGCACATGCGATTATTTTGCCGTCAAGCTCGGTATCAATCACCTTGAGGTAATGTACATCAGGTTCTTCGCGAAATGACTTGAGGTGCTTCTCAATTGTCTTTTCGTGGTAGTCGGAAGGCAGAGGGGATGGCTTGAGAATTGCAGTCATGGCATTACCGCTACTAGAGAAGGCGGCAAGTGCGATGCGAACAAAGTCAGCAAAGTCGCTCTCCATGATGGGGTGGACTTCGAGAACCATATTTTGTACTTTTATCCCAGAAGGTAGCTGAATTGGAAAAAATGAAAATACTTGTCTACTACCAATACGTGAATGACAGCCTCTTAAATCATACTGACTGTTTTATGGAGATGGGTGGACGAACAAGTTGGCGTACACTTTTCCTTTCTGGACACAGCGGGGTTGCTGACGGTCATCCCGAATGCCGGACGAGACCCACACCGCCCTTTTGCCCTTTGCACTCCTTTCAGGCACTTTCTGATCCTCTGGCCTACTTTCGCAGCCCTTGCCGCAAAATATAATTACACATTCGGAACGGGTAACCACCGCAGAGTGACGCGGACAGGCGCGGACAGGCGGGTGTCATTCGCTGGTTGCCTATGCCCATGTTAGTCTAATTGCCGAATAAAAAAGCCATCCACGGCAAGTCACCGACAAGTTTTGGTGGAGGATCCCTCTCAAACTTACTAATAATACTAAAATAAGCTCGCCAAGTCGTGATGCATGATCGCCGTTGCGGCATGTAGCCCTCGCTACCACAGGCATAGTTCGTTGGAAATGCGCTCATGAAACGTGGTGCGATTGAAGATCTGCGGAACTTTTCGCTGAAACGACATCAAGTGCCAACAGCTTTCAGCACGAGCAAATTTCTTCGGGCAAGATGATCTCGCGACTTCATGACTTTACAACTTCATGACTCGGACAAGACATGACATGGCGGATGCAGTATGCGCAATTTTCAATACACCACTCGCTGCAAGAAATATTTTCATATGATCGATTTATACGCTAAAGATGCATTGATCACTACCAGGATAGCCTTCACACTTCGATACGGATCTCCGTGTCCTACAATGATCGCAGGAACTATGATACTACGTTCACGCCAAATCCCTACCAGATGCCCCAGAGAATCCAGGGTTACCAAGAAAATGTTCCGACTAGTTCCTAGTATGGCCATACGGTGATAGCTCCGCCTATCCAGCCCTACCAGCCTCACGTCGAGATACTCCCATCCATGACCTTGGGAGCCAGCCTCTTCCCTGGTTTGCATAAGAAAAATCATTAGATATTTACTCAATGGAACGGCAAACAACCTCCTTCGGCCTATCCTGTCCTTGATCTTCAGACATAAGGTACTATTCAAAGCGCAGCATGACGTTTGATGCCTTCTCAGGAAAAGAACGAAACATGGATGATTTGTGTACACCCATTTGCACTCACAGCTTGGGTGTGATACTTCTTGCAGTCACGCCATGTAGACTCATAAGCTTGTGTTTTCGCATCCTCCCGAAGTATAAGAACCCAACTCAATTGTACGATATTCGACCCACCCCTTTACTTCTCTATTGAGATCCTACAATCTCACTTCATAGTCGGGTCTACTTCGTCATCATGAAGTCTTTGGCACTCGTCCTCCTTCCCACCTTTGCTCTTGCAGCTTTGAACAGCCAGAACCAGAACGATGTAACAAATGGCGGCGCTTGCAAAGCCATGACGGTATTGTTTGCCCGAGGCACCACAGAAGGTGGCAACATGGGCACTATTGCAGGCCCTCCCTTTGTCACCGCAATTGGCGATATGATAGGTGCTTCCAACGTTGCAGTCCAAGGCATCGAGTATCCTGCAGACATACCAGGTTTTCTCGTGGGAGGTGACAAGGGAGGAAGCCAGCTGATGGCACAGATGGTCGGCCAAGTCAAGGCAAAATGCCCAGATACAAACCTGGTTATGGCTGGCTATTCGTATGTTTTCCCATCTCTTTTGCGATATGATATTTACAAGTCATAGCCAAGGCGGTCAACTTGTGCACAATGCTGCGGACATGCTTTCTGCGCAAGACTCGGCTTTTGTCAGTAGCGCCGTCATATTTGGCGACCCAGACAACGGAGAGTCGGTTGGTAAAGTAGCCGCAGCCGACACAATGGTGATTTGCCATACCGGCGATTTGATTTGCGCTGGTCAAGCTCTCGTCCTGCCACCTCATCTGACATATGGACGCGACGGGGATAATGCAGCGCAGTTTGTTGTGAGCAACATGAAAGCTGCAGGCGCAGCTACGAAGGCAAAGGGTGCAGTAAGGAGAAGGACAATGGCCATCACGTTCTCTTCATGAGTTCTGTTTATACAACCTACGGGAATGTAAGAAAGCTACTGTGTATACGCCTTAACAGCACTAGTATAAGATTACGTATATATTACCAAATCGATCTTACAGTCTCTACCGCATGATGGCTCAATGTGGCACTGAGTACGATATATCCTATCCAGCCACAAGGCGGCACTTGAACAAGCGGTGTGCAAAGACGTAGAATTTGTCACATTGCAGCTCTTGTCTCAAAATATCTCTTACCTAATTCGGTAAGTATTTGACTTAGTATCTATCGCTGCAGCGCTTACTGGTACACGAAGGAGTGTGATGCGTTTCGTAACTATAGTGTGCTGCTTGATTGTTGAAACATTAGCCGCGCCACCAGCAATTACATGACTCGTGAATATCACACAACCCCTCAGTTTCGGCGAGAAGTATTTGTTTACCATTCTTGGAACCTCTTATTCAATATCTTCCTTTCTTGACCAACTAACAATTATTGCGCTAATCGGATCGCCTTAGCGGAAGAAATTCCATTTCAACTACAGAGCATCCTCAGGTAAAGCAGTAGTTGTCCGATATTGTATAGCCCTTATGTATTTCGTTGCGATATAAAAACCAGAATACAATATAATTACCATGTGTAAAGAGGCTAGGCTCTATCTAGGGCATCAGCACGTATTAGTGAGGCATGAAAGGAACCAGATAGCTAGAATTAGCAACCTATTTTATCTGAAGGGATAAAGAAGCTGCCTGTTAAAGGTAGATGGGTAGTATATCGCCTTTAGCTAATTACTTTCGGCTGGCAATACTGCATTCCCTTTGAAACCCACAGGAAATGCCTTAATTGCATAAGCCAACCTCCAATTTTCCAACCAAATCTCCCTAGGTATTTAAGCCTTAGGCACTTACTCCCTTTCTCGCTTTCTGTCATAATCTGAAGGAGCGGGATATAGAGAATATCTATGCGCTTTGGCGGGTGTTGGTGGTGCAATATCGCTCCCGCCTAGCCCCGCATGTCTCTGATGCCACTCCCGTTGTAAGCTGTGAATCCGCTCTTGTTCTCGAAGGTCTTCCGCATAGAACCTCAAGCTTGCTCCTAGGTTGTGGCTCGAACCAGGGGGCGCGAGTACGGATGCTGGAATGACTGCAACGTTGTTGACGCTATCGGAAGTTAAGCTAGGCTGGGAGCCTGTGTTGGGGCGACTACCCGAGGAGGGTAATAGTCGGAGTGGAATCGTCCGGCTTCTTTCAGTTTCCCGTTTCCTAGCAGCACTTTTGCGTGCTTTGCGAAATAAAATTATGAGGGTTATGATTATGCCGAACGTGACAATGACGGGGAGGAGAATGATCCATATCAATCTCGCGCTTGTTGGTGGAGGCCGGATACTGGAGGCAGGGGGGCTAGGAGAGTTTTGCGCAGTGCGTAAGTTGATAGCCAGTGCTGTTGATGTAGATTTGCTTGTCAAGGCTAAACAAGTAGATCTGCAGTTCTGAAGATAGGCGATGTAAGCTTTGTCGATTTCATCTGTGTTGCAAGTGCCAGTACAAAACTTGCTACTGCAGACTTGATCGCGAAGCCCAGGGAGATTGCAGATACAATCCACGTTGATAGGATCTTCTAAGGACCTCTCGAAGCTTTTTGCAAACTCTTGACGTGCTTTCGCGCAACCAGGAAACTCGAAGCCCTGTCCGAGTACTACCAGTGCTAAAACCGAGAGGAGGACGATATTAAGGCGCATTGTTGTAGTGACTTCTTGCAGGGTATTCCCCGCCTGTTGGTGTTGTAGTTTAGGAGGCTGTAAGGGATTAGAGGCCCCTATGGAGTAGATACGCCTTATATATACAAAGGCTATAGCTAGGGTACTAACCAAAGAAGTAGCCAAGAGGTTACTTGCAAGATAACTTCACTTTGCATTCTTACCGGGGCTGAAACTGTACAAGCTCCGTTTGCAACCCTACTCTACTGCGCAGGTAGAGTTCAAGGTTAAGTAATATAATGGCTAGACTGCAAATGCCCCACGGACACATAGATATAACTTACCCTAGGATAGTATAGAATATAGACTTTTCTATCTCTTTAGTCCTATCTTATCATGCGTTTTGTCTCAACCTGTTACGGACTTTAATTTAGTTTCCATCTTATTACTTAGAACTCAATCCCATCTTGAATTTGAGCTAGCTTGTTACCTTCGAGTGAGTACAGAGTAACATATTGTGTATACAAAAGTAAGCCTACTGTATCTAGATCAATATTGACGGTTTTGGCAAGCATTGATGTACACATGTATTCCCCTGGGATATGTCTTGAATTGAAGATACGGGTATTAGAGGCTTCACTTGCCATTAGGATATTGTTTGAAGTAATGTCCTTGGCCGATTCCATGCAATAATGCTACCTAAGTATTGTCGAGTAGGAATCTGGAGCTTGATGGAATGGTGTATAGGCTAATAGAGGGCTATCGATTAGCTCATTTCAGTATATGCGGGATTTTTGAGTCGAATGTTCGCGATGATTCACCTCGTCCCAAACAAACGCGTCCCCTCGCCTACCACAACAACCCCACTCTACCTAGCCGCTATCTAAATTACCGATTCCTTCACTTTCTACTAGAACATCATTTTTGTCTATATAAACAATCAAATTATACCTATAATCATCGAACGCATACAAGGCTAAGTTGGCCAAACGGTTTAGAACACCGGCGACGATACACCAGGATCGAGCAGGTAAGTCAAACTCTCTTAGTCAAGCAAGGCAAGGCGGCGGCAGCAGCAAGCAAGTTCAAAAGTTCAATTCCCGGATCAATCAGGTACGTCCCCCCCTCTTTTTGCCTTTTTATTTTTTGTTCCCCATGCCCAACACCCAGCACCTAGCCTCTCCCTCACTATTGAGGGCTGGCTAGGTCTAGTTTTTCTCTTCTATCTATTCGCTTTTTGCTTAATTTTGATTATTTATCTGAGGTTTCCTAGAGGGTTCTTCCATTTGCCAATTCGCACACCAGAGTCACCCTTCGATCACTAGAGTGCAATGCAACACTGTACGGCAGCAGTACTATAAAGAAGTCAAGTTCGATGCACCTCATAGCCTCACCGGGCTGGCGCTATGCGATACGACGTTTGGTGGTCGCAGGACGAAGCACAGTTCGGGACATACGACAAACCAATAGGGTATCGCGCCAGCATGAGATCTCCCCATACAGTGCTATGGCACTCAGTCACAGCAGTAGCTATAGCCATAGCATGTGCCGCATTTGCGCAGTGGCGGCCAAGTCTGATAATTTTATTCAAGATGCAAGATAAAGTCAAACAGATCAGTTGATGATCAGTTCCAGTCAAAACTCTCGAGTTCGACGTTTGATACAACAATATTACGCTTCGCAATTGGTGGCATGAACCACTCATACACTTTGGGGGGATCGAAAGGATAATGGCTGTTATGCAAGTGCGTAAGCAGCAGCAGTAGCTCAATGTCCAACGCCGATACTCTGGTTTTGCCTTTGGAGCCAGGTCAAAATCATTATGTCAAGCAAAAAGGACAATAAACAACGCCCTAATTTGTGGTATCGAGTCTTCGAGATCATGCATATAGAGGAAAAAGAGTACTTTGGTAACACCCGGCAGAAGCAAAATCAAGGATTAGAAATCAACAAAATCAATTGTAATCATGTGCTGCTATCGCGTGCGATCGATCCAACTGGGTTCCATTACAAAGAGCTACAGTCTATCCGACCACGCAGACAACAAAAGCAGCAGCGACGCTAAGCTGGTAGTATTGCTGTTGTTACCGTTGCGTGCAAGGCCGGATAGACCACGGTCCTCCACAGTAGCACCCGGACGAATCGACCCATCGCCAAACTATACAATCTCGAAAGTGCTGGCCCCAATCTCGGCAGGCTCAGTCGTTGACATTATGTAGTTTGTATGACATCCTCCCTCGTAATCGAGATTTTGTTCCAACCCTGTCCGTTATGCCCGAAACTTCAATTGAGTATGCGCTTGCCGTTCGGGACACGTTAGATGAAGAGGTAGAACTCCCCGGAGATATTCCTCTTCAGAAGCAGTACTGATTAGTACTTGGGATTTGTGCCGAGGCGTAGAAGTCGACCTAGGCATAATCAGCAGACGTCGGAATAGTAAAAGGAAGTGTAATTAACCAAGCTGAAATTTTAGACAAGAATAGAGCTTACGGGTTGTTCACAAGAAGATTGCAGCTGTCAATGTTGTTACCGAAGCAGCTACATGGCAAACTTGACCCCAGCCTCAGCTACGGCGGAACCTCGATGATTACAATGCTCCTTCTAAACTTCGATCGTGTTTTCAGTTCTGTTTTGAGACTAGAAGCCGTGGCTAGTCTCAAAGTCAACACCGAATAAGATTTTGTTTGTAAGCTAGGCAAAATTAGTTGGGATGTGGTGCTACGAGGCACGGATATCGTGAGGTGTAGGGTATTTGAAAATTGTGGAGTGAATTCCAGAGCTACGGCCGTAGTTCCCAGTCGAGTTGGAAGCTCCAGACTCAGCTAAAGGTGCCGATGCTTGGTAGAAAGCCCGCATTTTGTAGAGGCTGAACGTGAGCAGAAACGAGAAGCTGATACTGCTGTTTTTCGAAACTAGAAGGCTTCCTGCTGCAAGGGTCGAGAATGCACTTGATCCTCGCGAAAGCTCCATTGTCAGCATGGCTTTTCTGAGTAAGAAGGGTAAACTTTGGGTGCTGTGAGGAAGGGAACGGTGATATTGTTTGAAGAAGGTCGACTTAACCCCAAAGCGGCATGGTCTTGTTCCTCTACACTCTAATGGCAAGCACCCTCAAATGCAATTTCAAAAAGAAATGCTTACTCCGTATTCCCAATCACATCGAACTTCACCGCATTCTCACGGTTCTCCTATAAGTCTCTGTTCAAGGTAAAAATCCTCACGTGCTCCGCAATCACCTCACCAGATAGGTGGTATGCGGCTACACCTCGGGCGCACGTTCTCATGCCCACGTGAGAACTCCCTCTTTGAATACAGATCGCGACACTAAGAGCATTTTCATCCGCAGTACGACTTTTACTCCCTCTAAATGAGTCCGAGATTCGATATGTGCCTAGCTTGTGCTGACCAACAACTTCAACTTAGCTTCGCAAAGCCAAGTAGTGGGTTTGCGCCTCCGAGGCAATATATTGAATCCCGCCCACAGCTTTGCTCCACAGAAAGCTTGAATATCATGCCGGGCATGAAATACCGGCTTATTCCGAGACGCCATTGAACACTTTATGGCCGGCGGACCTTTAAAACGGGTGCGGACTTGGTTCTTGTAGGCATAGCCCCACAATGTTTGGAGGCCATTGTGTAGTGCCTATTGAGTTAGCATCTGTACAGCCTCAGGGCTATGAGCCTGGTTGCCACGTTCTTCTTCCGCTTTATGGAAAACAGCGAAAAAAAAAAGTCAGGATATAGACAGAGACTTAAGAGGGTGAGGACAATGGTCTAGGTCCTGTGGAATCCAACGTCCGAATACGGTTATAAAGAGCTCTTGTGGTGCATTGGCATGATAATAGCAGGTAAAGCAAAGCCCTTGATAAATTAGGTATTCGTTGTGGGGGCTCGTGACGAAGTAGGTAGTAATACCAACACACCATATCTTCATGAGACTCCTCATTAATGTCCAAGATTCGTATTTGTCCCCAATCTATCATGGATCCGCAATGGATGTAATTGAAAGCGATATACAGCACTGTATATGACATCTCAGATAATGCCCATCTTTTACATGATTCATTATGTTCGGACGCACTGCTTTTGGGAATATCTTAGGTTATCCTAGGTAGTATTTGGAGGGGCGGCTTTGCATTATGTGTAGTAATTCCTATATATGAAGCAAACAGCAGGGACTCCCTTCAATCTCCGCTTTTCAGTTCCCACTCCTCAATGACAGGTACTTTTCAATAGTTGTATCAAGAATTAGTCAGCGAGGATTTCTTATCAAATGTACTGGGGTGTGTCGGCGGTCCATCCCTTCCCAAGCGCTTCAAATCCGCCAAAATTAGTCGTATATGGTCCCTTCGATTCTGATTTGCCTTCCAAGTGACCGCTTGTGAGTAGTATATCAGATCCCATGCATCGTCACTCAGATTCTGCAAAAACGTCGGTAACGTACGCGCCTTTTGGTATGAGCGCCAAAGAACCCGACGGATGTCATCGTTAGCACCCGCGTATGCGAGCTCGATAGCTTGGTTGAATAGCTTGAGGGCGGGAGAAACGTTGAAAGGTCGGGTGAGCCTGACGCGGAGACGGGCCAGGGCGGCGACATGCTCCGGATTCTTGCGTGCTTCTTCTAGTTGCTTGCCAATAGTTGTGGTCTCGGAATCGTCGAGCTCATAGGGATCTAACACGGGTTCATGAGAAGTCTCAGGCATATCAGGGCCGGCTACTTGGTGCTCCTCGATTAGTTTTGAGATATAAATGAGTTTCTCCATAAGTTTAGGGTCTTCCATGATCTTGTCAACCTTGGCTTGCAGTTCTGCGGGTACGTTTTCCTCCTCTTCAATTGCAGCATTCTTGGGCGCATGGGTCATTGCGAATCTTTTCAGCTCATTAGCCAGCTCATCAGCATCCATGTTCTCGAAAATGAGCTCTCCGTCGGGCTGTCTAGGATCTTGCTTCATGAGATTTTCAAGCTCGGCTTGGAGCTTGGAATCCCCACCAGCACCTCCCATTGACTTCATGACAACGTGCATTTCTTGCATGAGTTTATTAATCTCAGCCATATCGCCTTCGAGGTCGAGGACTTGGTGCTCCGGAGCATTGAATTCCTCATCAGTGAGAATAGCATCAATTTCTTTTTCATCTTCAGAGAGCCTTTTCTCATCCTCAAGGAATGCGGGGTCATTGACCTTTTCCGCTGCCTTCTTCGCAAAGGTCGGGTCGTCATTGAGCTTCGTCATTGCATTGGTCAGGAGGTCCTGGAACTTTGAGTCCTCGAGATTTTCCACCTCAGCCACTCTGTCTAGCGCTGCCTGAAGTTCTTTTCTGGCAGCGCCGGCATCCGGATCGTCTAATAGGTCTTGGATTGCTTTTTGTGTCGCTTTCTTCATATTGGTCGTGTCCTCCATGATCTCCCGTGCCTCCAGCTTTTCCAAGTCTTCTTTTGACTTGATTTCAGTCTTCATTTCTCTTAGGGCGTCTGTTAGATCTGCAAAATCCGGATCCTCAATGAGTGTGTCGAGAAGCATGCGATTTAGGGGCGCGGGGTCGTAGGCTGGATCATCATTTCTGTCATAAGACTCCTGTATCATTTGCATAAAGTCTCTGTCTCGTTTCCTGTCTTCTGCTGTTGCAGTCCGCGATATGAGACGTCTTGGTGTTTTCTTGTCAATATCCTCCTCATACCAGCTGATGGTTGGTATTCGGTCATCCTCGAGTTCCTTGTCGGTCAATGGCCGCTCATCATCCCGCATCCATTTTCGATCCTTCGCGCGTTCTCTCTCGTCATTTATGCGCTTTTCAATCACGCTTGCTTCTTTCGCGAATTCTTCCGGTGTCAGTCCTAACTGTTCTGGCTTTCCTAGCTTTTCCGCTCGAGTGCCTTTGCTGCGGGTGTATGGGATCGTTTTCGATCGTGCGAAAGAACACTGCTGCCATTGTGGTCGCGACAGCGCCCTTACAAGGGCTCTTGAAGGTATGTATCCCCTTGATAATGCCATGCCCGTGTGCCGCACAGATTGAGTTGCGTGTTAGTTGTGACGCTACCTATCCAAGCCCAGGCGAATCACAGCTATGATCCTGGGGTCGTCTTGGCACCCCCGAAAACTCCGCAACTCAATTAGCCATCGTCGCATCACGACAATAAGTCCTCACATTTACTCCCTTGTATATGCTTAGACGTCATTGAAAACACTTTTTTCTGATTATTTTATTACTTTAGACGTGGATTCCATTTGGAAATGATATGATTGATACATTACAAGGCAGACAGCCGTTAGCCTAAGTCATCGAGCTCTGCTATCAAAGTCGCACTACGTTCTACACTTCCTTCATCGGTTTCCGTACAAATACTGACTATTTTGAGGAATGAAATTTATAATGTACTTCTTTCTAGCAATATTTAATTTCGGTTCGGCGAGTACACGCGACCTCGGAGCTTTCTACGAGATTTCAATGATTTCCGACCCACATCCTTAGAAGTAAACATCATTACCCGCCTCAAAGAGAGAAATTTCGTAAAGATTTTGATCCTAGCTATGAATAGCGCGATGGTTAATATGGGGAAGGCCTTCAATTGAGGCAAATCGCACCCGTCAATGGACGTCTCACAATGCCCTTGTTCAAACTTGTCCGGACCTTGAATTATTTGGCAGACAACTCCCTTTTATCCATTCTCACTGCCAAAGAGATATCACAATGTTTCTCTATGAGCATTGTACCGACTATCAATCACGAATGCATAAATCCCTTTTTTCTCACCCTAAAACTGTATATGAACTTTTCGAACATTTTGCGTTGTCGGCACATTTAAAAAGGTCTTCCAACTCACGACGCAAATTATCTTCTTGTTCATCGCTCTCCACGCTGCCTAAGTAGTCTCATAGAAAAGAATTTCGATTACCGTTTCCCGGAATCGCCGCTATGTCTGATCGAGATGGCGCGGAGCGTCCATCACCACCGCCTCGGCAGACTCGAAGCCAGGATTTGGCGAATGGCTACATCAAGATGCAAAGAGTTTCGTTTCCAACGCCCTTGATTATGCAGAATGTCTCATGCTTGAATAACCCCAGCCCGGAGAGGAACCAATATTCAAACAAAGAATCTGTGAAGGTGAATTCAGGCCTTCAGTATGGGAGCCAAGCGGACGCAAAGAATTGGTCAGCCGAGGTAAAGCCACTCTATTCGAACGGGTATGCTGTAAACAAAGCCTTTTTCCGATCTACGGCTGCAGACATACTCCCGAAAGTCAACACCGACATAGAAGTTCTCGTTCATCGCCTCCTCCATCCACCTTCATACGCATTCGTTCACAACGTTCTTTCCATTCAGTGGGTTATCGGCGCGGTTGGCTTTAGACATATAGAGTTTCGCGAAAGCGATGAACGGTATGTACTTACTCAAGATTCCGAGTTGCGTACACGAGGCGCAGCATTAGGTATACCCATATCGTACATGGAGTGGTTGTGCGGTACTGGTGACGATGTCAGCGCCTCAGAGCAAGCCATGTACCTGACTCCGAACTTTTTCTTAGAGTTATGCTCCGAGGGTTTTTGACGAGGATAGGTATATATTGTTGTCTTCCTCCTTTTACTACTATACAGCCCCTACCGCAAATAGTTATTATAAATATATTAGGTCCGCGAGACACGCTGCGAGGGAGTTACTCCCTTCCCAGTCCAACTCGCTTAGTTATTGGCATAGGCATTCTTGGTAGTCTTACTCGATGGAGGTCTTATAACTTTCACTAAAGGCCTAGGCCCCCCTTAATTCCTCTCTTTGATAGGGTTTTATCTATTATTTGCCCTTTTAAATTGACTTATTTCTCATACCCCCCAGAGTCTACCTTGTGTGGAGTCTACCTTCTAGTCACATACCCTGTTGCTTTAGCCAGGCTATACGGTATGGCGAAGCTCCTAGAAGATTTTGATTCTCAGGAAATCTCGACTCCTTTAGCAGGAAACCTTTCCAGAAAAGACGAGCAGTGATACTGTCGAAACCAATCTCACAATCAAACAAAACCAAGACGCTGAAGAAGGGAGATGAATTTGAGCTTGTAGCCGTCTAGCAGCCTGGGTATCTCATCCATAAACACTTATCAAAACACATGAAAACCCCCAAGATATCCCAGCCTATGCTGCATCCTTGCTCATAATGACATAGTCAGCCTCAATGACCCTCTTCCTAATCACCTTGTCTTCAGGCGAACACTCATCCTTGTGGTATCCCAGCCTCTTGTATAGGCCTTGGGCCCTTTCATTCGACTTGAATACTGTCAGCATCGTCTTGGTGATGCCGCAATGGTGAGCAGCATTCTCAACGAAGTTGACCAGGTGAGAGCCGAGGCCCCGGCCACGAAGATCCTCATGAAGATGAATCTCGTATATGTAGACGACTTCACGGGCCTTATGAGGTGGGTCGTCGTTGGTGAACATGAACGAAGTGAAGCCGATGATGTTGCTGCCGCTGTTGTTGCTGGCTGGTAGGATCTCGCGTTCGGCCCTACTCTCAGACGGCACCCCGCCCTTGCCTTCTCGGACAAGCATGTACATCATGGCCCTAGCCATCATTTCTTTTTTCTTGATTTTTGGATCCCATCCAATGCTGGATGCCTTGTAATCGTTGCCAGATGTGTGCTCAATTAGAGCAAAACAGGCATCGATTTCGTGCTGATCTAGCTCAGCTGCAGATCGCACAAATTGGAACTCCAGAGGGCGAGCAGGGTCCTTATTTTCATGCGCCTTCAGTTCAGTGGCATCCGTTTGCAGCAGCTTCTGCACTGCTACGGTGCGAACATCAGTTTGAAGCATTTCCTCGGTAAAGGAGGTGTGCTTTCCCTTTGCGGCCTTTTTGGGTCTCTTGGTGATCCTGAACTCCCCAAATCGACCATCCGCGCGGCGCATGTCCCTTTGCTGTTCCTTGGATGGATTCCAATTCATCGGTGGGAGGGCGCCTATCTCCAGTGCTAACTTTGCCGCCTCAGTCCATTTCGATGCTTCCTGAACGAATCGCTGGCGGCTAAGGGTTCTCGCTCTTGAAGTTGGGGATTGCTCGCGCATATCTGCGGCGTGGTCGTAAATTTGTAATTGGGTAGTGTGGCTAGACTTGCGTCAGGGTAGGTAATATTGGGGTAGTGTTTGGGTGCTTTGGGAAAGGCGTCGTGGGGTGCTCAAGGATGGTCTACACTAGTACAATTGCAGCTGGGTTGAGTTCAGTACGTGGCTCAGGTCTTCGTCAACCCGCATACACGACAGAGCCTCATCATCACTGCATTCTATCAGTCTAGTATCCTCTTAATTTCGATTTACCTAGTCTGGATTCTTTCAAACAGCGGGCCTTGCTACACCGCTAAGGGATGCTGCGCAGGTATGCCACAGTAGCAGGCAAGCCCACTTCTCGACTGCAATCTCGAGGCAAGGCTCCCGTCGGGCTTGATCACGTGCGTATGCCCTTTTTGAGCCAATGGGGCTCGATAGAATTGTTGATTTTTAGTAGTTCATACAGCGACAGCGGGTACTGGCTCTGTGGAGAGAGATCGTTCGCAGCACCTCGAATATTCCTGATCAAGGAGCACGGACAGACATGCTGCAGTTTGCCAGGTCTGAATTCGAACAACACCGGAACATCACCGACCTCGTAAGTATCAAGCTATCGAAAGACAGTTATTACGGCTCATCCTATCTCAGAGCCACATTCGTTACCTAATTTCGGTATGCCGCAAACCTTTCCATATGCCGTCGCAGTTACATCCTTACATTTATTTCTATAGTACGGCAAAACCCAGTACCAAACCATCAAGGGCTCTCTCATAAATTCCGGCGTACTCAATGAATAAAGCTTCCTGAACTCTCTCGTTCTTGGATATCGCTTGCCATAGTGGAATTTTCTTATTGGCTGGATTTTTGCTCTATTCGACCGCCCCACCACCTTCTCAATCTCCGTACACATCAGATACTCTGTGACACCCCGCACATCTTGAAAACACGGTCCAGCCAATAACAATATCCAGTTCCATTAGGAGGATTTCCTCGCGTACATTTTGTCGATAGCTCCCCCATTCCGTCCTTCAAGGTGAACTAACAAGTGCCTGCTCAGGTTAAAATCGACAAGTAGCCAACTCGACGTCAATTCGAAGATGAAATCTGTATGTATTGTTGGTGCAGGGCCGGCTGGATTGGTTGCGGCAAAGACATTCCTCGAGATGGGTAACTATTTGGTCACAGTCTTTGAGGCTACCGATGATGTTGGTGGCATGTGGCGCGCTGTTCCTGGAGAGTATGGAGACAAATGCAGCCCATACATGAGAACAAACCTCAGCAGGTTCACGGTCGCATTCTCAGATCTTTCCTGGTCAGCTTTCTCTCTCAAGGATCCAGTGACAGGGCTGTCCTCATATTCTAAGCCTCCTATGTTCCCAATGGCTTGGCATGTCGGCCAATACCTTCGAGCATATGCCAAGAAGTTCAAGCTCATGCCTCATATCATGTGCAACAGGCGTATCATAAGCGCAAAAGCATTTGATGATTTCCAAAGATGGGAGATTACCTCTATAGGTACTATAACCATGCTCGCTAGCACACACAACTTCGACTATCTGGTTGTAGCCAGCGGGTTCTTCAACCAGCCTGCACATTCCTTCAACCCTCTCCCGTCCGGGAAGTCGCTTAGCATTCAACACTCTTCACAATTTCGAGAACTTGCATCTCTGACTAAGAAGGCTGGCAAGGTTGTAGTAATCGGCGGAAGTATCAGTGGCTCGGAAGCTGCCGCACAAGCCGCCATGCAGATTTCAGACGCGAAATTTGCCCCAAATATATTGAAACATCACCCTACGCACTCAGAAAGCCGCATATACCACATAATTAGTCGACCGTTTTACTGTCTCCCACGATACATCATAGATCCCTCTGGCAAGGACGACCAAGGCCCTTGCGAAGCTCCAGGATTCTTTCCTCTTGATTTAGTGCTGTACAACCTCGCTCGTCGTGGCAAAGGGGAAATCAAGGCTTCGATCAGCACAGTACCCGAAAATAAGGCAAGAAAAGGCCACGAGTTTGTGCGATCCGTGATTGGGGGTGATCATAGCGATGTTGGGCACTCGGCACTTGTTTACAACTCTGGTCAGACAAGATTTCCGGCATATACGGGTATCTCCGACTCATACATGGAATTTGTGCGAAGTGGGCTTATTGTTCCAATACAAGGTCGAGCGCACAAGGTTGAAAGTGACGAGAATGATAACTTCGCTATCACGGTTGTACCAAAACCGCCATGGATTCAATCATCTGGCATCGGCGCTACTGTTAGTCGAGAGAATCTCTTACAATTTATTATTGTCTAACGAGATATAGGAAGCCGACGTCATCACCGATGTGGTTGGCATCATTGAAGCAACCGGCTACGAGACCAACCTTGACTTCTTTGATGATGACATCAAGTCACTTCTCGGGTATGACCGTGCTTGTCCCCGAATTCCAATCCTTCTTTCGCGCGGTTCCATTTTCTCCACCCAAATACCGACACTTGCTTTCGTCGGCTTCTACGAGGGTCCTTTCTGGAGTATCATGGAGGCACAGGCTCGGCTCATCGTACACGCTTGGTCGGTGGGACATGACTATCCAAATGATCACATTGACGCAGAGAAAATGCGAATTTCGCTTGAGACAGTGCCTATTCAAGTGCCACAATTCTGGATGAATGACTACGTAGGTTTTGTCGAGGAGTTTACAAGGAGGAGTGGCATTGAGCGTAATGATTCAACGCTGGGCCATCAAAGCGGACCAGCCTTTTCCGCGCGCTACGCAGCTCAGGTTACGGATTGCGATGCGGTAAGCGTAAATGAAGAAATTACAGCCATCCTCAAAGCATCATCATCAGGAGCTAAATTCGTTGCTGCTGCCATCTTTAGAGGGATGCAAGGGGCGTGGGAGATCGAATCATGTGTATCAGGCCACGGTCATCACACCACCTCCCAGATTCCCAATGGGGCATTTACTAGTACTGCCCACTTCCACATCCGTCAGCCTACATCTCCTATGTATTCTGCCGAGTATCTCTATGTTGAGGAGGGGCTAGTGGGGCGAGATAGTGGCTCAACAATGCCTTTCAGTCGTCGCTACATTTATCGGTATAACGAACATGAAGATGAGATTACTGTATGGCTCGCAGACGGCCTTGTGGACACAGCCCAGGAGCTATTATTCACATGGATTTTCTACAAGGGTCCAGGAATTGATGGAGGTGACGCTGTAAAATGGAGGGCGAATGGAAATGGGCGCTCCGGCCAGAATGAGTACCGGAGTAATTGTGAATTCAGCTTCAATGCGACGGTGCTCAAGAACTTCCGCATTGGCCAGCAGAGTAAGGGGCCAAATTCGGATTTTCGGCGACACGTCTGGTACAAGAGGCCTAGGATAGAGTTGTCAGATTTGAGGGGGTTCGAAAAGCAGTTTTGAGAGTGGCTACTACGAGCACGAGAACGTCAAAAATCAGAGATTGATTGAGTTGATTGAACTGATGGATTGCAACGGTTGATTGAATTGAGTGAGTCAAAAAGTTGATTGATTGATTGCACTGCCCTGATTCTATCTGCCATCGCGCCCCCCTAAATATCCTCAAGTTTCTCAGCCGCCGATACCTCGGCGATGGCGGAGCCTCGGTCAGGGCGAGCCTCTATCAAGGCAGGCCTCTGCTGGCGTTGAGCTTCTGCAAGGGTTGGGCCTTTGAGTCCTTTGAGCCTCTGCAAGGGATGCGCCGGTTCGTGGGTCGGCGCCCACCTCAGCTGAGTCCTGATGCATCAAGACTCCACTGTTTTGCTGGCCCAGCTGCTGGCGCGATGCTGGAGTCGATTCTCACAAAGGTTGAGGTTGCTCGCCGAGCTCTTGGCGCGCGCTGGTGCACGCGCGATATCGATCGCCATCTAGATCGCCACCAACGTCACCTCATCAACGTCAACTCATCAACGCGAGCCTACGAGCCAGCTCATGAGCCGGCTCGTGCGTGAGCTCGTGCGTGAGATGGATCGTGTGCGTATGCACATGGGCCAGAGCGTAATTCTGTCAGTAGCTTATTGCAGCCGGCTCGTCGCTGGACTGATAGTCCAATCTGACAAGACTATTGCAGAGAAGATAGAAGAGGAGGAAGATGCTGCTAAGGCAAAGCGAGCACAACAGGCACAGAAGGCGCAGGATGCAAAGAATAAGAAAACAGCTAAGAAGCCTACTAAGCCTACTAAGCCTACCAAGGTAGCAAAGCTAGTAGAGCCAGCAAAGCTAGTAGAGCTAGCTAAGAAGCTAACAAAAAAAGGCAGGAAGCCGGCTAGTACTAAAACTACTCCGCCTACACGCCAAGGCTTAAGGCGCACTAGGGGTTAGGGTGTTTCTTATTCCAACACGGGCAACTCTCAAGCAATAGGGGACAATTAGGGAAGAAGACAGGCACACGAGGCAAGTAGCCTATATACAAAGTAAGTGGGCTACATACAAATGAAGTACGCTACATTATCTACCCAAGCACATGCTGTATATAAATGAAGTATAGCTAGGATTTGCTTAGTCAAAGACAGGGGCACTAAGGATTTGGATATCTTTCTAGCAGGGTTGACGGACTCTCCATCTCTCCTTGTCTCTATCTCTCTGCATCCATCTGTCTATCGGGAAAGACAAGGATCCGACTACTTCTCTCTACTTTGTACTAGGAACTTTGTATACGTATATACAAAGATACAGTAAGCTAATATAGTAACAGGAAAGCGATTATTGCAGTATGGTGGTACCAGTAAGGCGAGAGTACTTAATCTTTAACGTTGTCTGTTTCGCGGTTATTTTTTCATGATTCTAGTTACGGCTAAGTATGCACGGTCAAACTGGCGCGCAACTTCAGAGTGCCCTGCACTACCTAATACTATCCTAACAATCTTATCGCGCTCGTCTAGACTCAAATTTGGCTTTCCGTAAGCATTTCCATCTACCTCTCGTCCAAATCGACGCGGTGTAGCCATAGTTGTGGTGGTTTGAAGTGGTGACGTAGCTTGGCGTGTATCGTCGTCACGCAATATGCTACCTGATCACGGCACGACTTTGTCCTTGAAACCGAAATCATCATCGCTCCACCCCCAGCCCTTGATCTGTCACACAGGTGAAAATTGCTTCGGTGTTTCGAGGTCATAATCTCCGACTTCACCGCGTAAACCTGGGTAAAGCTGCGTTCCTGGTGTTGTGAATAATGAACGCTGGCTAGGGCTGGTCTGGCGTCTTTTTCAGAGCACTCAATGCTGTATACATTTGGAATCTGTATTTGGGTGTGGTGAAGTTGCTTGGGTGGGTTTGAGGTGTTGTAGCACGGAGGATTTTGTGCTACGTGGGTGGTATGCAGAGGAAAAGCTGACTGTGAGGCAACGGCCAAACGACCACGAAAGACGCCTCATAGAATCGCTATTTTGGCTATTTAGCTGCAAGCCACGGGAGATTTAGCACCGTATTCTTCATATTATCCATGTTACGTTAGTGTAAGGGAAAACACTTTCTCCACTTCTCGGTTGACCGACCGGACTCCAGTGAGTCGTCGCTCCTTCTTTTGGGCGCACTATCTCATTTACCCTAGCTCCTCCGCAACCGTGTTTTCTATTACAGACCTCTCTTCTACGAAAGAACTGAAAGTGACCGAAATCATCGACATGTACTATGATATTATCATTATTGGTGCCGGTATTGCTGGTTCTGCTGCTGCTGCCAGCTTCGCGCGTAAAGGACATAAAATCCTCCTTCTTGAGCGCAGCCTAAAAGAGCGCGACCGTATTGTTGGAGAGCTTCTCCAGCCCGGTGGAGTTATCACGCTGGAGAGACTTGGGTTGGAAACAGCGGTGCAAGGAACCGATGCCATCCCTGTGCGAGGCTACCACATATACTGGAAAAACGAAGAGGTGACGTTTTACTATCCGCATCTCGACTGCAAAAATACCGAGATGAAATCCTCCGCTTTTGAGAAAGGGAATACAAGGCCGGAAGGACGATTACGCAGCATGCCAAACGAATGGCTGCCAGCCCAAGCCAACAAAACGCCAGGTGTTGTAGCCATTGGTGATGCAGGTAATATTCGACATCATTTGACCGGTGGCGGGATGACAGCTGCTCTCAACGATGTTGTCCTCCTACGCGATCTTCTTGATCCTGCAGACATTTCTTTGGACGACAACGACTCCGTGCACAAGAAACTCCAGACCTTTCATCAAAAGCGCAAAACACACAGCAGCTCCTTGAATATACTGGCTCAATCACTGTACGCCTTGTTCGTTGCTGCTGGTAAGCGTCAAGTTTTAATTATACCACGATAAACGAAATTAATACTCTCTAGACCCTGAACTTGAGGTCATGCAACGAGGGATTGTCCGCTATATACAACTCGGCGACAATTATGCTGAAGAGCCTTCAGGGCTCATGGGCGGTGTTTACTACAGTCCGTTCCTCTTGTTCCGCCATTTCTTTGCTATTGCTATCTACAGTATGTGGCTGCTTGTGCGCGAGGCTCCTGTTTGGATGCTACCCTTATCTTTGATCAGGTGCGTCCGAGTTTTTGTCAGAGCCGTATGCGTCATAGCGCCATTCATTCTCAGCGAGTTGTAAGGTTGCAGGTTTCGCTTTATATCACTAAATCCGACCGGCGCCAGGCTTACGTGTCATGGTATCACCAGGAGTTCAGCCATGACGATGCCCAGCTAGATTGCTCCTATGGCCACCCAAAGACCTCACAACATATTATCTAACGTGAGCTACAAGCGAATCGGCCATACGATCAACACTATTACGTCTATCGGAAATCAGCAAGTACTATGGCCTCAGGCACAAGTCAAAGTGGGATGGACAGTTTTGGTTGCGTTGCCCGAGGAGTGGTGGAACACGTTACCACCGTCTCGTGCCACCTTATTTCGGCAGATCCGCCCACTTGACTTGGTCCAACGTGCTCAATCATCTTGACTGCTCATTCTTGACCGGTTCTGTATAGACAACAAGATCATCAGCCTCGGCTGAAAGGCTTACTCTAAAGCGGCCGCCTACGCCTACTAGCTAATGCAGATGTTCAACGTACAAATACACTGGTCCCCAGGCCACACTGGCATCGTTGAAAACGAAGGAGCTGACCGCCTAGCGGACGCCGCAGCAAAACGCAACGGCGCGCCGAAGGGAAAAGCGGCCCTACCGACATTGTCCACGCCCTATACTTGCTAGATTACTCGCGATCAGGACTATGCACGGCGACTTTGCATGGTATCACCAAAAATACGACCATATGGACGCCGAACTTAAATGCCTATGTGGGTGCCTCAAACCCTCGAGCATATTATACGCTGCCGAAGAACTATAAGGCTCTTCCATAAATGGCCAGACCGCCCGACAGTACCGCCAGCAAGCCGAGCAGAGGCAATAAACTACCTCGACTCACTAATGCAGAGCCCAACCGAGTTTGAGACCCTACTACGGATAGTAGGACTCTGTGTGTAACGGACTGACACTCTGGAACGCGACTACGCCCGAAACTGATAGATATTGTTTCCCTTGCAGACCTTGTAGAACTTAAGAGAGTAGTAGCTCCCGTGACTATCAAGTATAAGCAGCCAACGCACGCCAACTACCTGGATCTTTGTATACTTATTGAAGCGCTTAAGCTACTTTACTCCCAGCTCATTTATTGTCTAGCCATTGTTACTAAAAGGCTTGGTCATCCTTGCGGTAAACAGCAACATATTGGAAACCCCACAGAAACTGTAACTAGAACACTTTAATTAGCGGAAGACACTAGGTCGATGGGTTGTAGCACCCCAATTTACATAGAATAGGTGATTGGGGCAATGTGACAGCACTATAAACCCCCAACTCACCCATCTACATGCCCCGAGGGGGGTTATATACGGACGCTAAATTAAATACACACACAAACACACACAAACACACCCCAGACTTATGTGTTCAAGCACTGGTACCCTATGCTGTCATCACCTGATATAACTTGCATCGTTGATTGGCTAGCTGGACGTAGGTGGTTGCGGTGCCACTATCACTTTGATCAAACACCACCAGTGTTCTCTCCGGGCCACCAGGTAACGGGGCCCTGCCACACGAGCGCTATAAGGTGTATCTCAGCTTCTATAACTCCGTGAACACTGTACCACAGTAGCCACTTACCAACCTCCAAACGATCTACAGTAAGCCTTGAAATGGGTTTTAGGTGAACGGTTGGACCGTATCTGATAAGTACCATGGTTTTCTCTGGGAACAGGTATGGGCACCCCTACCAAGAGCTCTTCTCGACTATACTACATCTGAAGATCCTGGCGATATTACCTCGTTTTCAATCATAGTGCTTTGTTGTCTGTAACGATAACACCGAATGTGAGTCTGAATATAAATCGCCCCACGAGATTCTATTAGCTTATAGTATGAAAGACCAATCAGCGTACGAATGTCCTGCGTGTGTAACGAATCCCTTGCTGTCAGCAGTCCTCGTGTAGGGTTCGTTTCTGAACCCAGCGGCCGCGGCACACTTGGAATAATATGCTCATGTTTATTGGTTCTCTCTGTATGCGTTTGGAATGTCCTACACCATAACGTACCACGAGAAGGAGAAGGATTCTAGACAATATTCTGGCGCAAGATGCGGTAGGCAACACTAGCTATTACTGCGCCTGAGCTGCTGTCGCTCTTTGCTATTATGCAGTGGAACGTAGCAAATATCTCTGTACGTCAGATGAAAACCTTAGGCAATAATCATTGGACTTTGGTTCATGCTTTCTATGCGAATGCCGGAGGTTTTATGTTGGAAACACCGAATTTTCCACCATTTCCAATCAACGCGACATCATTGTTCTATCTTGTGTCGCAAGGTAGACTCGGCCTTCCAACAATTACGGAAAAAATAATCTGGGACCGGAGCAAGGCCAATTTATTCACAAAGGTCGTAGCATTCATTCAGGCAGGATGGTTACTCTGTCCTACAACAGCTAGAGCAATACAAAAGCTCCCAGTCACACCCATCGAGCTTTTTACAATCGCTTTTATCATCCCGACAGTTGCGACACAGTACTTTTGGGCCAACAAACCTCAAAACGTCGAAGAAAAGGTGGTCATCACCGTCAACTGGGAAATCGGTGAGATTTTGAGAGCTGCTGGTCCTGCGGCCAGGATACCATACATCGATACACCTATGGATTTTATCGAAAAGCCTATCTGGGATGGCTGGAAGCGTCGTCCGTCACTCCTGCACTTTGGTGGGCTTGAGAACAGACCAATCTCACGAATTCCAAACGACTACTCCCCACCCCCTCCCACTGGTATCGAAGCCACCTTCATATGGATCATACCCGTGGTGCATGCTGGCATCCACTGTGCTGGGTGGAACTTTGACTTTCCCACTTCGACCGAGCTTCTCCTTTGGCGCATTAGTAGCTACACCCTCCTTATCGTCATGGCGGTTGGCGGAATTGTGCCTGTGCTTTCAACTCGCGCGTGGTTTGATTTCAGTTTTAACTTGCTATGGATATGGGTACGGGACGTACGGAAGAAAACATGGATGAGGGAATGGGCTTTTGCTTCACTTGTGAACTGTACTTATGCGGCGTATATTCTAGCAAGATTAGTGATATTCGCGGAGCTATTTAGCGTATTGAGGAGTCTACCACGCGCCGCGTATCAGGATGTGAAATGGTCGGCTTTTTGGCCGCATGCGAGATAGTGGATATTTTGACTATTATCGTGATCGATGTTACTTTGAGAATCTCGTAGTCTTCTCACTCTGGATTTGACGACCGCAAAGCTTTTACTGTTTCCCTTGCCTAAATATCTTAGCCGTTGTTCATATATTACTTTGATGATCAAGCTGCAGCACACGGGGTAGGAATACGCTTACGAATAACTTTAGCACACCAATACCCCCTCTTAGTGGTCTGGCAAAGCTCATTTAACTAGTTGTAAGGAACTTTTTTACGCGGGTCGACCACCCGCAGATTACCAATTACGAACTGATTCACACTGATTTATATGTAATAACCCCCAGTGTAAGGCTGCGTAGCGGCTGTGCAAGCGTGTAAGCCGAAAGGCCCTTAACCGAGGGTCCTTATACAATATATGCTGTTCTACTCCAATAATCAACGTTGTTGATTATTCGCACCTTTTTACTTGTTTGCCGTAGTGGAGTAGAGTTGCAGTCTAACACCTAGGGCACGATCTATTTCGAGGTCTCAATCAACATATAGAAGCTATCTAATAGTATACATAAAATACTGTACTAAGGCATGTTGCACTAATGAACTGTATTTCAGCTTTTTCAATAAACTCTTTTTACTCCGTCTACTCGGTTTTCCAGTAATGGAACAGCAGTTCAAAGTAGCAGTCACTCCTTGCTTCAATTAGTAACTCGAATGCCTCCTCACATTTTCCTTCTACCGCTAGAGATCTTTTGGGGATGCAGTGTTTTTATATCCTTCAGTTATGTATGCCCGTCCTTGTAAACGGAAGGGTATAATTACGCACCTATTTAGATAATTCGTCTCTTCATATCGTATGCCGAGTAGCGCACCTTGGCCAGGAGCTGCCATTGTGAGAGATTTTTGTTGGCATGAAAAATAGTTTGCCTATCTCCGTTCTCACGTTGTTGATCGGACCTATGAGTTTGAAAACGAAGTCTTGAGCCAAGGTTGTTTGATATACCCTACCGGAGTAAGCATTTGCTTTTCATCGATTGCGATACATTTAAGTGTTTGAAGAGTCGGAAGTATCTAAAAACGGCCCATTGAGAATCAGATGTCCACTTTCACAGCTAAGCTCGGGCATTCCGAGGACGCTCCAAGCGTTCTGGATGTGAACCTCCAAGCTCAACTGGTGGCCCTGAAAGGATATGCAAGTCCTTTGAGTCGATTTCCACAGGCTTTGATGTTTTATCTACTTCAGCTCTCCATCTTCCTCCAAAAAACCTCTTGAACTCAGAACCCTGCCCAGGCATCTCAGGTAAACTGGGAAGTTAGACTCTTCTGTGTCGTCTCATCAACAAGAAAATGACAAAACCGTCGAATAGTGCTGCACAGACCACAGCGCCGACTGCTATGCCGGCTATTTCACACTTACTCATCCCTCCTCTTCGTTCTTCAGGCTTTTGATCTCCAAGCCTCCAACTTTGCTTAGGCTGAAAGTTGACTTTCATTTCAGCTGCGAGACCGATAGCATAATCACGAGGAAGAACCGACAGATCCTTCGACTGACAATACACGGTAACTGGCTCTGGCCAGAGTGTGCCAGTTGAGGGGACGGTCGTAGAACTGATCGTGGTAATTTTCAACAATGTTGACGGCTTGCCATCTTCACTAATAGTAGTAACGACTACACCCACCGACTGATCCCACACATCAACTATAGATCTGAATGACCTTAAGGAAAATGTAATAAGGGTGGAAGCAACGACAGCGAATGGCGTTGAGAAGACACTCTGGCATTGCCGGAAATTCGTTGGGAACATTCCAGTAACAATGCACCGTTAATACACGCATCGGGCAAGGGCCCTTGGAGACCCGCTACTGACCTAGGGCAGCATAGATCCTGCCATTGTGTCCGAGGATCTTTGAGGGTAGAGGCTTGTATTGGCCCTAAGATCATGTGCACTAACGTTTGGCTACTGAAACATATCCCTGGACCGTAGGCGGGCGGTGCTGCATCTGCATAGCACGTTCGCCAATACAAGCTGTTGATGCCATCCGCTAGAGGTGCATCGCCATAATATCCACTCGTGATTGATTTGGTGCCTGATATGGATACCAAAGCCCACCTTGAATTACATCCAGGCGGTGGTGTGTATCTTGTTGTAAGCTGCGCAAGGAATCATCCGCAGAATCCTGTGAAAATGGTGGCAGAAGGCGGAAAAGAAATTGGAGGTCATGTTAGCTTATCCGGGGGACTGCACACCTTACGCACGTTTATGTCGGCCGGGCGCCGCTATCAACAACTTCTAAATTCGACTGGTGTAGGATAGCATAGCCAAGTTCTTTTTTTTTTGGGGTTTATTCGTTTATTCCAAGGTCGAATTTTCTATTGTGCTCGGGGTTAAGAGAAATAATTATATTCAAACAATACCAAAAAAGTGTAACAAACTGAAATTCAGGCGCAACCCAATTAAGTTTTGCTATCGAAAGGGAGAGAACGGATGACCAGTATCGATCATAATTTTCCCCAGCTTAAACTATGATTGAGACGCGTATAGGTATCCATGCCATAGTAGATCACGAGCTCGGGCGACAAACAAGCATATGCTTGATAGGCGACTCAAGATACAGCTAATAACAACCCTAACTTGTTCCCCACCATGTCCCCGCTATCCACCCCCATCCACGTGCTTTTTATAGCGTCGCTTAAACATGTCAACAGTCTTTTACCCCTCCATTCTCAATTCCTTTTTCTGAAGTAATTCTCACTAAAGCCACCAATTCCTTGTTGTATCCACCTATTATCATTCAACTTACCCCCTGTTATTGAATTAATCATGGCTGAAGAACCTGTAACGGAAGTTGTGTATATCCCACTCACACCTGGTCTCGACTTGGAATCGGGAGAGGGCGCTGCCGTGTTGGAGGATTCATTGAAGGTGTTTGAAAAGCTGGAGGGGCTGAAAGCCCTATATTATGGGAAACAAGTTGAGAATCCAGATGTATTGCAGATGGTTGTTGGTGCGCAATTTATTCATCCATCCTCACTTGATTCCTGCTAACCTGACAAACAGCATGGGCCGACATATCCTACCACCGCGCCTTCGAACAATCTCCAGGTTACCAACCCTTCCTTGATCGCCTGCATTCCATCCAATCCGGCGACGCCCAAATCATGCACGTAAAACTATCAGACGATGATTCTGCCCTCAAAGCCCCAGTTACAGAATGTATAACCGCGTTCTTCGCGCCAGATGCAGACGCAGACTCTTATACAAAAAACAACTGGCTTCCATTCCAGACCGCTGCACTGAATATTCCGGATACGGGTGTGCAGGGCATCATCGGGGGTTGGGTTGTGGAGCGATTAGAGCATGAGGCCTTAGGAGATGGTGTACAGGGGCAGGTGTTTGCAGCATTTGTGGGTTGGGATGCTTTAGAGAGTCATTTGAAGTTCCGGGAGACGGAAGCATTCGCGAAGCTACGTCCAACTATGAGGGGGGATATGAAGGGGGCCAAGATGCATCATGTTAAGTTGAATAAGAGGATGTAAATAAGTAGAAGGTTGAATAAGAAATACAGTGGAATATGCGTGATTTATTTGCTCGTTAATTGGTCTCTAGGTATATTGTAGAGTTGCTTATGAGGATAGTGAGGGATCCTTTGTTTGCGCGTCGTTCAACCAAGTATGGGGCGCTGTTACATGATTGAGAATCCGGACTCTTCGAAGCAGACGTTTCGCTGTATGCTACAGAGTGCTATCGTTAATGTTTAAAACGTCAAATTGAATGCTGTGTCCGATTAAACGAACTGCTCGGCAAGGTATCCAGATCCATTTGTGCCGCGCTCTCATGTATGACGTTGATAGCAACGATAAAAGATAACGTTATTGGTCTCTTCGTTATGCATGGGTATCTTTCTCTTTCCTCCCTGAAAGTCGACACACTCAACACATCCAACTCACGATAGCCCTTTTGGTGGAAAACTACTCTCCTTCTTCACCCCATCTTTTGAAATTCTTGCAAATTTCAACGTCGCCAAGGCAGCCCACTGGCCATTCCATTCTTTCAGCCTCTTTAAATTCCCTTGGTCTTCGAGATCTGGCACCCAGAACCCTGACGCATACTCGCCTTGCTCGGTGGCTTGGTTCTGCTCAAGTAAGGTCTGGCGAGTGCTGGCCGGCCTGCCTGGTCGGCGCTCTACTTTCAATTTTAGCACCTCTTCGTCATCTCGGCCCAGGTAGTCCTCGATCATGGCTTGGGTTTCCGAAATGCTAAGTGGTGATATATGTTCTGTTGTGTATGATTGAAATGACTTGATTCTCATTACTGTGTCAAATTAATATTTACTAGTCACAATATCAGGTATGCTACACATACGATAATGTCGGTTCTGCTTTTCTCTCAGACTTGTTAGACGGTTGAGCTTGTTGTCTCGTGCAGCAGCTGCTTGGAGGCGTTTCGTGTCTCGGCTTCCTTCGTGCAGGTTTGGATTCTTGCCCTTCTTCTTTGTGATCTGTTTCGTGACTTTACTAAGGCGATTGCTGACCATTTTGAGTCGATGTGATATGGTAAGATTTGGCAAGATTCAAGTCTGGTTGCTGTTCAAGCTTTTTGGCATTTTGTCGGCAGTCGGAGTTTAGCATCGGCGCTTAGACAAACGCGCTAGGCCATATTTGCATACTAGCGCAACGCGTCCCTGCCATTCAGCACGCATCACGACCTATGTCCGCCTTCATTTAGGGTTGTCTGGTTTAGCACTCCCATTCCCGTGTTCGACTGCCTTCGAGGCCCCTCACTGTCCGTACGCATAGCTGGCAGCTCAGTATGATATAGTAACGGTGGCCGTTCGTCCTTATCTATACCCAACGCGTGGGAGGCAAGGAATTCACCATGGGCATCTCCGGTTGGTATGCTACCACGTCTCCGAGAATGATGCTGACAAAGAAAGGCCTTTTACCGCTACTCAAATCGATTCATCAGCCATGTAGTCTCAAGAAGTTTGCGGGAAAGACGATTGGCGTGGATGCCTATGGCTGGCTACATCGAGGTACGGCTGCCTGTGCCACTGACCTGGCCCTGGACAAGCCGACAACAAAGTACGCTCTTTTAGTGACTATAAAAGCTGAGTAGCTTACAAGCGATCAGATATGTCGACTTTTGCATGCACCGCGTTCGCATGCTGATTCATTTTGGGATTATACCCTACATAATCTTCGATGGTGATAACCTTCCCAGCAAGGCTGGCACAGAGACAGAAAGAAGAAACAAGAGGAAGGAGGGCAAGAGGTTGGGACTAGAACTTCTCAAGGTCGGCAAAACATCCCAAGCCCATCTGGAATTGCAGAAGGCCGTGGACGTTACCCCAGAGATGGCACGAATGTTCATCGAAGAGCTGAAGCACCACAACATCCAGTATGTGGTCGCGCCATACGAGGCAGATTCTCAGATGGCCTACTTGGAACGGAAGGGGATCATCGATGGCGTCTTATCAGAGGATTCGGATCTCTTGGTTTTCGGTGTCAAATGCTTAATTACTAAGCTCGATAAATATGGAGAATGCGTCGAGGTGAATCGGTCCCGCTTCACAGCCTGTAGAGAAGTCAGCTTCGTTAGTTGGTCAGACGCTGACTTCAGGAGGATGGCCATTTTGAGCGGCTGCGATTATCTGCCTGGCATTGGCGGTCTTGGGCTAAAAACCGCTCACCGCATGCTGCGAAAACATAAGACTGTCGATCGCCTGGTTAAGGCTGCTCAATTTGATGGGAAGCTCAAGGTGCCCGCTGGCTTCATGGCTGCTTTTGACCAAGCAGAGAAGACGTTTCTGTATCAGTGGGTCTTTTGCCCAATTGCAAAAAAGCTGGTTCACCTCACCCCTTTGGCTGACGGGGTTGACATTGCCGACATGCCATTTTTGGGCGAGGAGGTACCGCCACATGTCGCTATGGGAGTTGCCCGAGGCGACCTTTACCCACGTACCAAGCTGCCCATGACGGTCGTCAGTCAGAAGAAACCGACTGGTAAACCCTTAGTACCAGCACGCAGACCATCGTCTGTCGCTCAAACCCCAGACCTGAAGGGCTCTCAAGCGATTGACTCTTTCTTTAAACCTAAACGCACGCCCTTAGCCGAGCTTGATCCCAATAGTTTTACCCCATCACCAAGCCAACAAGCGTTGTTGGAACAACAACGGAATACTAATAGTTGGGTGGCGGTACCTACCCCGTTGTCGCGAATACAATCAACATCTGCACTTCCGAGCACTGCGCCCCACCCGGCAAGGAGAGTAGCGTCAGACCTGAGTGGGGGTGGACGGTCTGCTCCACATCCATCTAAGAGACAGCGGTTGTGCTCTGATCGTGCGTCTGATGCTTCAGTTGCTGGCGACGAGAGTGTTGTGCGAAGTCAGTTCTTTGTATCGAACATTCCAGAGCCTAGCCCTTCACTTCGTCCGAAGAAGACTCGCCGCAGGAAGACTGAGCAAGACTTCGAGCTTTTCTCTGATGATTCGCTTCATGACGCCATGGCCGAAGTCGCAGACCTAGAAGAAGCGGCTTCTCAACCTAAGAAGAAGATGCGAGTATTCTCAGAAACCCTTCAATCAAGTAACAACAGCGATTCCCAGTCGACAGTTGCTTCTAGAGGTAGTACTGTTCAATCCCAGGAAACGATGCGTACGCTCACACCCGCGAGCTCGTTCGGCAGCCCTGAGCCAGAATCGGTCTTTGGCACAGCAATCACCTCTCAGATGGAAGAATTGAGATCAAAGTTTGCTTATAAACCGCCACCACCACTACCGCCAGTCTGGTCACGCACTTCTCGTGCTACAAAGTCTCCTTTGCGTAGACGAAATACAGAAGCATGGGCGCCCTCGCCTTCCCCACTTGATCAAACTTCAAGGGCTGTGCTAGAGCCTGTAGTCCCAGGAACACCACCACGGCTGAATAAAGCGTCAGAATTGCCTGATCCTGCCTGGGCGACCATGGAAGCTGAAGTTGTTGTGGCTGCAAGCTCACCACCAATAATGACGCCTGCCAAGAGGCGGCGGTCGTCATTGAAAGGAAGCGAAGACCTCCTCGTCCCCGACAGCGAAGCTGAAAGTGAGTGCTCTCCTCGCAAACCCATGTTTAATCTAGCACGATTTGCGTTTGCAGATTGAATGTTATGACCGCATCGTTTCACGTATTCCTACACCGAGTATGCTGTATGGTTTCGGATGGTGTTTCATTTGGTCAGTTGGTCATGATCAGCATGAAATGACACGCATGTTCAAACAATTGAGTTGACGAGACTAAGGTGGCATTTTTCGGCTCCCTTTATCAAGTAGCATATGTTCGATACCCATTTGCTTTTTATCACAGAGAGACAAAATCTGAGTCATTAGAATGCATGGTGATAGACCGCATATGGGCCGCCACGTGTCTACCTTAGCGCAAGGTCTTTATGAGTAGCGATGTGGTAAAATCAGAATGTGTACCTTGCATTGCCCTATTCCCGACCATGCTCCATTATTAAGGGTGTCTAGGGCTGTAGTCTAGGGCTTTAAAGCGACTCATACTTACATACAAGAAGGACGTTTTAGAGTTCAACCCCTTGCCCACGCGTCCAACGGGCCTTCAGACAGATTTATGTAGCGAAATGGATAGAGGCACGAACCACCGCGTCATTACAGCGTGGCATAGACCTGCGTATACATGCCAAACTCGTCAAAACAGCTTTGTGGGGTAACTATCCGGGATTGCAAAGCTCGCCTACGTTCCTCACGCTAGGCAACATTTGTCCTGGTGAGGATTGGGCCGGTCGTCTCGAGTCAGCCCTGGAGTGCACATGACAAGTCATAGTGTTGTGATGCAGATTCAAACACTTTTGCGCCCTACTGGATGCAAAGGGTGCAATTACTACTCTAGGCCATAAAGCCGGAGGATTCGCGGATACAAGGGCGCTGTTGGTATGTGCTATTGGTGTTGGCGTGATTCCTGCACAGTATTGGTCGGAGAATTTCACCAACACATACCTAGGTGAGTAAGTAGACACATCTCTACCGACTGGGATCTCCTCCCCAGGTTCCCCGCTATTGATCATCAGGTCCACTTTTGTCTCCTGACCTGAGTACCTACTGATAAGTCTCGCTTACTATTTGCCGTCTGGATATTTGTGCTGGAATTGAGTTTACATATTGTGCTTGGTAGATCCTTAGGAAAGAAAACCCCTCACATTGAAATCGAGAACCCGAACCTGCACTCTACTCGCTTGCGTTCAGCACTAAAATTGCCATCACCACGTATCCGGAACGGAACAACGCCCTACAATGCACATGTTGTGCAGGACGCAAGCCTCAACCGAGAGCAATGACATGCCGCAATAATGTCGCAAATGCTTAAACAGTTGGGCCACGTGCTGAAAACCTGGGAAAGCCAACTGCAGGACACGGACTCATCCGCCCGCGGAATGGTGGCGGCAACTTTGTTTTAAGTAGTCAATCGATCGTTATCAAGAGATTCAACTATTGAAAACTAGGGTTTGTGCTAGAAATATACGAACCAGAGCATCGTCCGAGCCAGATGGTTGGCGCTTCGAAGGCTACCAAGGCATCTACCTACACAAGCTTCCAGTTACCTGGGGAAGCGGGAACTTGGAATTGCTGGTACTATTGGGGAAGTGCAACGCGCCCAAGCACCCACTTCCTCAGATAGCCGAGGGACACGTCTATCAAACAAGCTGTAAGTACGGATCAGACGATGTGAAGACGCCCAAAGGCATCGACGAGGCATACGATCCAATCGAAGCTGGAGCCAGGATGCCGGCACTTCACCATCGTCAGATCCCACATTTAGTAAACTTGGCAAACCTAAGTTCTGTTCTGACAGAGACAAGCCTTGGTTTCAGCAGTTCTCCAATCCGTCCTCCACATTGATCGTACATCAAGAGACAATCCGAAGCATTGTGCTCGAATCCCTAAATACCTCTTTTGGCGATGAGAATACACCGTGAGACATCGTTTATCAACTCGCCGTTTCTACCATGCGCAGCCGTAGCAAACCCCTGTATTATCACGGATTCAGGCCATGCCGCGAATGCCTCGGTCAGGCGAACACCTGGAGTAGGCCCGATAAAAGGTGCACTTAACCGACTCTTGGCTCTCCCCGACCATGCCACACATGGAAATGAGATCACGCCAAAACTCACTACTCTCGTTCCCTCGCCAGTTATCCCTTAACAAGATCCGCCACTTTTCACAGTGCCATTGTATTACCGGCAATAACCCGGCGCACGACAGGAAAACCTTGGGCGTTCAGCTTCGGGAACCAGCATTGAGGTAATGCCGCTATTGGTCTGTCATTGCTCACTGGCTTCAAAATGCAATGAGCAACCGCAGGAATTAGGAACTGGTAAGTTTCTAGAACAACGCCGCCAAGGTCCATCCTGCAGGAAATTGCTGCCCGTCCCTGCACTGCTCGTGTGGATCGAGTCATCGGCGGCCATACTTGGCCCGGGGTCACTCGCTTAACAAGTCGATTACGGATTTTAGCAACGGATACCTAGTTTGCAGATGTCATCCAGTGCATGGGATCTTCTTGCTGATTCAGAATACCTATATCATGGGGGGGCCGAACGTCGATCTCGACCGAAATGGTTTTTGTTGCCCTACACCCCGAATCTATCTCCACCACGCCGTTCCATCGGAACCATACCTCTCTACCTCCACTCCACCCACTTCCTACTCCACATCTAACCCTGGATCGATCATAACAACGACTGGCCATGATCACGGACAGCCCGTCGTGGGCTTCACTATGGTCCTGCCTTTTACTATCCGTTATCCTCATCGCTATTAGGCTTGCCTTGCGAAAAGTCAGGCAGCAGAAATTTACGACCGGTGATCTCTGGTGTTTAGCAACCGCTATCTTGATCATCGCAAGGCTGATAGGAAACCAATTTTTGCTGGAGTACGGTTCGACAAGGAGTGAGCACTGCGTTCTTTTTTCTCGTAGTTTAAAACTGATGGGATTGCAGCCGTGGCATCCGATGCCATACGCCTACAACTTGTCGATGGCCGTCATGATGTTGAACTTAGCCAACGGACAATTGGAAGCAAGATGGTCCTCTTCACGCGATCATTGCTGATCTGCATGTGAGTCCAAACAGGTTGTCATAATCATCTTTCGGTTTCTAATCATTTGAGTAGATTGTGGTGTGCTAAGATGGCAGTTCTCGATTTACTTTCAAGACTTATCATGAAGCTACCTTGGGAACGCTATCTTTTGTACGCTTTCCGCGCCGTACTCATCGGCACTTTCATTCCCTCATTCATCATGATCTTTGTGAGCTGTCGCCCTATCGCATTAGCATGGCAGGTGTATCCCAACCCAGGAGATTGGTATGACACTCGTCCTCCTACCTAATTAGAAGAAGACTGACGAATACAGTGTTATCGGCACTGATTGGATCTACGCCTACGAGATCTGCAACATCATCACTGACATACTCCTCATGGTCGTTCCATTCACTCTAATTATAAAGGTGAAGATCTCACTTATGAAAAGATTGCGGATTCTCTTGCTCTTCAGCGTCGGCGTTGTCCTCATCGCCATCAGTACTATTCGTATCATACGGGGACGCGATTCTACCACCCAAGCTGGCCACACTCTATGGGCCTCCCTGGAGATCCTTTTCGCAGTCAGTGTCGCTGTCACGCCAACTATATATGCGCTCATCCGCAACGTCAGCGAGAACACCTCGTACGGCAAGAGCCACTTGTCCATGCACAACGCGGGTAGCAGGACATATCATACAGCCACGGTCGATGGTGATAAATACTCAGCCAGGGTATGGACTGAGCTAGAAGATGGCGTGAACAGGAGAGATGATACGAGCGTAGACAGGATATTGGTTTTCGAGGAGAGGACAGTCGAAATGCATGACGCACTGGGCATACAAGAAATCACTCCTAAAAAGCCTAAAACGGCGAAAGTGGTCCATTGAAGTGGCTAAAATATTGTATATCATAATTCACGAATGTAATGCCACTATTTTTCTAATGCTAAACTCACAACCACTTATTATTCTCCTCCCAAACACGTATTCTGGTAAATCGAAAATGTATAGCGTCGCCTTGGATTCAACGATCCGGAAAGTCGTGCCCGACCCGCCACCTGCAATTCCTATTCATTTTTCGCCTCGCGCTTCGCGCAAGAGAACCGCGCACCAAGCATTGAGCAACCGTTTCGCACAACGTCGCACTAGTAGTGCAAATTCCACCAGTCTTGGTGCATTGGTGCCCCAAGAACAAGAGCCTCACGCCAGACAGTCGGGCCTACTAACCGCATTACTGAGACGGTCAGCACGAAGCTTCGGGGTAATTTATAAGAGACGACCCTGATTGCGATTATTATTATTTTTTTCCGTGAAACACGCGCTCTAGTGCCCGTTTGCATAAACCAGTTTGAGGCGACACTTAACTCGCGATCAGACCGGTTTGCGCTCTTCGCAGCTGAACTACGCGACGCCGGCGGCGTAGCTCGATCTGAAGGCTTCGGGTCAGAGCTTTTTAAGAGATACTCCCGAAGCTTGCGATGGACGCTAATCGTCTATAAGTAACCTCACGTCCGGCGCAATTTAGTTACATCCCGACGCAGGCTAAGCGTGCGGGAGCCTAAGAAGCCCTTGTAACGGCATTTCTGTGTTTGAAAATGATTGGAGTACCGCCTTAGGAATATTATCGGAGGGCAGTCAAAGCAAACCCTATTTCAAAGAGAAGGGGAGGTTGTTGTTGTAGGTTGACGTCTGTCTCGTCATTGTCGGACGACTGGACGGTAGATACGACTAAGTGCAGTCTTGCAGTGCATATTTTTGCTCGACGGCAGAACTGCATCATTATGGAATTACGGAATACGAAACATGAACAGAAAGAGCTCCGCCTTCGTAGAGGTAGAGTATGAAAGCAATGAGGAACTTTTGCACCGCCTCTAGTCTTGCTAGCTGCATCTCGCTTGGCTACGTTAGGGCTCTAGCAACTGACCAGTTCATCTGTTGAGTGACATCAATGATGGAATATGAGAAAATATGCTTGCCGTGACAGGCAATCTTGCTTGCCTGTGGACATACTGTTTGTTGGCTTCTACTATCTTCAATCTTTCGTACAATCATGGAATCTAAATTGGTCAACAGCTACTTCATGTATACATGTCCTAAGTACTCTCTACCAAGTAGAACCTACCTCCCATCTCGGCTTCTCACACTCAAGGCCTATTGCGTGGAACAAAGACATCGTGTCTTGCGCTCTTAGATTTCGCATGCCTTCTCTTAACCTAACAAAGGGCCATCTAGGAATATCCGTTATTGTTCGATACCGCCTCTTTTGTGCATTCTACTCTCAGCCATCCACGCAAGATGTGCTATGTGCCACGTATAAGTCGGCTAACTCCAACTCACCAAGAGACCTTAGCCAAAGTAGAAAACTTAGGAACCGTCTTCCAGATTTCCTCCCCTCTATCCAAAAAAAAAAAAAATGACACCCAAGCGCAAGTCGTCGACACCACTACCGAAACCACAAACCAAGGCCCCAAAATCTAAAGTCAAGGGACCAACGACCAAAGACATAGCCTTTGCCACTAGCTTAGTCGGGTGTGAGAGTACGAGTAACGACCCCGAATCCCCTTCACCAGAACTTGGAATGACAGAAGTAAAACAAGAGGACGACTTCCAGAAGCCAGATCCCAAGAGCCCCGACTTGGGATCGCTCTCGCCAGAAATCGAGATGACAGAAGCAGAATTAGAGGCCCATTTCCTTATGTTAGAATCAGAAGGAGGGGGGGACACTGGCGTGCTGGAAACTGGTGAAGACACCGAAGAAGAGCAAGACGCAAACGCTCCACACACAACACCCCCAGAAGCCCCAGAACAGACGCATGATGAACGAAGGGCGACGCCACGCGCAGCCGATCAAGGCCAACCCCTTCCATCCCCCTCGCCCCCTGCATCCCACCGCAGAGGAACCAGGTTGGCAGAGCCTGCAGCACAGAAGAATGCGATGCAGAAAAAGGCAAAGGTGCAGAAGGAGGCAATGCAGGAAAAGGGTGCACCGCAGCGGGAGAAAGGTAAGGCAGCGGCGACTCCCTCGATCCCCCTTGTAGTTCCTGCTCGTCACACTCGTCCTATTCGTTCGACACGGGCACCAGCACCAGCGTCTTCACAACGGGCACCAACTACGTGGCCGGCAATGGCGTCCGCACAGCGGGGATTACCGGTAGTGCGGACCAATACCGGTAGGCCTGCACGACGGGCAAGGTATAATGGATCATACAACGAAACCACGTTGGCAAACGGACAGGGGACGAAGAGGTAGAAACGGAAAACGGTTTTGACAACGGGTGTGCGTCTGACAAAATGGAGTAAAGCGAAGATGTGTATTGGACTGAGTGGATTCTCGTTGGAACAAATAGTATCATTGGTATAATTATATGTATTGTCAACTAATTAATGTTTCTGACGAGGTAATGAGTTGGCAAAATGTGGAGCACATGAGTGCGAATCATCTTGTGAGGAACGATATTTTGGGTTGTTTGAAGGCAGATGAGTTGATCTGGCTAAGAGAATTTAGGTGGTATTCGGCTGTGGCACAATGCGGCGTGGGATGGAAGGGCAGACATTTTGGATACGAGTCGATCAAGTTTTATGGCGCATCGCCGTACAGGTTCGAGGTCTACATTTGCTTGACTGGCCTACATTATGTTAGTACCACATCTACCTTCATCCGATCCCGGTGGTTGAAATGTCGGTACTCTCTGAGCGAGATAGCTAGGGATGAGCATTTATTTTTCGTCAGCTGGTGGCAGCATGACGACATACTCCCTTTCGCTTCCTGCAAATTTCAGAATGTCCTTGTCTCGCAGTTCGAAGTAGCGGCTCGCTTCTACGCTTTCGCCGTTTAGCTCCGTGCCATTGCTGCTTTCCAGGTCGATTATGTATGGCTTGACTTTCCCTCTCTTGCTCTTGACGCCATACTCATCTTCTATTATTTTCTGTATGTGCCGGAACTGTATGACTGCATGCTGCCCGCTTGAGCTTGGATGCTCGAGCACGTAATCGACTACTTGGTGCGATCGACCAAGCAGCCAACAGCTCTTCTGGCATATTTCGATGGTATCCACAACATCGTCGCCCTTGAACACGAAGATACGCCAGGGCTGAGAGGACGGCGGCTTGCGCGCTTCTGGTGGCTCATGGTACTTGAGTGATATCTTGGTTCCCTCCACGCGGTTGGCTGCCTTTGCTAGCGCCCCAGTGGCTTTGAAATTGGGCTTTTCCTTGTCTGGTGGGGCGCCGCCGTACTTGGAGGGTGCCTGGGCAGAGTCGTCAAGCCCACGGAAGGACACTTCTTGCGAGGGCAGAGGCTTCTTTGCGCGCTGATGGGGAGAAGCCGAGCGAGTACGCCGCCGCCGCCGCTTGGGAGGGGGCGAGGCTGATGCAGAGGTTGAGCGTGCGCGGTGCTTGCGAGAGCGGTGGGGCAGCGGCGAACGAGAGCGGCGGTCGTCCTTCGGTCTGTCGCTGCGCCTGCGATCCCGTGATGGTGAGCGTTGCTGCCGTCTGTGTTTGTCTCCGGTCGCGTCCTTGTCCTTGGACCCGTGACGCTGTCTGTCGGCGGAGTGGTGGCGCCGCCTGTCGCCGGATCGATGTCGATGGCCGTGTCGATCTCTTGAGCGGCTTCTCTTTCGCTCTGCAGACCTGTCCCGTCGCCTGTCTCTATCGCGCGGCCTCCTGTATGGCTCTGGTGACGGCCGCCGGCCGGAGACACCGGCGCTTACTGCAGGTGGCGAGGCGACGGGCTCCTTCCGTGGCTTCTCAACTTCCTTCCCCGCCCGTCTCTCGCGACTGCCGCTTCGGCCCCTCCTGTTGTCCTCGCGCTCGCGTGACGTGTGCTGGACGTGACCTGAGGCCAGCTTCTGCGTGAGAAGGCGGCGTGCGCTGAAAGGCGATAATTCCCGGGCCATACCGAACGACGTGCCCGCCTGTCAGCGTATTTGGGGCGGCGACGGCGTTTCAGGCGCGCCCCAATGCCCGATGGTCGTCACAAGAGTCGCACGCAGCAGCCTGCATGCACGCACGGTTCGCAGCCGAGTCAGGAGGATGGATGTCTGGCGTGGTATAGATTGTCGTTAGATGGAGTGGTCAAACAATGGTAGGGATTGAAAGTTCTGGTCGTGCTTCGTTCGCGCGCTTGGGCCCTGCGCAACCCGTCACCACGCTAGGCGCTCTCGTCCCCTTTCAGCCTCATCATTCGCCATTGAACCACATCGCTTCTATCAATCGCCTGGGTTTGGCCCCAGAGGCGCTTATGTCTATCGGCCTTGTCGTCTCTCGTCCATTCGCACCCAGCAGCCCCTGTCGATAGATACGCCCGGTAGCCCAAAGAAACGGCGTGCTTGTTAATTACCAGTTCTCTGATCACAACCCGAAACGTGACACGAGTATTGACACTATGGACGCCCGCTGTTCGGTAGCGACTACAGCCATAATGCTACCCTTATCCCATGCTCCCTCCGACTCTGCCGACCTTCAAACACCCCTTAGCAGTGCATTTGCTCGCTCTTTGTCCTATCCATTGATGGCTTGATCTCTTCTCTCTTGTCACTCTTTCATGTTGCTTCGTTATCTATCATCTATTATCTATTATCTATTATCTTCCATTTAATGTATACTCGCCTTCCTTCCCAGTGAGCGCCGCGGGCGCGCGCATATGGCAATGAACTCAAAAAAGATATTCTCCTGGTCAAAACGACAGTCTGGCTCTGAGCAATACTACCGCACAGGAGGCATTGTTTCCATCCATACAAGTCCAGACACCTCCAGCCATGGCGCCGAAGCAAAGGTACGAGCAGATGATTCTGGAAAGTCACGGTGCGCTGGCAAAGCGCATTGACGTGGTTGCGCAGAGCGAGGCGAACACGAAAGCGTTGTCAGAGCATGCGCAGGGTGTTGTTGCAGCGCCGCGCATGCAGATGCGTTGTGGAGTAACGCCATTCGCTAACTCTACGGACTAGGTCACAACGAAGTCGGGGAAACGGCGGCCATCAGAACTTAGGATTGTCACCACGGACAATGGGCAAATCCCTTCGAGCCCACATTCTGTAGCATACAGTGCTACCCTGGCCAATGCGGCGTCTACTCTGCAATTGGCCTTGAATGACTTACTATGTTCACCCGCACCAAGTGCAGCCGCATGTCCATTGTCGGCTTCGATACTTAAACCTCTACCTAGTCGGCCACATTCTGCTTCTCTTCCGTCATCTCCCGACCTACCGGCCGAGTTGCCTGGGTCTATTCTACAAGAGAATCAAGGATTTTCATCGTGTGTAGACGCCCAAGATATTTTACCTGTTCGTCCCATATCCCAGAACATACGGCCAAGCACGCATCCGTATGACCCTAGTCTTGATGACAGAGAAGCATTTTCTGTATTATTGAATTCGTTCCCGGAGCCTTCTGCTCACAACAAGAGTGTTACCGGCCTCCGTCATCCACACGGCGGGATGAGGCCGGCACGCAGTGGAAACACATTCAACTCTAGCGCCATACCCAAACCAAGTCCGTCAAAGATGCAGCAAAAGAAATTACTAGACGAAACAAGTCCCCGGAGACGTTTAACACCGAATCTAGTAACATCGCCGTCATCCACCGATAGCAAGCTTACAACATGCTCGACATCAACTGTAGGAGATAGTAGCAACATCTCAGCCATAGCGCGCGTTGGCGCAAACAATATGTTACAACCATCGCCGTTGATCCTGGAAGGGCAAGCGTGGACCAGTAAAAATGAGCATCGCCCCAGCCGCCGAAGTGAGGTAAGTACCGTTTGTTTCTATGATATTGTGTCTTCATTCGCCAAACATCGTGGTGCATAACCAAACAGTTTCAGACCCCCCGTTTGCCCTCCTTTCCGCCCCGATAAGACTTATTATGCTTGAGATAGATATCTTCTATGTTTGCTCATTCGCATACACCCTGCCTATTTTCCTGGTGGTGTCGTGTTCTGATATTGTGTAGCGGAGCTTGTCTCCGCACTCTGATGGCCCAACACCACAAGGACTTGTGTGCACAAAAGTCTCTAGCACATAAACACCACTTCATTAATGATACACCATAACCCAGATCCTTGTTTGGTCTGGTTGCTCTGTAACGGCGAATAGAAACTGATCGTTCATAGCTTGGCACGGACACCACGCCCACTCCAACGACTACACGTAGCAAGCAGATAGAGGAACTGAAAGCAACTATAGCTACGCAGGACCAGACCATATCTACCTTACAGACTCAATTTTCCAGCTTAAGAACATCACATGAGTCTCACGTGGCAAGCCTTTCTGACACCCATTCTGCGGAAGTCGCATCTTTGAAGAATTACGCAAGAGTACTCGAAGAGCAATTAGCGCAACGTCCGAGCTTGCATCACGGTACGTATCATCACATTTTCCCAACCAAATCATCGCGATATTTCGCGTTGTGACAGTGGTCGCCTAAGGCTAGTCGAAGCGCGTCTTGTGCGCCTATAACCATCAAGACACACACCTGCTGATAGCCCTCTAGCTTCAAGCAACAATCTTTTGTTTCTTCTGGACACTACCGAACCACAGACACCGAGCCACGAGACCCCACAGAGAGCAGAAAGCAATTCTGCTGCCTTAATTAGGCCTCCACAGAGTCCCTTTGAGAATCAGCGTTCGCAACAACGCTCATCAAACAATCCAGAGATGGAAAATCTTAAGCGCAAATTGAGCTCCACGCGTCGACCAGAGATAGGGAGTCGGAGCCTGCTCCCTGAGCTTAATCAATACAAGCAGAATAACGTTGCTCTACAGTAAGTGCTCTCATGCAATCGTCACTAATGGTTCAAGGGGGTGGTTTGCTGACTTAGAATTTGTGTGTAGGAAACAGATTGAGTTGCTCATGGCGAAATTGAACGAATCCAAGAAGAGCGAGCGAGACGCGAAAAGTAAATGCGATGAGTGGCAGGAGAAGGCAGAAGCGGCGGAGAAGGCGGAGACGAATGCTCAAGCATTACAGAACACAATTGACCATCTTGAAAGCCGCCTGGAGATCGCCAATATTGAGAGACTCGACGCTCAAGAACAGTTGTTCAATATCCAAGCGCACAAATCTCCTTTCGACTTCAGTTTGTCCAAACTTCAGACAACATCAACCTTCAATCAAGAGGCACCAAATGTAAGTATGATGAGATTTGCACAAGCTTTCACTGTGCGCTGCTATTAACTGAGACTGATCAACCAAAAGGCAGGAAAAAACGCGCATCTAAGCATGAGCACCATATTTTCTTCCAGCTCTCCAACCAGCCCTGAAATCGAGTCTCAAGAGTTGTCAACTCTTGCCACATTCATTGCCCATATCGAAAGACTCCAAGACCAGGTCCGTCAGAAGGATTCCAAGATCTCTGAACTAGAGTCAACAAAAGAGGAACTAAGACAAGGGCACGAGCAACTTAAGCAAGAACAGATGGGCATGTCCCTACAAATGGATATTCAAAACGATCTTTTAAAGAAAACACGACGAACAGATGCACAAATCGAGCAGTTGAGAGCCGCTATCATGGATCGCGAGACTATTATCGGCGACAGGGAGAAGTCGATTCGCGCGCTTGAGAGGCAGCTAGAGCATCATAAGCTTTTGCTAAAAGCTGAGATTCGAAAACATGCTACAACAACGCTTCACGCCCCTATCGACGAGGACCCACTTCCCGACCTCAACACACTTGCCGCGCGAGCAGATATTGACAGGTGGATTGAACGATTGCATACACGAATGAAGAAAGAAAAGTCCAATATTGATGATAACGAATCTACCGATGCAAATGAGGCGCAAATGATCAATTTGCGGCAAGAGATTGACTTCTATGTGAGAGAAATCATTTTATATAAGATTGACATTAGGGGTTACAAGAGCGATGTCAAAAAATTGAAGAGAATTACTGCGCAGTTGGGCAGCTATGGAAGGGCAAGCGATCTTGACTCCGACACATCATCTTTAAGGCCCGTAGCGACGCCTAGTCGGTCTTTGTATGCTGCTACGACGCCCGAACTTGGTACCTCTGACGTACCATCCCCTGTCCTGACAACCTCTGCCTCTGAGTCAATTCCGATAGACCATCACAACACACCACCACCACCACCACCACCGACCGGGCCACCCGTCCCTTCAAAGGCGTGTTTGCCTAACAGACAAGTGCCTCCACGACTGGATTTACGTACACCCATGACGCCTCCAACTCCTACTAGTGAAATGGATGGAAATATAATCGGTGAGACTGATCAAATGGACGCTGGAGTTTCCCCACGTTCAGTTGCGATGATCCTGCCTGAAAGAAAGAAACCCACGGTATATTAGCAAAGTAATATTAACAGTGAGCGCACAATTTAACATATAATATAGCCCCTGTCACCCGGTCGGATGAAGTTTGGCGATTTGTTGACAAACTTCCCTTTGAATACCCCAGCCGCGCCCCAGAAACATGAGCGCAGTATGAGCGAATCGGTACTTCCTGCCTACAAGGCAGCGGACCTACCAGGATGGCCTCTTGGGTTCGACATCGACGGCACGATGGTAAACAGTAGGACACGTTCAGCATCAGTATCCGAGTCGAGCAAGAGTGGGGTCACACCTGATCGACCTCCACGCCCACGTATTGGCCTCTTTGAGTCTCCTCGATCGAAACGTACCGCCATGTTTGTCCCTTCAAATCCTCCCCAGACCGACGTCATGGCCGAAGCAGTCAAATACTCTCCAGATCAACAAGCTTTCCTCCAAAGCCGAACCAGATCCCGTAACAACTCAAACGCATCAAGCATAACCGCACCACAAGTCCGCATGCTACGAGACATCCGCGACAGCACCGCAAGTTCCCCCTCCCCAGTCCCTCCTGCCGTCTTCCGCCCCCGCGCAGGCTCCGCAAGCTCAACCACAGCCCCGACTCCCGCGCCTCTATCATCCCCACCCGAACGTAAACTCAGCGGCGCCTCATCCTCCAGCATCCCCTTCGTCATCGCAATGGGCTCCCCCCACAACCCCGCCACCCAACCCCCGCTCAGACTCACCACCCCCACCTCCCGCACCGGCCTCGGCGGAACAATGGCCTCCTCTACCCCTACCACCACCCCCATCTCCCCAACAGACGCCTCCCGCCCCGATCCCCTGCCCCGCCCCATGTCCACAAAGCTCCCTGCCGCTGCGCCCGCCGCGCCCAGCCGCAAGTTCAGCTTGTCCCGGAAGCAGGACGAGCAGGGTCCGCGCACGCCGTCGCATTCGAGGAATATTAGTGCTGGGAGTATTCGGACGGCGATAAGGCTGCCGAAGAAGGAGGGGCGGATTAGGAAGGATAGTATTAGCATGCCGCAGCAGAAGGGTGGGGAGGGCGAGATGATCGGCGCAAATGGGTATGGGATTGCGGAGGCGATTTGATTGGGTGGGGAGAGGAGTAAGATTGAGATTTTGAGTAGTGTGGTAAGTTAGTGGTTTATTCGTGTATATATTTAACCCATGTTGGCATGATATCATCGCGTGTATTGGTATCTTGAAGCAAATGTATAAATAGTAGAATTAGAGTTTACGAAATTACTCCTAGAGCTTGATTGAGACCCTCTAAGTGACAGAGTACCACTGTTAGAGAAAGTGATGCCTCACTATTGGATTCACTAAGAGCAGAACTATTACCTTGTTGAGCAAATTGCAGGTGAGTCATCAATGGGACAAGCGAAGTGAACGTGAGTTACTTAGGCGTTTGTCATATAGTACATGAATGTTCTAGCAGCTGAAACTTGCCTCCAATAGCATCAAATATCCTCGCTGCCATGAGAAAATGGCCCCCTAAAACTCCTCATAGTTATCGGAAAATCGTACGCATTGGTGTGGGCACCGGCGATGAGCTCAAAACCTACCATGTATACGGACAAGCCATCGTGCGGGGTTCCAATTTCTTCAAGAGAGCCTTAACTTCCGAATGGCAAGAAGCATCAGAGAATACAGTTACACTCTCAGAGGATGTTCCAGCCATTTTTGAGGCCCACATCTACTTTTATATACCAGGAAACTGCTTCTAGTAATATGTCCATCCCGTAAAGAAGATGATGAACAAACTTGCGTCAATATTTTCCAGTTATATGTGTTTTCTAACAAGATCTAAGATGCTAAGGCCAAGCATGACATAATCACCGTCATTCAAATGGCGTGTCGCTATATTGTCTACAAGTGTATTCACCAGGCGAGAGGTGTGTCGAGATTATTTACGAAGGGACGGTGGCAGGATCTTTAGCTCGCAGGCTCCTAGTCCACTACTACTCGGAAAGATCACTCGAAGATTAGTTCAAAACTAGAAGATATTCTGCTAAGTTCATGCGAGATGTTTTGATAGAGATGCAGAAGAGATGTGCCCTGGCACCTCCAACTCCATTCAAAAGACGATACTCAGAGCGAATTGGGGATGGAGAGTGAGATTTTGGTGCTATCTACCCGGCTAGGAGGGCACCTCATAATGGCCGAAAGAGAAATGGAACCTCAAGTAGTTTTCACTAAAAGAGAAGTTTCGCCAAAAATTGGGGTTGCATATGCATAATTTCACTGTGTGACACTGTCCGTCCGATACTCCGGAAGTGAATCTTTAAACCTTTGAAAGCGTTTGGCGCTCATAATGATGAATGCTTTATACTGATGCCCTTTATATTTCTTATCTTATATGAATTCCTCGCAACCCTTCAACCAACACGATCGTTACACTCACTTGACGAAACGATATCTGCCGTAGGGGAGATACCACGTGCCTAGAGCTTTTAGCACACAATCTTTTCTCACCCTTGTTATCCTCCCGAACCACACGTCCATCTGCATTTCCAAAGCAATCCCGAACCCTTGGGCGACTATCTAACAGCGCCTAGAGCTACCATGGCATCCGAAAACATGGCTCGGTCTCGAGCTTCCTCGAGAGGGCCAAACGTCCCTCTGAAATCCGCCCTGAAGAAGTCGGTAAGATTCCAATTACCTTCAGAGGCTGCAAAGACTGGTAATGCACCACCAGGCCCAGGCCCAGTTGGTAATACGCAAAATGCTGGTTCGCCTGAAAACCCATCTATTGCGAAGGAAACTGTTACAGGCGAAGGTTTTGCTGCCTTTGGCCGTGTCCGTATTAGCAGGCAGTCACTTAATCTTGGAAACGACGTGATTACCATCGGTGTTGGCCGGGAACACGAGGAGCGGACTTTTACCATTCACAAGAATCTCCTTTGCGCACACTCACTCCGTGCTTCAAGGGCACTGAGCAAGGACCCTGGTAGGAAGAACTTGAATTGGATCGGTCTTGTCGATCCATGTGTGGTTGATTTATACATACAACTACTCTATTTCAACAGCATACCTAACGTTGGAAACTCCGATTCCGCCGCATCGACTCAGAATGGGTATACTCTCCTTTGCAAACTCTACTTATTTGCCGTCCGGGTACAAGACGCTGTTTCTCAGAATGCCGTCATTGACGCCATTGTCGACAAATCCAACTCCACCAAGGTGCTTCCGTCGAGCGAAAGTATCAAGCTCCTATGCGACTCCAGGGCAAACAACATCTGCAAATTGATGGTGGATCTGTTCTCGCTCAAGGCAACACCCCAGTATATGCAGAGACAGTCGTTTCCGGTTCTGTTCGTGAATGAACTCAACAAGAAGCTTGGGGTAGGATTGGCTCCACCAATTCCTTTGTCTAGATCGGATCGGGCACAATTGAGAAGTAGGGATTACCACACAAAGTAGGTGAAGGGTGTGAAAGAATAGAATTGGCCATCAGTCTTGTACCAAGGCGAGTAGTTCCATCAAATACTAGTCCTTTGTAGTTATGCCTCAGGCCGTAGCTGCTGTTCCGAGTGCATGGGTTCGGAAATTGGTAGAGTTCAGGTGATGACAGCTAACTAGGTTCGTTCGTAGGCAGGGTGGTGCCTTCAGCTCCCCCGGAGTCGGCCGAGTGGCGCTAAGCCGGTCCGGGCCAAGAGCGGGGCTCGGCATTAGTTTAGCGCTCTGTTCGCCACTTGACGCCCAGCTACCTATATATCACTCACGACTCACTCTCACCTGCCTTGACAACCTTCCTCCACCCAAACATCCCCCAACCACCACCGCCAAACAGCAGCAGAGCGCTCTAGTCGATCATATGACCACAGACATCCAGAACCTCAAGTCCTTCGACCCCTTTGCGGAGGCCGATGACACTGGTGGAGAGACAAAAACCAGTCAGCAGAATTACATTCATATCCGTATCCAGCGTATGTATACCGCCTCCTGCCCGATATCGCTTGGACCTCGAGTCACGTCCCCTTCCCCCCCCCCCGGCCCTTCATCGCTCCTTCCGTGACCGCGACTTTTTGTTTACCGCGCGAGGCTGACCCGACCCACACAGAGCGCAATGGTCGCAAGACCCTGACAACGGTCCAAGGCCTTCCCAAAAAATTCGACCAAAAGAAGATCCTCAAAGTGATCAAGAAGAAGTTTGCCTGCAATGGCACCGTCGTCTCAGACTCGGAGATGGGAGAGGTGATTCAGCTGCAGGGAGACCAGCGCAAGGATGTGCAGGATTTCCTGACAGACAAGAAAGAGGGCCTGGGTCTTGATGGCAAGACCATCAAGGTCCACGGCTTTTAAGCGTGCTATGCGCATCGCTGCCGCATCGCCTTCATTGCGAGACTGCGAATCCCGGCTCCATCGCACTACCCCGCTCTGTCGACACGGCCGATATTGGGGGCCAGAAACAAGTCACATGTCCATGTGACTGGTTCAGACGAGGCCGTGCATGCGGCGCGATATTGCTGATGCACGCGACAGACGGTTACGACATTTTCTTAATCGTTTAATTGGAGGAGTAGAGACGGACATGCTTGTCAGCACCTTAAGCCGGACACCGACAGTCTTTACCTTGTGTGGTGTCCATGGAGAGAGTATGAGTTTGCTCAATCGGGTTTTTTATCTCCAGTTTATTCAATGCAAGATGGAATACCGCCATGACTTTTTGCTTTCCCAAACATGTGACTTTTTGTTGCAATAGCTTCCCGGGCTCTTTACTCGCCATTGTCAGATCAACACTCCTAAATGAAGTAGGTTGGTTGTCCTTACCGTATCGAATTGTCTTGGATTCCTCACGAATCACTCCATATCTTCCTCTTCGCCCTCAACATCATTCTTCGTCGGCGCCTTCGCCTCCTGCTTGCGATACAACGCAGCCAACTCGCCGGCCTCTGTAGCTTCCTCAATACTCTTATCCTCCCTCACCCTCAAAAACCGCGGAAATCGCGTGCTCAGCCCCCGTTCCTCACTCACCAACCCAATCGCCGCCGTATACGTCGGACTCAGCGTCAAATCCGCAAATGCCACCTCCCACACCTCCTGCGGCTCAAACCACACATCCGGCGTGCCCGCGCCCCCATTATACTCGACATAATGCGGCTTTGCACCTAGCACGTTTGCGCAGTCCGGATCGCCCTTGTCGTATTTGGCGCGGTTAGTTTTGTAAAATGCGTCGGTGAAGCCGGACATGCATTTTGTTACCGCTTCGAGCTGTCCTGTTTCTGCGTTGCGGATGGCGAGTAGGATTGGCGACCACCATGCTGCTTTGCGGCCGAAGCCGTGGAAGGCTGCAATGGGGATGAGATCGAGTGTTTCGGAGGTGGTGCTGTAGTCTTTTTTCACTTTGAGCCAGGAGTCGAGGCGTTTGTCGGGCTCGTAGGTGGAGAGCAGGGCTTTGCGGCGTCCGGCGGGTTTTGGGTCGTCGGGAGTGGTGGTGGTGGTGGTATCGGCGGGTGGTTTTGATTTTCCTTTGGATTTGGCAGGTTTCTTTTTCTTGGGGGTTGGGGGGAGAGAGGGGGTTTGGGTCGTGGGATCAGCGAGGTCGGGGTTTGGGAGGTTGTCGAGGATTTTGACCATTATGCCTTCGCATTTAGTCTCGAGTGCGGCTTGGAAGAAGGCTTGTACTGCTTCTACGTCTGCTGATGTGGCGTCTAGACATTTGGCCCAGGTGAAGGTGTGTGGTATTTCGACAAAGAGGCTCTTGAGTAGACTTCTCCTTTCTCTAAAGGGCCGGTCAAGGAGTTCCTCACCATTGAGATACATGAGATCGAAGGAGAATAGACAAACGTCTATTGTGACAGCACCAATGGAAACATCTTTCCTTGCTCGATTAGCTAGCGTTTGGAACGTCTTCAGCTCGCCGCTCTCGCGGTCAATAGCCACGACTTCTCCCTCGAGGATGAAGCTAGATACACCCTCTCCACGTATCTGCGGAACCAGTGCGACTAGGTCGGGATACTTATCTGTCATCACCTCCAAATGACGGGAGAATATCGTCACTTTCCCCTTCTCATCGCAATGTACTTGCGCTCTTTGGCCATCGTACTTATACTCACAAGCAAAGTCGCGTCCCTGTAGTTTTGTGAACATCTCGCCCATGTCACGTGTTATACCCCCCAACATAGGTCGCAAAGGTATGTGCAAGGCCAAACCACAGCGCAGAAGTAGCTCGTCGCAGACACCAATCTCGAGCAATGCGGGGATGAGGTCGTTGTAGTTTGGTCTGCGGGCGAAGCAGGCTTTGACGATTTCTTCGTTCTTACCGTAGATTTCTGCTAGCTCGTCTTTCTTCAGTTTAGCAAGATCTTTCGGATCGTGAATCTCAAAGTCTGCGCTTGGTGGTTTCGATAACATGAGTGCGCGAGATAATGCTATGAGCATAGTCGTCTTGACAGCACCAATCCTGAGATGTTGCACTAGTGTTCTGACAATGTAGCGACTCTCTTCCGCACCTCGTGCGTCTTGTACTAGTCTTTCGACAATACGCTGTTTGTTCTCCACACTGCCATGACCTTTGCTGTTTGCGATCTTGACTAGGGAATCGAACACGCTCTTAATCGTTAGAGGCTTCGGTTTGCGTAGAGTAAACGACTGTTTTTTCTTTGCTTCAAATGCGACATCCCCTGCATCTCCATACTTGTTGTTCAGCACCTTCAGGCCTGCATTATCCAAACCACAGACCTTTTTGAGAGCCTTTGAGATTGCCGACCCTCCCAGGCCTAGCTCAAGGTCAATATATGGCGGCGATATGGAATTTGTCGCAAGCCAAACTGCAGACAATAGGCTACTTGGGTCTCCCTCTATGATTGTCCGTAGTAAGTTGACTAGTGTGTCCACGATCTTTATGCGACTTGTCGTGCTGTTTACAAGTATGAAACACCTTGTGAGGAGGGCATACGTTGCATGTCCACCATCCGTAACCCAGTGCTTCTGGAGATCCGGGATGTACTTGGAAGGATCGAATTCAAGAGGACTCTGATCGAACGGTATATTTGCGGTGATAGCATCTTCTTCCGATGCGGTAGACTGGAGGGACAAGGTATTTTTTTGCTTCGGCAGTATTGCTGTCGTGATACCGGCAGCTTCTGTATTTGTAATGTTGCCGTTGGGTGTGTCATGACCAGTAGGCTTCCCAGGGTGCTCGTAAAGCTCATTGGAGCTTGTGCGTCCGGCGTGATGCTCTTGCGGCTGGTCCTCCTTGTTCCACTCATCTTGCAATTTTCTAGCATATTCTTCATCTGTCATTGTACTTGCATCTTGCACCGGATGTGATTCATCTTCGTTGTTAGCCCTTGGCGCATCCTTAGCTGTCGCTTTGGCAGCTTGTTTGGCAAAGAAGTAGTCTAGCTTGAGTACCGGCTGGCTATTTCCATCATTCTTTTTCCGACGTTTCGATGGGCTACTCATACTTAGAGGATAATATCAGTGCCTTTCTAATGTGCGGCGATCGGCGCATGGCGTTCACGTTGTGACGTCGACGTGGGCGCTATGAACGCGGATCACCTCATCACGTGCTCCCGCGTCAAAAGTTCACCCTCGGTACTCGACCTTCGCCTCGATGCATGTATCAACACTCTTGATATGTCTCCTCGGATGGTCACCTAGGTTTTTAGATGAGCTACTAGACAGAGAAGCCCTCGAAACGCGGATTAGATTTTTCAACCTGGAAAGGCATTTTGCATGTCTCACAAGCATAGTTCACCATCTGAATAGCCTGAAAAGGTTCTGTGTTCGATTTGGTATCTTCTCTTATCCTCTAAGATTGCCTAATCCAAATACGGTGTTGTTTTACGTGTCATCGTTTCGTTAGAAGCAGAGCGATGCCCGAAAGAACCCCCTGTTCACCTTACAGCATAGGCTCACCGTACTCTAGGTCAACGGTTTCCTTGGTCTGTGCCACCGTGCGGTCATCTTCCGTACGTACTCGCTTGTATCCAGCCCTTGGACCCCTAGGAGCACTGAGGGGAACGTAACAATCGGCACCACGTCCGGACAGCCTACCACCAAAATAGGCGTCCGTGTCATCATCGGGACCACTAGCTCTGCCATCTGCCTTGCCATTTGCCAATTCCCACCTGCCCGTCGTTGCGTCTGTATACCCCTGCTGCCCCGAGATCATGGAACCCGTATCGTACTTTTCTAGTACCCAATGTTAGTGTGACGCGAGTGGTGTAGAAGAGTGGTGCTTACCAAAGAGTCGCATCGTATCTTTCTGGAGGCAATCTACAATGTTGCGGACAGCCTTGACCGGGCAGTCGCTGATGCTCGTGCGCAGAAATCTGCTAACCATGTCCTTGTTGCACACGAGTACAGCTACGAAGATTCTGTTCTCCTCACTGGCACTGATTACAACGTCTAGGTTAAGTTAATAGGGCTTTCAGGTAGTGCAAGTAGGATGTATACCATAGAACTTTTGGCGCTCGCTACCGTATAGGAGGCGACAATTTCCAAGCGCCATTATCTTCAACCTTTCGACTATGTTGACCTACGAGAATCAGAGGGCGTATCGATAGGAATGTACTAATGACAAACCTTGGTTTGATCCTCAAGCCATGAAGCTGACGTGGAGAAGGCGTCGGTGAAATCGGTGTCGGCAAGCACGACCTCGCTTAGGCGCTTTTGAATATCCATGACTTGATGCGGCACCGAGATCAGAGCGTAACAGAGGGACGCAAGCGGCTAGACAGTGGTTTTGTGGAGTCGTCAAGTGCGAGCACTATGAAAGAGTTTGCCAAGATGATAGGATGTGCTCAAAAGTTAGCTTTATATTTCTCAGCATTGGATGCAATAGACCCGAAAACACGAGAAGGTGAGAGGATATCGCATGCTTTTAGGTAAGAGGGGCTAATAGTGGGTAGCGGGTTTGGATTGTTTGAAATTACCTAGCACCTGGCTCTCGGTTCATGATGTTATGCATCTTGGCGCAAAGCAGGATGTATAGTTTGCTATCACTAATAGAGAGGGGGTATCTACTTTCATATTGTTTTAAGACTACCCAGAAACAATTCGTTGCTGGGGATAGATGTCAACGCCAGGCTTCCATCCAGCGACAAGTTCTTCGACTGTCAGATTATCACCAAGGGCATTCCCAAACTTCCTCAACTCAGGTTTGAACACCAACTTCACGAGCCGAATATTACCCTGCGAAACCCCTAGTACATCCGTGATCCCGTTCGCCAGTGTCACAATCAACCTGTAGCGCTGCGAACAACACTCCATCCAAAGCTCAGCGGCGCGGCGAACAATCGTGTGCAGCAATTTACGCTCCTTTTCCTTGAGCGTGGCCACTTTCTCGATGTTTTGAGCGACTGCGCTCACGGTGAGAGCAACTATCTTCTCGTACATCATCTTGAGTTGTCCGAGTCGGTCGTCCGTTCCCACTTTGACAGCCGGGTCTATCGCAGCTCGCAGCTGTTTCGCGCTATCGTATCGACAAGACTTCTCGATATCGGCAGGTATATTTGGCCACTGCGTTGGAGACGTAGCTAGGCATATTATCAGCTCGGCGAACCTGCAGAATCATGTTCACAAACTTACTAAATGCATAGATCTCGATCCAGTGCCTGTCCAAGGCTTTCCATTCTTCCTCATTTGCAAACAGTCGGAACGGAGAGCGGAAAATGTGCTCGCGAAGACTTATCCAGATGGAATTTTGAACAATCTTACCCTTCAACTTGCGCGTGTTCTGCGGATTCAACTGATGCAACTGTTGTTTCCACCATTGTGTCACCTTGGCCGAATCCCAATCCACTCTTGCAAAGTCCTCCACGTCTTGCGCAAGTCGGTTGAAGCGCATTATGAGATCATGGTCTGTCAGTCCTTTTGCTTGTCCTTTCGCAGCATATGCCAGTTTAAACTCCTCTAACGCGCATCGAAGTTCAAATTGTTCGTCTTTTTGTTTCTGCATAAAGTGTTCTGCTTGTTTACGGAGCTCCTTCTCCAGTCGACGTTGTTCGATCTCCCGTCTCTCATCTTGCGATTTTTGCAATTCGCGAATGTATTTGTCCTGACTGCGGAGGTGTGCTTCAAATTGCTTCAAGTTTTCGGCTTGCTCTTGAAGCTTAGCTTGGCCTTTCAGGTCGTGCTCCTGAAATTGAGCCTTCGCTGCCTCTAGATCATTTAAGCATTTCATATGTTTCTCTTGTTCATCTTGTAATCGCTTATGGAGTTTTTCTAGAGATAGCTCGTGAATCTCCCGCTCTTGGGTGATGTTCTTTGCTAACCCATTTTCGTGGTCCTGGTTTTGTTGTTTCAATTGTGCCACCGTTTTCTTTTCCATTTCATCGACTTCTTGTTCATGTCTTTGCTTCATTGCCAACAGCTCCCTCTCATACTGCGTCATCATTTCCTCATGCGTGTCCTTGAGATCCTGGTTTTGAGATTGGAGCGATGAGATTTGGCGGTTGAGAGATTCATGGTTACTCTCAAGCGCTACTTGACTACTCTTGAGCTCATGATTCCGAAACTTGAGCGATGAAATTTGAGACATCAGTATCTCGATATCCTTTTGAAGTTGTACAGATGCGTTGTCTTCGTCAGAAGCAAGGCCCTGCTTCTCTTTCTTCAACAAAGCAACCTCTTCCTGGGCTTTTGCTAAGGCTTCATTACTTTTGACCTTTTGGTCCTTGAGTTCTAGCTCAAACTCTTTGGTTATGGCTATCGATTTCTTCAGTTCCTTTTCATGCTTCACTTTCATAGATCCGAGCGTCATTTCCATATCCGCCAAGGCCTTTTTACAAGCACACAGTTCGGTCCCAGCCTCTTCATCCGTTGATTTTGTCTTAGACAGGCGTAGCCCTCGATATTGTTCGAGTATACGCAGGACAGCATCTTCTGCATTCTCTCCTCGTGGCCCGCGGAGATCAGGAAAATCGTAGGCAGCTTCTAGAATCAGGTTGCGAACGCGCAACAACTCGATCTGGCCAGCCTCACTGGAGACCGACTGCTAAGAGAATTCCATTAGTGCCTCAACGTGAGCATAAGCATAGCAATAAATCACTTACCTCACTGGTAGATCCAGTGTATGAACTGCGATATGTTTCAAAGGGATTGTGGGCAGCAGGGGATGCAGCGGGCCAAAGGGCAACCGGCTGTGTTTGGCTCTCACTTGGCGATACTACTTCGAGACCTGGAAATATTTGCTGACTTTGTTTGGGCTGATGAGACTCTGAGGCTCTTTTTATCCCCTTTCTGGTGGTTTTAGCTTTTGACCATCCGAGTCCTGGTGGTTTTACTGGCTTCACTGGTGCAAACGGGTTGTCGTTCGGCCCATTTAAGTACTCAGGATGTGTCGGAATCTTTGACATAACGAGGAAATGTCACTGCTCGCGACAAATCTGGCTGGGTATGTGACGGAAGATTAGTTTCACTACGAGCGCATATATGAGACTCCTCTCTTCCTCGCCAGATAGGCGCCGATTGAATGCCGAGGCTGAGCGATTGGCACAAGCGGCAATCAAGTAAACTCTTGCAGATGATTTGTAGGCTATCAGGCTACTAAGAGTGGCGACGGTGTGCAAGAGCTAGAGAGTGATTGATGCCTAATTATTTCCGATGCGTTGTTGGATGTCAACGTGAAAATCAAGGTATGTGAAGATGAAATGAGCCTGATTCAGCCTCGAGCAGACAGGGAGCCTTCAGGGTGGCTCAGAGCTCAAATTCCACGCAGGTGATTGGTGAAGAACGATTGAGGAGAGCCATGCATTAGTTTCTGCACAGGACGCTTGGCTTATCGTGGGAGCATGCGAGTGGATAGTCTCCCTACATCCACCTTCATCCACATTCATGCAGCCCCCATCTGATTCGACCAATGAAGTCGCACTACGTAGACGGCTCAGTGTCTGCATACTGGCCTGTTTGTGCATTTTAAGCCTGGTACGGTATTTGAATTATGTATGGTCAGGGCTTCTAGGGTACTTTGGTGGGTATTATACGAAATCTAAGTATACTAATCCCGATATAAACATCGCAAAAGAGATGTTCAACGCATGTTCGGAACGTGTCGACGCGTTCTTGAGATGCAATAAGGAAATAACGGATACTATCAACGACCACCTTATTCACGTACGTGTAACATTGGCCTGCTATTGGTTGCGGGTAGATTCTGTACAACGGGCTCACGTTTGTGCACCTTTTTTCTCCAAAGAACCACTGCCGCAATTATGACAGCAAGTAGACCGACACCTCCCACCGCGATCCCAGCAATTGCACCCTTTGAAAGACTGGCCTTCGAGGGAGAATCATTTGGGGTTGATGTTGATGAGCCAGAGGGAGATGCAGTAATACGGGATACTGAGGTAGCCATCGTTGAAGAGCGTGACGTGGGTGATGCCGTTACTTGGCTGAGAGTCCCTGAAAGCACATTATTTTATTAGGAAATGATTCACAAGTGTTCTAAATACAAACGATACATACATCTTTGTCCCGGTCCATCCTTAGCCGCAAGTGTTGGTTGTAAGGTGTCTTTGATGACGTCGAGATACAAATCCGGCCCAGTGTACTGATTGTTGATCCTGAAACTTCCATCATCCTGTTTGTTCAAGCGCCAGCGCTGACCTGTGTTTTCTTGTACAAAGTACATGTGGAGATAGTTGAACACATCTAATGCGACGGAGTCGCCCTTTTGTTGGGTGTGAAGCCGATAGTACCCTGACTCCGATGTTTCTCGGAAGTACCATAATTGGCTTCCGTCGGGTTTTGAAGGTCCAATTACAATACTATCGTTTGCGAATGTAGATGCGAGACCATTTGTGGAGCCGATGAGTGAGTTTGTGAGCATATATCTTGTGTCGGGTTTGGTATCCACCATGCTGAAATATATTTCTGTTTGAGAAAGAGTGAATTAGTGTCGCACACAATACTTGATCAGATGAGAGCACTTACCCTTTTAATCAAGTATAGAAAGCACAATAGATAATTATCGAGGGTATTCGGGACAGCGATGCCAGAAGTTCTGACCAACATGAACAGGAAGGAATGAGGAGAAGTTACTGAAAAAAATGGCCGGGGACTAGGTCGTCTTGAACCCTAGATATTGTCAGCCTCACACAAAGTCACAGTATTTACACAGCCTGATTCAAAACGGTGGCTGTAATGAGCAGTGGGCTGTATTTTGGACGGGGAGACTTGGTTTTAGTCGCTATTGGGAGGCGTACGCTAAGCGAAAGCCTCGTATGAGCCCTGCAAGCTACCATCAGCTGGCCTTGTCCGTGAGTGTGTGATGCATGCAGCCGCCCAAGGCAGTTTTGGGGGCTGAACGCCGATCACATTGACCTCGTATTTGAAATTGAAGGACTTCGGCATTTGCATAACTTTATTCGTCCGCAGAGACGTAATCATTGACCAGGCTTGTAGCAATTGCGCAAGTGTTCATGTGGGCCTGTTCTGCATAGCGTTGGATCTTTTCTAATACATGCTCTACTTCTAATATTCAACATTAGCCCTGGATAATGTCGTTCCCTTCCATTCAAGAGAGGCTGCGAGAACATCCCAGTCGAGAACCATGACTAATTTCAGGGTAGTTCGGCACATCGTTGCTGTCAGGCCCCACCCCCGGTCTATCTCACAGTCTCGCACAATCCGGGTAAGGTTGATATCCAGTCTGCAGGCAGGCTCAAGGTCTGAAGGTTGTAAGTTGCTGGCTATCGTTCCTTATGACAGCAGTACTTACCATCTTGTGCATTCTTGAAACGCATAGGCCGCTCTTCCTCTTCACTCATTGAATGGCGATATATTGGAAATGATATACTTCCTTTTCTGGATCTGGGGAACTCGATATCAAACTCTCGTTCCACTTTCCGCGGTTGATCTCCTATCACAATATCTCCTTCATTGAGCAGCCAGATTAGCTGTGATTGAGCGAACCTGCTTTGTTTTGTTTCCATCAAATCTTCCTTTGTATGCGTGTGCTCTGAAAAGAGCTCATCAAGACAGATAGCGTAGCTATGCCGGCAAAATGTGCTCTTTTTCATATTATTGATATTGGTCTTTTCGATCCCACATACGACGGCACCGCGCACGATGGATGTCCAAGACTCTTGTGGTGTGCGAAATTTGATGTTCCAGAGTTTTAGTGTGAATTCAATCTGTTGTTGGAGGTAATCAGAGGCACCAAAACCGCCAACTAAGAAGACATTCTGTCTATTGTGTTAGCTTGTGGATATCCACAAGTTTAACATAGCTTGCCTTTGGTAGAGCCCCTCGCCCCTCGATCATATCCATATGATACTTGATCATCGATACAACTTCTCCAATACAGACATCAAAGAAATACTCCATGAGCTCTCTACACGTTGTTAGAACTGCTTTATAAAGTCTCCATTTAGTCTTCTGTAACTACCTTGGAATCATCATCTCTCCTTGATTAACCACGTCCTTGATTGTCAGATTATCCAGAGGTGGAGGTAGATCGAGATAGAAGTCTCCAGAATCTCGGGTAAACCCTTCCTTGCGTTCATCAAATATTTTCATCAAGTATCTCATGGCGGGGCTTTCTGACGCATAGAATGCCTCTTTGTCAATGTCGAGGTTTGGATCCAGCTGACGATAACATTCCTCCCCAAGCTTATCTCGTAACCACTTTAGAAATGTGCGATTGATGAAGATAGAGCCACATTTGCCACCTGAGGGTTTTTAGAAAATAAAATGAAGATATATGGCACTTTAGCTTACCCGTAGGCTTGCCAACTTGCTCCAGTTGAAGGATTGGACGAAGCTTCTTCACTAAGTATGAGACAACGTCCTTCAATTATAGTTAGTGTCCTTTCTTTGAAAGATGCATTCAGCAAACCGAGGAAATGCTACACTTACCACTGTGCCACCACCAGCATCACACAATATGAAATACTGGTTCTCCTACAAACTTCATGAGTTTTAGTCAAACATTAGATTAATTTAGCCTACCTTGAGGAATTCTTGGCCCCTTTCGTCTCGGTAGAATCGGGCTACATAATGAGCTGCAGCCTCTGACTCCGTAACGAACATGACTTCTTGTAGTCTTGGAAAGTTTTTTCGATTGAACCCGGCTTTTGTGAGTGCCCGATAGGTTGAATTCATCGCCATGTATGACCAGTCCTAGACAAATCAGCAAGAGTCTATGGATCTTACTAATATCTTAACCTACTGTTGGCACTGTTACTACGAGATCTGTAGCAGTATGTCTCCTAAATGCATCTGTGAACTCTTCGACCACTTCGTCTAACCGCAGGAATACTTTAGACAAGTAGTCTGTCACTATTTCTTCTGGAGCTTTGTGTGAATAGGCTGGACGATCGTAGTCACCATTTGATGCCATCATATCCGCAAAGCTTAGGTTCTTCATTCCATCAAGTACCTGAAGTGTCATGTCAAGTTCACCTAGGACATCCTGCATGCCAAGTTCGAGCTTAGTATGTACCATTGCAACAGCATTGGGGCTTAAGCTGCTGCCCCATTGCTGTTCCATCGCTTCGGTTGGAGGAGTATACGATATCACACTAGGAACTTTGCCCTGATTCAGCATCTGCGATCCCCAATCTACCATCACAGTTATTTCATCCAGTCGACAATTGGTTCCCGATGGCGTTGCATACGCAATACCTGCACCACTGGTCAACACAGAATGTTGTTGGTAGAGGATTATTTTACTTATTTACCAGTATATGTTGTTCCATAGTCTAGTCCAACTACAAAGCGAGTTTCCTGGACGTCTCTTGCGCTTGGTCCAGTACTAATGGGCGATGCAAGCTGGGAAACGGAGCCTGACGACCGACTTGTCATCATGGACGGAGGTGGGGGAGGACGAGTACGATTCATGGTTGGATTAAAATTCTGATGTAAATTGAATGTTGCGACCTGTGGTCATTAAGGCACGAGAACTGTTTTGCAGCAAGGCTGCTCCTGAGATGTGGGTCTCCTTTCCCACCATCAGCCGCGGGACCGAAGGCACAACAAGACAATGTCCGGTGAGTCTACCCATTCATTTGAATGCATATCTCTCAGCTTCAAAAGCACGCACAGATAAGACCTGGCCGTTCGGTGGGCGCAGTTTTTGGACCCGCATGCTGTGGCTTCTAAAATAGGAGGCCATAGACGAGTCGGCTAAAGGAGATGCAGTGGTTGCAGGGATGTTACATCCAATCATGCTCCACCAAGTTCTCGAACGCTTTTTGCGACGCAAGGCTGAGTTTACGGCCGTGTAAGTGCCTTTGCGTGGCGCCAGATGCAAGGTGACATGGCTGCACTAACTAGGCGGCCTGAGCTTAGCGACAAGTGTGTACTTTGATCAGCCGCAGCACACCCTCCAACATGTACACTAGTGTGTTCGCATTACTGCCTAATTACTCCACATTACGGCTGACGACATTCTTGGAATGAGAATCCACGCCTGGTGAGCAATAGTTCACCTACTGGGAAGACAAAACACCATTCCATACTATTACACACGACTACCAGTCCGATCCTGCCCAGTGGAAGTGTAGCGAACAATAGCCTATTCAGCAAACGAAAGAAACGACTATAAGATTATGTGTAAGTTCTCACAGAAGAATGTATGACAGGGGACTTGACGAATCGAAGCTTCAACAAATAGCGAACCTCCCTCCGCCGGATATACTCGTTCATTCAAGAGTCTGACAGATTACAACGACCCCAATTCAGACACTACACAGCAGTCATACACCAGAGGCGGAACGACAGAAAGCTATGAAAAACCAGAGAACAGATCAAGCGCGAGTCGGTGGGTTAGATCTGGGTACAAAGCGGGGGTAGCTGTCGTAAAACGAAAACCCAAGTCTGCACAAGGTGGAAAGAAGGAGACTTCGGACAATACATCGAAATCATACACGTCTCCCCCGCCTCCCCCGCCTCCCCGCGTTCCCATTTACGAAAAAGAGCGTAGCATCAATGACGGTGCCTATAAAGGACCTGAATATGTTTACACTGAGAAAGGACTGAAGAAGAAATCCAACGATTCTTCTGCCACAACAGAGCGTAATGTCAGTTATAGTTCTACGAAGGTCAATGTAGACAAACCGTGGCTCAATGATGAGGATGATGAAGACGAAAAACCCCGAACTGAGTCATCAATGACAGAAATTCCTTCGGGACTTCCGCTAAGTATGTTCTCTAGTTCGCGTACGGACGATACAGATTTGAGGCCAAAAGAACACGACAACGATGCTCGGTTGAGGCAACTAATGCACATCGAGACATATCTCTTTGGAACCATGAAAAGGCACCCCAAGTTGGCCGGCCCAGAACATGAGTCTGCTGAAGATTCAATAATACGGATTCTTGACCACTATGAGCGTCTCTCTGCGATATCACCTAATGATACACATAATTCGTCGGGCCAGATCAGTGCTATGAGGACCGAATATCTCAAGGCTCAGGATGAATTACGATCAGCCAATACCAAACTTCAGGATAATATCATCAAACTTCAAGAAAGCAACAGTGCACTTCAAGACAAGATTTTGCAGATGGACAGTGAAAAAAAGGAAATCGAAAATTGGTACCAAAAGGAATCTGAGCAACTGAACGGTCAAATATCCAGTCTGAAGTTCCAAAAAAACGAAATTGTGACCTCACATAGAGCAAAATTACAGAAGGATCAAAATGCACAGCAGCATAAGATTGACGACATGAAGAAGTGGTATGAGGATAAGTTGAGGAAGCAAAAGGCTGAGGCGGACACAGATGTAGACAAAAGCCGTAGGGAATACGATCTGGCGATGAGGGAAATAGATAAATTGAGGAGGGACACAGTCTCATGGAGTAATAGTTACGATGCCTTGAAGCAAGAAAAGTGGGACTTAGAGCTTCGGCTTAGCAGCGCGAAGGCAGACCAGGAAAGCAAAATCATAGAAGTGGATGAAAAGTGGGAAAGAAAGATGCAGAAATTACAGAAACTACACGACGACAAGGTAAAGAACCTAGAAGCAGATGCGAAACATCTTAATACGCTTCTCCAGAGTGAGCGGTCTCATAGGCAAGAAGAACTTCAGTCTCAAAAGAAGGAGCTCATGCAATATCATGAGAACGAGAAGAAAGAGCTCCGCACTGTCATCGAAGACTTCAAGAGCACAGCTTCTAAGCGGGAGCACTTCAAGGGTCTAACTGATAGTGAAGTTTCAGCGCAATATAAACGACTGGCGAATAGTATCGACGACCTTTCACGAATAGAATGGGATTTCTCGAAAGAACATCAGTGGCCATTCAACGAATCAGAGATCCGAGACCTGAGTAGAAATGCCAGGAAGCTGAAACAGCAGATCATCCAGAATACCTTGTGGTTGCTCCTATTTGAACACGTTTTTCAATCTCCATTTCAGATTCTGGGTCCAGGTGGAGACGCAGATGATGCACTTTGGAATCATATCTACTCCTCGGGTAATCAGCACTACATAATTTTGCTTTTATAGACTAATATGTTTCAGGAGCGTCCACAAATGGCTGGCCCGATATTTCGAATGACGGAGAAAGAGCACGATTTGAGAAGGCTAAATTCGCCTTGGATGCGATAGGTTCGGTAGGTGCCAACGAAATCAAAAGGGGTTTCGAAGAATCCGCAACAGCTGCAATAGAGGCAATCTGTCGTGCGCTTGAAAAGGTTGCAAAAATCCAGGCAAAAGATGGTAGGAGTCTGGAGAGCATTGTGCGCCTCGCAGGTAAGGTCTGGCTGGAGTCTTGCTCGCAAAGGTATCGCTTGATAGTGGTACTGCCAGACGATAGTGCCAACCTCCTGTCCCACAAAAGCCTAAATGATGGCCCTTTCAAGCTTGTAATTCGACCCGATCTCAAAAGGTACGGCGATAGTCAAGGGAAGGGCCTACTGCGGGGGGAGCCGCTCTCTGGCTGGCAAGGCCAAGTGGAACCCTATCCAAAGTGATTGGGATCGGCCGTCCGGAATATATTCTTAGATCACGTACCTGTCCTTAGATGGAAACAATAGACGAAAGTGTGGTGCCAAAGTTTAGTCCCCAGCTGAGGACGTGTCCGGGCATGGACCATTGTGCATACACACTGCAGTCCGGCCTCGTAATCAGACGCAAACTAACGCCTCGCTCTCATTGGACGCCATCGGAAAAGCAAATTCCAGGCAAAAAGGCAAACTTACGGGGTTGGCACTAGGTGCAGCTGTGTAGACTAGCGCTCAGCCAGGCTGACTGCAGTTTGGTCATGGAGTCTCATAGGGAGGGTAGGGGCGCATTGCTGCCGCCTCCCAGGTGAGCCTGCCCGCTCAGCCTTCCCAAGTTCTGTTTCGACACCAACTGTCACCAACGTCCCCCAGACCAAGAACCCTAAACCTTGTCCCGATTTCCAGAATTCAATTCCTTTGAGGTTAATCAAGCGCATTTTGCTGCTGGTTTACATTTCATGCTGACGCTTTGTTATAGGAATTGCTATACACGCTTTCATCATGGGTTTGAGAAAGATGAAAAGCAAATTCTTCGGATCTAGTTCTTCCTCATCTCAGGCCTCCATCAATATTTCGGCTTCCTACCGTGGTAATGGTCTTCCACCGATGCCGCCAATGCCAACAATACCAGCAGCCATTGGTGCTATCCGCATTCCCCCCCCAGTGCAGCGACCTGTTCAGAAAGTCCAGAAACAGCCTATACAGGTGGCGTACGTAACAAACGAGAATATTCGAGAGCTGCGCGAGCTGATACGCTACCGCTATGCCCTTGATTGTAAAATCTGGGACGTTGGAAGGAAGGTCAAGTGGTACCAACGAGATACTGTAGAAGCGGATATGAGGCGATCAGATGCTGCCCTTGCGACTATTCATAGTCACCTTGAAGGCTGGGACAGACCAGAGTATTTTGCATCCACGGAGCAGTACAAAAGGTTCAGAGAAATCAAGGCTAGGATCATGGACTCCCAGACAAGGAATTGGGATGCAAATCCGCCATGGGCAAAGGAAGAGGCTGAAATTCGAAACAGCGTCCATGAAAAGGATGGAAGGCCCATTCATTACGTTCAACAAGTCAACGTGGCCCGAGGATATCCGAGATATTGACCGACAGCAGGTGCTGCTAGCAGGTGAAGGTGCCTGTTGAGCACTGCTGCGATGGTCGACTGGATTAGAGAGATTCGTGTGTGAGCCATCACGTCAGGCAAGCATTTCAACTACGAATTCACCATCTTCATCCTCTCTCGAGTATAGCGGCATAATGCGCGTTACCATGGGATCGATAGCAAGTACAACTTGGATATCGTGACACCGGCTAAGTTTTGATCTGGCGGCGATAGATGCGATCAAGGACATATGGGATGGTATTGGGGGAATCCAATAAATTTGGCGTTGAGGTCTGCGCATTATACATGATACCTGTTTTTTTTTTTTTAAAAGAAATATCTGCTCCCACAAAGTGACATTACAAGTCTAACTGTCTGTGATCTTGACCTGCGGCGTCTTGCCCTTTGGTTTTTTTTATTAGCAATCCTTGCCGAAGAGTCCAAGGCATCTTGTCTGACACATTGTTTCCTCAGAGTTCTGAGCGCATTATTTTAATCGCCAACTTAATCACATGGAAGTTTGATTCACTCAAGTCACGTCGACCCACGACAGGATCCTGTAGCCTGGTACCTGACTGTATGTCGCCTGCACGCTTGTGAATACGATATGCTTCGGCTATTAATATCAACGTCCAGTTCGTTCTCTCTCTTGAGAGCTCAGTTCATAGAGATGTTGCTTTCCTCGGGGCGTGTTCTATACCTAGTCTGTGAGAACATGATATCTCATCTTAACTTAAGAAGTGTATCATAGCTCTTATTCCGTATCCATAACTTTCAGAGGCCTTAGATAAGAATTTCCCCAACAAACTTTGGTGCATCAGCACAAATGCGATACATGATGGGTGTTTGGTATGAAAACTTATCTTTAGATATCCTGAAGCTATCGGTGGCGATATCTGCATCACACTAACTTGCAAGCAGGACTCGTCTACTCCGGCCGGATAGGAGTGCTACAGCGATGACGATTAACCTCATATAAGATCCACATTCTGCGCCACCCAATCGTGTATTGAATGAAGAAAAGTGGTTGAAACACTTCTCCTACTTCAAAAGTCTACCCACACAAAAAATAAGAAACACTCCCTTGAGTACAGCCGTTAGATAAGCGGTTTTATAGATAATTACAAATACAGCGCTAGATACGGATGTGCTTTACTTCTCCTCCTTCAACTTGATCATCGTCTTCCTCCACGGTATACCTTTCGTCACTTCAATCTAGTGGTATAGGTAGATCTCTCCATAGACTTAGTGTGATGGAATAAGATCCTAACTTTAGACAGCGAATACCACAAGCTAGCTATCTAGTCTGAAGGCGAAAGTGAGATGGATGGCCGAGTGAAATATAGGGTTGGAGCCGTCGACAAATCAGAACCACAAAGAAAGTAGTATTTCCAGTCCATGATCAGTCATAAGGATCGTATTTTCTTCTACTCGAGATACAATCATGGGTTAGCCTACCCACATATTCGTATTCAAGAACGCACTCCGGTCACTCCCTACACGTCACCAACATTGCCTCTCCGTCCACCGTCCTTATCCCAAACACATGCTTTCTTGCTTTTCCTTTTACACACACATCACTCCACATTACATCACATTACATCAACCCACCCAAACACAAAACACACATCAGCCTTATTCAATTCAACCCTACTCCCGCTTTCCCCGCTCCCCAAATCTACGCACCAACCCACCCATCCAATCTTAATTAAGTCATACCCATACCCGCTAACAAAATGCACCGGTCCTAACCCAAAAACTAACACCCCCATTTTGTGTAAACTACAAGAATCTTGAAAAGAGGAAAAAAACGTCAATCGAACGGCGAGAATAAAAGGTACATGTACACATGTGTGGCAAGAAAAGAACGGCACGGCGTGAAAACTCAGTCGATGTCGATGGGTTCTTTGCGGGAGCCGGGGCGAGGCATTTGTCTGGGTTGAGGCAGTTGTTGCGGGCGAGCGTTTTGCATTTGGGGGCGGGCGTTTTGCTGCATGGATTGTTGCTGTGCCCTGTTTTGGTTTTGTGCCTGTTGTTGCTGCTGGGCATGCTGGGCTTCTTGTTGGCGAAGTTGTTGCATGCGGTGGTTGATTTGTTGTTGGGTGCTGCTGAATTGAGGGTGTCCGCTGGTTTGTTGTTGGGCCTGGGTTGGTGCTGGAGGTTTCTGCACTGGGGTTTCGGGAGGGGGCGGTGCCTTGTACCCGCCTTCCATCATGCAGCTGAGGACGGTATCGTTGAGCCGTTGGAGTGCTTCGCCTACACCGTCGATGTTGGCGATTAAGCCGTTGCGTGTACCGAAAAAACGTTGACCCTTGCCGGCAAACAGCTCTTGGAGCTTCGCTTGGAGATTCTCTAGTCTTCTATGATTCGGTCTCCGTTCGGAGCTGGGCCGCAAGTCAGGGGAATGCGAGTGCTTCTTCATGCTGTCCTCGATGAACCAATGGACTTTGTCATCTTTTGGTTGTGCACGAATGTCAAAGGTACACACAGGATTCTCATAGGTGAGTCGGTATTTGAACATGGAGTGGACATGGATAGCTGGATTCCGGTAGTTGGCATTCCTAGGGTGAATTTCGAGGGTATTAAGTGCAGTGACAATTGGCCGCGTCAGGACGAGAGCGGTACAGAATCGGTCAAGGCCGTTATTATCACCAGTGAACATTGACGGAATAGCGGGAACGCGCTCATTTGCGATCTCTGTGAGTAGCCTGTGAACTCTGAAGTGTGGGTTGTGGGGGGACATTTCGATTGTGATTTCGTTTTCAACGCTAAAATTGACGGCTGCGGTGTGCGGCGAGGGACCGTATTGGAACTGTACACGTTGGAGCGAGGACGAACCAAGAAGCATTTGTCGCTTTTGCAGTGTGGACGCGAAGGAGCGGAGACGGTTGACGTCGTGTAAACGCGCTCGAAGCTCGCCAAGAATATCTTCGCCAAATGGCGTTGATAGTAATATCCTGAAGCTCCCATCTTCTGCAAATTTGAACCCACTCTGTGGCGAGGCAGCCATAAGCCTTTGCATGTCCGCAGCTGCAGCCTTGACCATTCGGCCAGCTGCAATGTGCCATACATTGCCGCCTTCGGGACTCAGCCCCTGACATATTACCGCAATGTTTGGTTCAAGCCATGGTTCTTCGCCTGGCTGTGTTGCCAAAAGATCGGCGGTGTTCAAATAGAGTGCCCAGCTTCGAGCAACGCGGCGGACCCCAGTAGCTGTCTTGGCTTGTCCAAACTCGTACCGCAGACTAAATGGCTTCTTCTCACACTCGAGCTTCTGGGCAGTCACACGAGTTGACAGAAGCTGAACGCCAACTCGTTGAAGGCTAGCCAATGTGTTGCGGTTGATTCTCAATATGCTTCCATCTGGTCTGTTTATCTTGATCTGTTCGGCGTAGTCGATAGCTGAACCGTTGCTACCAATCTGGAAAATCCACCATGAACAGCCAGAAACATCTATGACGGCTGCCAGAGACCAGCCTCGCGACCATCCGCGTGGTGAATACATTACATACTGGAGAATTTCTAAGTTGACGGCTGACTTAACAACATCTAGATGCAAGGATTGCCTCATAACCGTGTGCCACCCTAGTTGCTGCGCGTGGGACTGGACAAGATCCCGAAGGGTCTGAGCCAACAGTTGCGTGAGAATATTGGCGATCTGCTTCGGCTCTCTGCCTTGATTGAATGCATATTCCGCCTTGGCTGATAATAAGGTGGCAGGCTGTAGAATGTAGGTACCAGTGACCACCTCCAGATACAACGATGTCGAATTACTGCTTGGTCCTAGAGTGACCTCGAGCTTGCAATCTGCAGGCTCAGATTTGGATAGGTTAGCGTGCGCGGCAATTTGGGAGTTGAAATGTTCTTTCGTGGCACAGAGAATCTCGTTAGTGTGATGTGCAACAACTCGCTTGATGATTCGGCCAAATGATAGATCATTCCAATCAAACTCGAAATTTACATCTTTCACTTCCACTCCTTGACGGAACCAGCGGGTGGTTAGGGAAGGGAGAGCAGGACCCCGCCAAGAAGATTTTGCGCTCTTCGATTTGTTGTTGGAAATGCCGATCTCGATCCAATTCTTCTTCCCCGGACGATCAACCCAGTACGATACGACAAGCTCACGATGCACTTTTTCAACTTTTAGCGAGCCTGCCCACCCGGAGCTAGCTAGCCGCAAGGCCTGGGAGCGGAGAACAGAAATCTTGTGGGTAAGTACGAAGTTGCAGAGAAAATCGAATAGACCGGGGAGACCTTTTTCTCTGACAACAAAGTCGGCCTGATTCTTCAGATGAACATAGAAATGACTGCCGACGGAGATTGACGGTGCTGGAGAGAACAGGAGGCGAATGTCGACGAACCACCACTGTTCCGAGGTGTCTTCGACAAAGGAGACAACGTCAAATTCCAGCTCGTTCTCGATAACGAATGTAGCGCGTCCAGACTGTATCTGCCAGTTCCGCAGTCGCCGTGGAAGATTTTCGTGAACATTTAACCGTATCGAAAGTGAATTATTCATGTAACGTAAGAGCTTGAGGGCTTGTGTAGAAGAGATGGGTTTGGGAGGAATGTAGCCTAGCGTTGGCATCCATGAAGCTTTGCCGGTGGACATGATTGCCAATGCAGTGGGGATATCTGGATTGCGCTCTCCGGCGGCGCTGGAGTAAAGCTTAATTCGCTCAATTTGCACATCTACGAAATCCATATGGTTGTTTTGCTCCCTTGCCCATGAGAAAATGTCGATGAGCTTGGAAACATCGGCAGCTGCTTTCTTGCCCCATTCGGTGAGTACTAGTAGTTTGATGAATTTGGCTCGGTTGTCCTGGGCAAACTTCATGAGGAGCAGTTTCTTCCGTTTATTCGTCTCTGCATTCTCTTGGCCAGCGTGGGCGCCAAGGCCATTGGGTAGGACACCATTTGTTTGCTGGACAAGGGGCAGCTCAGCCATGGTCTGGAGAAGTTCAAGGAGCTCATTAAATGTTTCCTGTGAGATGCGCTCCAGCAGGGTTGGGAGAGAGTGGTAGGCCTCTTGCGCAATGTGCACGATCTCGGGCGGCAGCTCCGAAAACTGGTCGGGGGTGGGGACCATTGGTGCCGAGACGGCCATGGCACCGCCAGCGCCCACAGGTGCGCCAGGCAGATCTCGCTGTTCGCCGTTGATCATTTTGCCGTCGAAGCTGCGCTTCTTGCTGTCCACATCTCCCCTTGGGCCGGTGTATGCACCAGGTTCGGGATTCATGGTGAAGCCGGGCATGCTACGACCCCCTTCCTGCAACCCACTGGCGCACTCGCCACTGCCCGTCCCTGGGGAGTCTCAAGGAAGGCGCGTCCCAGTCTCCAGAGTGCTGCGTGTGGGGGCCGTCTGGCGTGGATGCAGGCAGAAGGCAGTCCTGCGCGGAAGAAGGAGTTGCGCGCGCGGACTGTCAACGTGGGCAAGGGCGGCCGTCTGGTTGGGGAAGTAGCCCAGTGCAGCAGGAAGGCACGGCTGGCGCAGTGAAATAAAGGCGAGTTGGTAAGAGGGCCACGGAGGAAAGAGCGACGTGAAGGTAATCGGAAACAGCGCGCGGCAGCGTATAAAGACTGGGGGGGAGGGGGCTTTGACGGCAAGCAAGCAAGCCAGACGGGTTTATCGCATGTCGACAAGGAACGCGCGAACAAGCTAGGGCAGCAGTCGCGGTGGCAGGGCGGTCGGAAGGCGTGAAAGAAGGCGATGAGAGGGTGCGCGACGGCGATTCGTTTTGGCGGTGGCGGTGGTGGTGAGGGCGATGTTGGCGATGAGGTGAAGCGTGGAGGATGCGTGAGGCCAGCCAGGATGCCTGCGTCAGGGCCTTGGCGGGTCTCCTCTCACCCTGGGCGGCCAAAGCGAGCGCGAGCCCTGTTGCCCTGTTGCCCTGCATCTCCGGCTCTCAGCCGACGACCGTCGTGCCCGGCCTGGCCTCGCACAGATCGCCGTGCAATGTACATAGTTGCTACGCAGCAGCCAGATGCGGCCGGCTCCAGCTCCCATCGAGCCGCATGCACGCTCTTCAATAGCTGCTGCTGCAGCGCCGTGGACAAGACGCGCTATCGTCTCTGGCGAGGCTCCATATTGCCTAGTAGGCCGTTTATCAGATGTTCAGGTCATGCTGCATTCAGCACACCCTGCACAGCACACACCAGCATGCCGGTCTAATCCATCGATCGACTGCCCCCCCAATAACACTCCGCTTTGCGCCTCCGTCTCCCCAGATCCTTCTGCTGCTCTCAGGCTGCCAAACTTACTGTCAATCTGCCAAACTCTCCGTTGTCCTGCTAGCTTCTCGCGGCTGAACTCCTGCTTTCCCCTTCCGGTGGCCATGTCTCAGCTGCGGTGACGCGCCTCTCCACCAATTAGCGCTCGCCTTTGACCATGACGCCTCGCGCGCCTGTGCCTGAACGCATCCCGCCTTACCGACGTCAGCTGTTGCGAGACGACTCGACCTACTCCAAGCTCTCCGTCCCCATCTCGTCGCGCTCTGACGAGGCCGACGATGAGCAGAGCACTGACCCAAGCTACTACGACATGGAGTCTCGCCCAGACGAGCCCCTCTATGAGGGCGAGGACACGCGCCTGACCAGTGACAAGGAGCTGTCCGGCTTCTACATGTATGGATGGGCTGCAGAGGCATGACGCGATTGTCCCTACACGCCACCTGTGCCTCGACTAACAATCCAAAGGTCTTCGTCGTATGTGGCATTGGCTCCTTTATTCCCGTTACGCTTGAGCAACTTGCGCGCGAAAATGGAGTCCTGCTCTCCGACCGCGCCACGCCGTGCAAGGCCATACGGCCTGCCAACACTCCCACCTTCTCCGCCTTCTCGGCCAATTCATTCGAATCTCTCTTGGGGCCGGGCCCGGAAAAAGGGCAATGCGTCGTTCACATTCTCGGCGTCGAAATCAATACTGCGAGCTTCGCAATGTACACCTTCAGCATATCCGTGCTGATTCAGGCGCTGCTGATTATCAGCATGAGCGGTGCCGCCGACCACGGCAGATTCAGAAAGACATTCCTCCTTTGGTTTGCATTCGTAGGAAGCATTTCCACCATGTTGTTCCTACCCGTAGTACCTAGCGTCTACCTCTTCGGCGCCCTCCTCGCCATCATCGCAAATACGTGTTTTGGCGCAAGTTTCGTATTATTGAACAGCTTCCTCCCCTTGCTCGTCCGGTTCCACCCCGCTGTCCGCTACCCAGACTCCACTCCAGAAGACTCTTTTGCCGACGAAGATGAAGACAATCTCGAAACTCCAACCCAGGAACGCATCGCCCACGAAGCCCACTGGGCTAACCGCCTCTCCCAAGAAGAAAACGTGCTCGACGAAGTCGCAGACGCAACAACCGCGCTCCTCCCCTCTAACCCCTCTGTCCTCGACCTCACTAGCCCGCGCGCCAAAAGCCCCGCTGCCCCATCCCAAGAACTCGCCTTGAGTACCAAGATTTCCTCGTATGGCATAGCAATCGGCTACATCGCCGCGCTCCTTGTCCAAACCATTGGCATCGTCGTCGTCATTCTCTTCCGCTCCTCAAACTTTGGCCTCCGTCTCGTCCTCTTCATAATCGGCCTCTGGTGGTTCATCTTCACGCTCCCCTCCGCCCGCTGGCTACGCCCCCGCCCCGGTCCTCCACTACACCTCGCACCGCAATCTAGTGGCTTCCACACCGCCCTCGTATACTTTACCTACTCATGGAAATCTCTCGCGCGCACCGCATCCCACGCGCGACTCCTCAAAGACGTCCTCCTCTTCCTCGCAGCCTGGTTTCTCCTCTCAGACGGCATCGCCACTGTCAGCGGCACGGCCGTGCTCTTTGCCAAAACAACCCTCGGCATGAGCTACGCTATGCTCGCCCTCATCAACGTAATCGCTACCCTCTCCGGCGTCCTAGGCGCCTTCACCTGGTCGCGCCTCTCCTCCCTCTTCTCCTTGTCCCCCACCCACACCATCCTCGCCTGCATCGCCCTCTTCGAAGTCATCCCGCTGTACGGCCTGCTCGGCTACATCCCCGCCGTCCAGCGCCTCGGCTACCTCGGCCTCCAGCAGCAGTGGGAAATGTACCCCCTCGGTGCCGTCTACGGCTTTGTCCTCGGCGGCTTGAGCTCCTACTGCCGCGCCCTCTTCGGCGAACTCATTCCCCGCGGCTACGAAGCGCAGTTCTACGCACTGTACGCCATCACCGATAAGGGGAGCAGCGTCTTTGGACCTGCTATCGTCGGCGCAATTACGGATCGCTTCGGCGAAATTAGACCCGTATGTTTTGTCCCCCCCCCCCTTCTTCCCCTTGTTCCCCTGACTGACACGTTTCGTTTAGGCATTTTGGTTTCTAGCAGCCCTGGTCGGCCTCCCATTTCCGATCATGTTGCTCGTCAATGTGGATCGTGGGAGAGAGGAAGGTGCGGCGTTGGCGAAGAAGTTGGAGGAGTTGGCGATGGAGGCGGATGAGGTGGGTGGTGGGGAGGATGATAATCTTTCGCAGGAGGTGCGGGATGGGCTGGAGGAGTCTTTTTCGTATCAGCGCTCGTAAGGTGTTGCATTGTGGGCGTTGTGGCGCATGCATGCATTAGAGAGGCGTTATTTTTGGTGCGTTTAGATAGCGGTGCTGGAGGGGAGATTTGGGTTGACGATTGATTAATATGAGCGTGGGAAATGGTACTTGAGATGTGGACAATGTTGTACATCATGTGCATCTGCCACAAATATGCCATCCCTCATCCACCTAGAACCTCACATCTACTCGTCCAGCCCCAGCGCCTCCCTCAACTCCTCCCTCTTCTCCTTCTCCTCCACCCCATCCTCAATAAACCTCCACACATCCCTCGCCACAAGCTCCCTCCTCCGCGCAACACTCACGCTCGCCTTCCACTCGCGCTCCACCTCCTCCCTCTGCTCCTGCGTCACCTTTTTCGCCTTGCCCGCCTTCAGACTCTGCAGCCGAGCCAGGATCTCGCCTTTCTCAGCCTCGAGCGCCTGCACATTGGCGATCAAGTCCGCGGTGTTGAGCTCCGAGTTCAGGGAAGACAGTGTGCTGCGCAGGGTCTTGGCTGTGGCGACGAGGTGCGCGGTTTGCTCACGGAGGGAGGCAAGGTGTGTGTCGAGGGCGGCGGCTTGCTCCGAGGTGAACGAGGTGGAGGGGTCCTGGGTGGTGTTAGTGCTGTGAAGTACGATATGCGTTTGGGAGAGAAGGATACCTGGATGGCATGGTATACGATTTGCTTTCCTAGTGGGGATTAGTCTGTTGAAGGAAAAATAAATGGTGCATTTACTCACCGGCTGGACGGCCCTCGATCTGCTTCTGCTCGTGGAGGTCTTTGAGGACTTTGGCTGCGGCGGCTGTTTTGTTGTCAGACACTGATGCAGTAATTAGGTTGGGGTTGCTTAGACCTTTGGTTACTTTGTTGTGCAGATTTGCAGAGACATCTATGGCGGAATATGGCCGGTTTTGTTTCCCTGTGGGCTATTAGTAAGTATGTCTAGTGGTGCTTGCCGGACTTAAAAGCATGAACAGACACATGAAACGGATGACTTACGCAGGTATTGCAGAACCAGATCAGCAGCCTCGTTGGGGGAAGCCTTCTCTTCTTTCTTTCGAGGCGCCATTGCACAGATGGTTGTCTATGTGAGATAGCAGTGTTCGGTGTTTGAAGGCACATAGCGGGTTTTGTGCTGTTGTAGGTTGACGCGAACGACGCGAGCGCGTTAGGAGGAAGGCACGACTCTTTTAATGTAGGTAAGAGCCAAACACCACTATACTGAACATGAATCATCTTGTCGTCTTGGAGCATAATATGATAGTAAAGTCTGGGGTTTTTTTCATCCGCATTTGAGGCATACTGGGTCGCCCCATATGGATGCATTGCTTGATATTCTCCCTATCCTCCACGCTCGCCAAACTCCCGTGACCAATCTTCGAATTGCTTCAAACCTTCTTTGCTGACAGAAGGCCTGATGGCTTGTAAACTAGCCTGGAAATCTTGAAATTGAATAGGTCGTATCTGATCCATGGTCATAGACAATAATTTCTCGCCCAGCGAGCGTAAAGGTCCCATCGCAGCATCTTTTGCCAGTGCGGTGATATCAGAACCCGAGAAACCTGTGTAAAGTTAGTATCAACATTGGACGAATCAGTGGTATATGAAGTACACGTACCATCGGTGAGCTTCACCAGACGATCTAGATCTCTTTCACTAAGCTCATGCTTCTGGTGGCTCAACAACGTCTGAACCTGCTGCTTCCTGACCCAATCTTCAGGCAGGGGAATATATTGTCTTCTGACAAATCTTCTCCTCGCTGCCTCATCAATAGCCCAAGGCATATTTGTTGCTGCAAGAACAAGCACTCGAGACGCATCGCCCTTTTCCTTTTCTTTATCACTCACATCTCGTCCAGCCGCGGCTTTTTGAAGGTCTGACCATTGAATAAGAAACTCAGTCTTGATGCGGCGCGTCGCCTCGTGCTCACCAGAACCTGAGCGAGCAGTCAAAAGGGAGTCGATTTCGTCAACAAAGATGATAGAAGGAGCTAACGCTTTGGCAAGCTGGAACAAAGCACGCACAAGTTTCTCAGACTCGCCCAAGAATTTTGATGTAAGACTGCTTGCTGAAATCGCAAAAAAGGTCGACTTCGATTCGGTTGCCACGGCTCTTGCTAACATTGTCTTTCCTGTCCCGGGCGGTCCAAAAAGGAGCATTCCTCTCGCAGGTTCCCGGAGCCCCATAAATAAGTCAGGTCTCAAGAATGGGTAGACGACTGTCTCTTTCAGCGCAGACTTTGCAATTTCTAGTCCAGCTACATCAGCCCAGTGCACTTCGTCTCCCTGAATAACGATTTCGTTTAGAATCTGTTGTGCTGCTTGTTTATCTACCCCCCGTGGCAAATTCTTCATAATCTCATCCGTACGTATCTTCCACTCATCTGTTTCTTCAGCCTCTTCAGAGTCAGCTGGCTCCGATGTTGGTGTTGGAGGGAGGTCTGCGCGGATTGAGTCGCCCCTGGCTCGTCCTTTGCGAGGTGGCAGTGGCCGAGGCCTCTGCTCATTTTCGCCATCTTCTCCTAAGGTTATTGGCTCTGGCGCATGGTCTTTTGAATTTCTCCTCCAATTGTTGTTGCTTGTTGATTGGGGTGCCGAACGGCGCCTCGTTGGAGGATCTTGGGCCGGCGGAGGTTTCTCGGCTTCGACATCGGTGTATGATCGCGCGGCCGCAGAAGCTGCTAGAGAGCGTGGGTCCAACGCGGAGACCGGGTACTCTTTGCGGTAAGATGGTAGAGCCGTAGAACCACTTTGCGTGGCCGATACTCGACTTCTCTCGACCAGTTTACGTGGAATAGGTGGCGGTGCTTTTCTTTGTATACTCTGGCTTTTTCCTGATTCTAAATTACTTCCGCTGTACAGTGGCCGTGGAGCATATGACGTAGAACTTGAACTCTCGCTAGGCTTAAAGAAAAAGGGTGGTTGAGCTATATTAGGCTGAGGTGACTCTGGGTTGAACGACTGGTCACTTGGACTCTCATTCACAGGCCGCTCCGAAGATGAACGAGCCGAGGTGTTCAGTGAAGCTATGGATGGGCTGGGGGCACCTAGACTTAGCCTGCTAGAACCGAGTGTGGGCGCGTAACCCCAAGCCTGAGTGGCCGCTTTCGAAGCCTCTGGACGAGATCGCATCGAAGAAGGCATCTTCGAAGGTGGCCTCCCATCTTTCCCAGGTCTCAATGTTCGTAACATCCTGCCCTTCTTTTCAGGTGATGGCGTTCGCGATTTCTTCTCACCAGAAACAGCCGGGGCCAGTGTGGACGCACTGCCGATCTTAGTCAAGTCACTTCCCATTATCGATCCAGTCCCTGAGCTTTTTCGTGGGGCCATGGCAGGGCGATGTGGTAGAGGTGGCGGCCTTGAAAGATCGGTATATTCCATGGGAGGAATTGAGCCTCCTCCAAGCCAGCCTGGAGAGGCATGTGGATCGCTCACGGTTGTGGAGACGCCATGTGGAGGGGGCACAGGAGGGGTCGTATTCGCGTCTGGCAAAGCTAGACTGTCCTTTGATTCTTTTCGACTGTTTTTCAAAGCCTCGAGTAGGTCTACCCTCTCCTTGCATTGTAACTCCAGCTGCCGTAGAGATTCAAGCAGAGCCTTTTCTGTTGACGAGGTAGGCCGAAATGTACTGGGGTTGCGACGGGCGTTGTGGTAGTAAATGTGGTCGAGGGCGGCCTTCCACGAGCGCAAGGCTTCTTTCTCGTTGTTCTGCCGTGTATCATGTCAGCACAGCGCTCCTCCATACAACCAAGAGATCACCAACCTGACCTTCAAAATAAACCGCCGTCGAGCAAGCCAGGAAAGCCTCGTCGTAGGCCTTTTGAGTCGTATTTGCTCGCATTGCAGTCGTTTTGATTGTCGCGAGTCTCGTAGACTGTCGCGTGAGATTTATAGTATCGAAAGATGGTTCATGGGTGGTTCCGATCTGGTGTCTGGGGCTCAGTGTGTCGTACGCACAGGGCTGGGTTCGCGCTGGTGCTGGTGTGTGACGTAGTGGCTGCGGTTGCCATTGGTACCAGTCATGCAACATCGAGAGTGCGATCGAGCCCAACGTGAATTCCTATTGCTGTCGATGGCCCTGTATCAACGCCAACAGGATTTAGTTACATAACAAGTTGTGTTCAGTGTTTATCACAATGATTGCCATAGCTTCAAGACAATCCAGTACAGGGCCATGAAGATGTACATATGCAGGTCGCAATGGTGAGCTAAGCTAGGGTTATCTTTTATCGATTACGCACCTTGCAAAGTAAAAGAATAAGTACTTGTAGTAGCGTCCTGTTTCCAGCTCCCACATAATCCGATTCATATTATCTTAAAAATAAAACTGTTGGTTAGATATAGGGCTTGTTCCAATTTCAGCAGATGCCACAAGCAGGTTTAAACTCTATCGGTTCATTTCAGGCTGTCTCCACGCCACAAGAGCTTATCTTGCGCATTCATCGGAAAACGCCAGCGCTACAATGCCCCTATGATACAAGTATATTTGCTCTGACCATGAACATGTTCAAAATGGCTCTAAATATTCCCAACGCCACGAAAAAAATCTTCCTAGAAGAATGCCCTGGTATCCTCACAAGAGAACGTGTAGCTGACCAACATCACTTTCTTCTGCCCCGGTGCTCAACATGGACAGCGAAACCGGAGTCGAGATGCTGAGAAGCGTATAGGGCTCCTTTCCATGGAGCCATCTCGTGCATCATCTTAGTAGTTATGCACATATCGTTTGGCCGAGTGGCGCTACTAGGTGAGTAATAAATTGTCAAATTTGGACGCTGTCCAGCTTATATCGACTTGGAGGGGTCGGTGCTTCGACGAATAAAAAACGCCTTGGCCATTTCGTAGGCAGACCTAATCTCATTAGAACCTGCATATACGATAGAGTTTCGTGGCCGCACTTACCAGCAGATGGCCGTGCTGGGCATTGTGGTGATGATTCTGGGTTTCAGCCCACGAAAGTACCCCCTGTACCCTTCCCTTTGGTGAATAATTTTTGCTGCCTGCCACAGGCCATTTACTTTTCGTAGCTCTGCATCTGTAGCGTTTCCTCGAGTCTGCAGTAAGGTCTTGATGACGTCTAAAGGTGTTGTAAGCCCTGCAGCGAAACCGCCAGCAATCCCGCCTGCGAAGCAGTGTGTGTAAGGGTCGTAGCGGCCAGTGGGGTTCATAACTTTGGATATGGATTCATATGCCATGAATTGGAGAGCAGTAAAGGGCACCGTCATGCACAGTGTAGTGGGGTAGGAGACGTAGAATGCGCCAATGCCTTCAGCTCGGAAGACTTCGCGAGCACATTGCGGAACCGACTTGTAGATGGAGCCATGCATTTGCATACGTTGTTTAATGACTGCTCTTGTCAGTTTCCAGACTTGGGTAGGCGTAATGTAAGTTTACCATCGAAGGGGTTCATGAGCGCATCGCTCGAAATTGTCGCTGCGGCGCCACTGGCTGCGGCAGCAAGCGGGTGGTGTTCCTCGTTCCCACCCTCGTTGCCACCGAGGGCGTGCTTGGTGGCCTCGTACGATGCAAAATAGACAGCATGCGCGGGTCCTGCAGCACTGTCAGTGCCATTGCGCAACAGCATTGGAGCTTGGTGTTCCTACCTGCGCCCATGACAACACTCGACAACCCTCTCCACAACGCCCTGAAGCCCTCGACCCGCGATATTGTGACCATGGCGTTGGATATACCGCTGTACATGGCGCCCGGCGCAGGGTTGATAATCTGTATTCTTGTCTGTTCCAGTGTCAGCGCAATGTCTATAGAGAGTCAGAAGCTCGGCATCGAGGCGCGTACCTTGAGCAGATCGACGGGGTACATCACCGAGTGTTCCTGCGGCATGGTTAGCAGCTGCTTCAACATTTGCACCGAGTTCGGAGGCCCACGGCAATGCCTGCGAACGCGCCCGCCAGCATGTTCGCAGTAAGGGAAAAGTTTGGTGGTAAGGCTTCATATCTAGTGCGACAGTCAACAACTCAAGTCCCATGGTGGGGTCGGCATAGGGGCGCTATACTCGTGTTCTTCTTCGAGAGGAAGCGCTGCTCGATCATGGGTGGCCATGAGACGGCCGGTAGCCGGCGCTGCGGAGTCCAGATTTGCGATTGAAGGGATTTGCAGGTTCCGTGAGAGTGCAGTGGCCTGGACGACGTGTCGCAAGGTCGGTGATCGTGATGGTCCGGCAATGGCGGAGGGTTGAAGTAATGTGGGTGTTACTTTTTGCTGTAGGTATCTAATGCATATTGGACTAGTTTGAACCGAGCGCCGAGACGCCGTCGCCGTCATAAACAGCACCGAACCTAGACCTCCGTGCCTCCCATCTAGGTACTGAGCAAGTGGCCTCGTGGTTCCGGTGAAATCATCGCAGCGATGCCGGAGCACATGGCAAAAGCGAATAAATTCCCAGCGATGCCCCCTCTACATTTTATTCCTTTGCGCATCGTCTTTCTAGCACAGCGCCATCGACTACCAGCCCAACTTATCGTTTTCTCAACCCTACCGCCTTCACCGGAGAAGCACCATGCCGGAGATAGAGGGAACCCATGCACGCTTTTGGCAAAAATATATATCTTATCTGATCATCTCCGCCCGCCGCTGCGTTTTGCTGGGTCGCGTCAAATAATTGCCTTTCCATCTCACCATTCCAAATCACTCTAGCATCTGCTGAAAATTAACCTGCTCATACCCCGTATGCCAACTAACTAGCTAAGACCACGTGTATACTTGCCACGCATATTTTTACCCATGGAATCGTTGAAAATATATCTTTTGCAAACTGGCAGAATCGGAGAAAACGGGTATTTCCAATGATAAGAAGAAAGCACCTTCAATAATTCAGCGTGTTACATCGCAGTGTCTGTAATTAAGTTCATCATCATATATCCCATCACAGACAGATCGGTTGCAAGCGGTCAGGCCACTACTCTTTACCCTGACAGTGAACGTGTAATCGAGATGCCCCAAGTTATGCATATGATAGACATTGGTTTCCGTTACACATAGAAAAATGCGCTTATCAACGTATTCTTGATTTGGGAAAGTATGCTGGAGTATTTGGAGAAACGACCCTTTCCAAATCAACCACTTTGCACGATGCGGCCTCCGTATTGCGCAATGTTGAGATGCGGGTGCAAACTTAGAACCTTGCACACCTTCGGCTTAGTTAAAACTAGGCAAACGTAACCTTGCTCATATACGACCGTCACTGTAAACAAGATTGGGTCGCTCCAGATAAAAAGTATAAGGATGGGATTCAGGCGCTTGATTGGATGTTCAGTCAGCTGACGACCAGATGTGGTCCACGGGAATCAGACTCATGTGCAGATACACAAGCTAGTATTAGCAAGAATTATTACTTCTCAAGTCTTCGAAGAATGCTCCTCGTGCGTTCGAAACAGTATCCGCTTCCTTGTCCAACATATATTAGGCTTCTCGATATTTTTCCATCACACTCTGGGTTACAGAACATTCGATTCGTATCCATCTAGGCGATTGGGGGGCTGCCTTGCACGATCGGATGGTGCGTCGTTACTCTTGTGATCGATTCACTGTAACAGTAGGATTGTTCTAGAATGAAAGACGAAGGGTGATACCAGTTGCTTACCTGGTATGGTACCCGCCCAAGCCGAAGCCGGCTGACAGATAGGAAGCACACATTCTATATTACAAGTGACCGGTTACTGCCGCATATATATAATACTAGGCTAGATTTTATACTTGGACACATCGAATACACCCGCCTCGTAATCTTACAGGCAGAGTCGGCGAGATTCTTTTCTTTCCACAAGCAGTGAAAACGCGCAGCATAGGCCCTAGAACAAGTTACGCCAGGTGGTATGAAGCATGATATCAGAAGTTACTTATTAGCAGTCACACCGTTTATGCCAGCGTGGAAAGCTGACAACGTCCCGGATGTTGGAGACCCCAGAAAGGTAGCACAGCAGCCGGTCAAATCCAAGGCCAAAACCTCCGTGCGGAACACTACCATATCTTCGAAGGTCGACATACCATTGCAGAGACTTGTCCGAGGCCTCGGACTCCTCCTCAGCCATATGACCTAGATTGTGGTCCTTCATTGCCTTGAGCAGTTCGGGTAGGCGATGCTCACGCATTGAGCCCCCTACCAGTTCGCAAAGCTCCGGCACAAGCAGATCAAAACATGCCACCGTTGGCTCAGCCTGACTATCCAATTGCGAGCCAGTTGATGGTGCCATGTAAAACGGCTTGATTTTACGCGGATAATCGGTCACAAAGATAGGCCCACCGTTCCCAAGGCTTTCGGCAAGATATCGCTCGTGTTCCGTTTGGAGGCCATCTTCACGTCCTGGCGCAAAATTAAATTCTTTGCCCTGATCTACCGCCCATTTGAGATGCTCTATCGCGCCGTTGTAGGTGATTCGAGGCCACGGTCCATCTATGAGACCCTGCCACCGTTGTGTAAGTGCACTGTGCGACACAGACGCAAAATCGGTGTCCTGGTCCCGTGATCGAACTTCGAGCAATTCCTGGCCTACAACTGAGGATTGTAATTCGGTTGCAACGGCGCGCAACATGTTTTCTACAACGTTCATGACGGCGTCTAGGTCATTCACAAAAGCCAATTCTGCCTCGAGCATGTAAAATTCACTCAGATGACGCGCGGTGTCGCTTTTCTCAGCACGGAAAGTCGGCGATAAGGTCCATACCTTGTTCACCGATTGAGCCAAAGCCTCCAGGTGTAACTGACTCGAGACAGTCAGATACTTGGGAGAGCCAAAGAACATACCCTCGGGTTCTGCGTTGTTCATCGATCCTGGACTTGGCGTGGAGAGTGCCCCAGGTGCAACGGTGAACACCTCTCCTGCGCCTTCACAGTCAGAGGACGTAATTATTGGCGGGTGGCATTGGACAAAGTCCTGTTTGGCAAAATAACTGGTTACTTGGGCGGTAATTAGAGATCTTAGGCGCAGGATCAAAGCATTGACTGGGAGTCGAGGTCGTAAATGAGGGACGGTCCGAAGATATTCGGAGGTCTGGTACTTCTTCTGAATAGGCGAGGTCTGTGTTACGATATTCCCACGTCAGACATCTATCAACGACTCTCCAGTAGGCAGTGTGGACATACCGCAGCGTCATTATCTCCAAGAACATGGATATTGTCCACTTGAAGCTCATGAGATTGCCCTTGGCCCTGGGATGGCGTCCATTTACCGGTGAGAGTGACTGCAACGCCTGTCGAGAGCCTAGCCGTTCAAGACGTCAGCTGCGGGAAAATGCTATTCGATGGTCTCACTAACTCTTCTGCTAGGTGAGGCGGAAGGACGGCTTGCACGGTCTGCAGCGTCGAGCCATCCCCAATGGCAGCGAAGGCAATACGCTTCTGCTTACGCACAGTGCGTACGTAGCCATTGATGGTTAATGTCTCACCATCTGCTGGGTCTACCCGAGAAGATGATAGCTGCACGGCAGAAGGCCTTAGTAGCGCTGCTATATTGTTTGGGTAGAAGGTTGAGCTATAGCGAGAACAACATGGTAGTGATGTTTGTGCCAGAGCAGCAGCAATTTCCCGCAGTAAGCGAGGCCGGAATACATTCCTGGGTACAGACAGCAGGCCACTCATTTACGCAAACAACAAAAGTCAGGCAGCCACAGAGCAAGCAGGCGGCGTACGTTGAAGCGGGAGGCAGCACACTCTCGCTGCCGTTGGCAAACAAAACTTGGTTAGGAAAAGGAAAATCAGCGCTTGGACCACTAGAACGCTATTACAGAAGTCAGACAAGGTCATTTGGTCCATCGCATGTCACACACCCGAGACCCTTGCTGAGGTCTCCAGTCGCCTGAAACACAAAAATGCTCCAGGGACGAGCCCTGGATATGCAATAGACCCGCCAACCATCACAGATGATTGACGTGACTTGGGGCTGTGGACGCGCTCCTATTGGTTGTGATTACTTACTACCTGCGCAAAAGCATACCAGTGCGCGCCACGATCTCGCTCATTTGTTAGCTAGTCGTCTTAATTGTGTGCCAGAAAGCCTATGCCTAGCAGTGTTAGGCCTGTTATTATGGCGGCTGTTGCGGATATGCTCGCTACGTCGGCGTAGCCGTGTCACTCTGCAGCGGTTAGATACCGTCTGGTTGAACAGCCCTGCATCCCGGATGGTAGTGCCGACGCTACCGCTGCGACGCTATCTGACTTGTGCAGAATCTGAAATGTAGCTGGCACCATCGAATTGTTCAGCGACGCGCCAAGTTGTTCTAACTTGTAGCCACCGATGTGTGCTACGTAGATCGCCTCGAGGTCTGGCAGATCGATCCCGGCAGACCCCCCTGTTCCTATGCTCCTCAACACCCACACACCACCTGTGGCTTTTGCCCCTGGCAGCAATGTGGGAAATCCGCCTATGGACCTGGACAGAGCCACAGTCACAGCGTGCGGCCGTTCCCGGTTAACTGAGTCCACTCGGGCATGCACCTATCCTAAATTACGCACACGGGAAGGTTCTGGTGTCTACGCAGAAGATTTCTGCTTCCGTAGTTGGTGCGTCGAAAATAAGCCATGTTAGTGTGCGGCTCGATCTTAGTCGATTAGCTGCCCATCACACGCCCTTGGCTACCTGCGCAGATGATATAGTGCCCTTTGCCCGGCTGGGGGTCCCCAGTTCACACATTCGCAAGGTGTCAACAGCTTCTCCACTCTTTCTTTTTTCCGTTTTGATATTCCTTTAGTTTACGACTTGTTGCTCTACTACTCTTCTGGCTGGTATTGACCTTCGCTCTCTCTGTGTCATCCTATCATCATGCCACCATCAAGACCAAAGCCCTCCGAAATAGCTGCGGAGGCGAAGAGAGTGTGGATGCCACATATCTGGAAACACTACATCAAAGATACAAGAACATCATATCTTTACCCGGATGCAACACAAATACGAATCAACGTTGACAAGAGATCGTCGCGAAGGACGAGAGTTGCTGTTTTGGAAGGTGACCCGGTGACTTATGCTTTGGGCTGGTACCAGAGTATAGCGAGTACAGACCCAAACTGTGAAAGGATACCAGTGATCAATGTGGCAAACGAAAAGCGAGCAGGTGGCGATTGGGAATCAGGACTGATGGCGCCAGAAGAGTGTTTTGCGCGGCGAAGCAATCTAGTCCATGCGCTCACGATGCCATGGAATACAGCCCCAGGCCGGGAGGAAAACTTCTATCCGATACCTCAGAAAGGCGGAATATACTCTCCGCAAGTTTGTGAGATGAAACGCCTACTTAACTAAGTTTCTACTCTAACAATCAACAGTTGTTTTCAGAGGAGGTCCCGAGCAGGACTATGCAACATTCAACGAAATCTCCTCGCTCCCCGTCATTTCAGTAGCTCCAGTGCGAAGACCGAAGCTAGACGAGTCGGGCACCAAGTACTCGTTCGCGCAAGAGAAGGAGCTGATGAAGGAGAAGATGCGGGCTGTCCTTCGAATCGCTTGCTACTGTGGACACAGAAACCTTGTTCTAGGTGCCTTTGGGCTCGGGCCTATTTTCCGCAACCCAGCCACCGAAGTAGCACGCATGTGGAGGAAACTCCTCTTCGAAGAGGAGGAGTTCCATGGCGTGTTCCAGGACGTTGTGTTCGCCATAGACGGCAGCATGGTAAATGCTCCGACCAAAGGCTGCTCATCGGACTTCGAGGTCTTCAAGAAAGAGTTCGATCCACAGACTCTCTTCCCAACCAAGTATGGATGGTGAAGTGAAACATGCAGGCTTCCCAGTGGTGGGGTCGAAGCTGCATGATGTCAGCGGTTGGGCGGGGGCCGCTAGCCGCTCCCATAGATCTCATTGACACAGCTCGGCTATCGCGTGCAGGGAAGATGTGAGTTGATGCACGCCTGACCGCAACTGTCAGCCAATCAATGGTGGAATTAGGCATTGGGTAAACAGCTGTCAGCTGCAAAGTCTGGCCGCGGTGGGTGGTTTTGTCATGAGTATTGATCCCCCGGCCGAGGAAGGATTGTGCCGGTATATTAGAGGGAATTTGTCCTCGCGTGGCTTGACGCTGAGATTGGCGGAGCAAAAAGCAAAATGCCGGTGTCACGACAGTCCGACAGGGCCCCCAGCCGAATTTCGAAACATTCTTCCCCCACCCATTCGTGTAGATCCAAGTATTAGGTAGATATTTGATTGAATTGCCGTGTGTCTCATCCTTGGTGTAACGTGACCTAAATGCAGGTCTAGAACTGCGAGTCAGCTGGGTCTTATCCTGACCGTTATTGTGTGAGGAACGGCAGGCTCTCGATTCGATTCGACAAGCCTCCCATCTTCGCTTGATTTCCTTGCCGATATCGTGAGTTACGCAAGGAACCAGACGATGCGGGATTGACGGCCGGTCACTAGTGACGACATTATGCGCTCTCGTCACATCCTTTAGCAAGCAACCACTCTTGGATAAATTGGGCCATGCTGCATTGCGGCTGCAGGCGTGCTTAGGTGCAGTCTATTTTGCTGTAGTTTACATAGTGTACATGATCGTGAGTGGCATTACGGAGCAAACTCTATGTGTGCATTATTTTGAGCCTGGAAGAGGCAGCTGAGGCGCGACAACCTCTCCTCCTTGGGATTCTATCCTTTTGATTGTCTGCTCTTTTTGGTAGTTTACGACTCTCTGCTTCTTGAAGTACTCGACCTGCGGGAAGTCAGCATGATGGATATGTTTGGTAAGGCTCCTGTGTGGGATAGTAGCTTCCAATCCTCTGTGGTAGAGCCGCACCCACTAGCAGATCAGTCCAACTTACCCAGCTGTGCGCACAATTCTTCTCGAATTCTTGATCTAGCTGCCCACAAAAAGTTAATGCCCTCTCTCTACCCTTTGTGCCGTTTATGCTGTCTAAGATTTGGTTTTTGTCGAGGCACTCGAAGAAGGCATCGCGAGCTGCGTAGCACTGTTTTCGGTTTGATCGTGATGGCGACTCGAATGCACCGCCTGATGTTTTTGCTGGACCCGAATCATCCTTTGAACCCCAGGAAAACCAGCCCATGTTTCTTGTGGTGTCTGCGTGCTCGAAGTGGGGTGAGAGTAGCGTAAACTCGGGCTGAGAATAGATTCTAGAATTTTTGGCCTTGATTTGGCATATAAGTACAAACACACGTCGCTGAGCGCAGAAATGGCGTTGGTGATATGTAATGGAACAGAACTGATGATGCTTGGCGAGAGCTATGATGTCGGGGCTTACGTTTCGCCGAGACGCAACATGTCGTGAAAGCGTTCAGGCAACCCCTTCTGACCAGATATAGGATACATACTCCAACACACTTTTCCATATGTTCACCTCGTAACCAACACTAATGCCGCGCCGACGCCGCCCTCCTCGACCTGGAGCACTCGCTGACCTGTCCCCAACCCGCATCCTTGCCCAGATCGTCCTCCTTCAACTTGCATACTATGCATGCGCCGCAGTCCTTATTGTCTTCACGGCCATCGTAGCCGGCAAAGAAGTCAGTACGGATCTGTTGTTCAACTGGCGCAGTCTGCGTGGTGATACTACAGTCGGCTGGACACTGGGGCTGGTATGGGTGCTTAACGGTCTCATTTGGTAAGCCTGCTTGGAGTAATCATATCTGCCCATTCTCACCTACTATAGTGTAATCTTCATTATCCTTCTCATAGCTCGGTCGAAACTCGTGCTCGACTTTGCCCTTACCGTACACTTCATCCATCTTGTCATCACCTCCTTTTACTCGCATGCGATACCAGCGAACCTCCTTTGGTGGGCACTTCAAATATGCAGCGCCACTGTAATGACATCCGTGGGTGTATGGGCTTGTCAGTGGCGTGAACTCAAGCCCATAACTTTCGGGAGCAAATCTGCCCCTAAACAATCAGTAGCGGACGATGGTGCTGGAGAATCAATAGGCAGAGGCAGGGGTCGAGGAAGAGACGGGGCTGGAGAATATGAAATGGTCAACATGAACGATGGCGATAATCGTGTGTGATACTATTTAAATGCATTGCTGGCGTTATGGTTGCATTTTACAATACAGGAGGATTGTCAGCATGCGCTCGGTCTCGATCCTGGAACTTTGTGATACCTGGTGGACGTGGTAGCGTTACACTTGACCCAATATTCATTTTGTTACACAGAATCACCACGGCGCAAAACGAACATTGCAAACCTGAGTATCATCGGCACTCATAGCTTTCTATTCCTCTACCTGCGAGAAACCAGCGCGACGAAGATCGCTGGAAAAGAACTGCCTCATCTCTAACCCTAAACCAAGGCAACACTCTCTCTAAGCCTGACGAGGCGAAAGCTGCCTTTTCTTCTGCACTCAATCTTGGTACGACCCGACACATGATATGACCTAGCTCTTCTAAGGATCCAGACTGCCCTTCTTTGTTTACGACTGCCTCTATCCGAACATCGTCTAGGTAAGCAGGTAGATCTATACCTGATTAGACTGTTAGCGATTGTCTGTAGGTCTGCGTTCACGGAGCATAGCTACCTGCGTGTATTTGTTTCTTCAAAGGCACCTCTACATGCTGTACTCGATGGCTACCACTGCTTGTGAAGGCCAATATTACATTTACGGTGGATTGCGCGTTCCCGATTTGTTGCTCTGGCAAGAGCGGCTGTTGCGCATGGTGTTGTGGTGGTATGCTGAGGGCTAGAACCGGGTGCCATAATGCCAGACTCCAATAGAAGAACCTAAAGTTCATGATGTTGTTGTTGCCGAGGAGGTTTACCGTCTACAGTTCATACGTGGATGCCTACTGTTTGGAATATACGAATTCAAAAACACTCCAAACATGGGGAATGTGATTTATGCGGGATATATGCTTGATCATGATACGCCCGTCGGCTCGGTGTTATTCTCTCTTGCCCCTGCTATTAATAAAGGTATGGCACATGATGCTGGATCGAGCCTCGCGACATTTGGAAAGGCGGGTTTGTGTGGGTAAACGGCATAGCCTAATAGAGTAATTAGAGAGCCGTTGCGGCGCCAGTGGTTTCACGGATGGTTCATCCCGTTTGAAGACTCAGGCGATTTTTTGCGCGAACTCAAGTGCATCTAGCGTCGCCTTTTAGAATATAAACTTCTGGCCTCTAATCATCTCATAAAAGCTTCGCAATGTAGTTACAAGGTTGACCTGTTCACGAACCGGTAGGCAGGGATAGCGAGCTTGGCACCAACCTAAGGTTTCTGCATGCCACGGGACCACGTGAATGCGCTAGCTAAGTTCAACGTTCAGCGAAACCTTGTCTTTTCGCATTACTCCCAGCTATGAGCTCGCAACCATGATACACCGCTAACAGGCATCGCAACTAACGATTGCGTCGCAGAGAGCCATTATGAATTCACAGAATGGCTATTATAATCAATGGCCTCCCGGACAAGCGCCTTTTGGAAGGCGATATCCACCACCTGTCCAGGATACCTTCAATAGTGTCCCAGCACCAAATCCGGTAAGGCCGCAGATGCAACAGATGAATGGGCAACAGTACCCGGTTCACTTCCCCCATGGCCAATTTGTGCCTCCTCAGCAAGCATTTGGACTTCCAAACCCACAGGCTGCATTTACACCGCTCATTCCTCTGAGTGCAGTTGAAGATCTGCAGCTGCCACAGATTCCTTTCACCAGTACTGCTATTCCAGAATCCTTCAGCGGGGCGCCGTTCGTTACCAGTGGCCCCGTAGTGCATGAGGGATATATTCCTGCCCCTGGCCGGAATGACGAAGATGTATATCCAGCTCTTCCGGGCTACGGCAACTCATTATTTCGCGACCGTGATTTCGAGAGCTCTGATGATGAAAGTGACTATGAGCGTGAGCTTACGTTTGAGGAGCAGATGCGTGAGCTTGAAGAAAAAGACGACTCCGAAGTTGATGCGGATTATTCAGAAGAAGACGCGCAGCACGATGCCGGTGACCCAGATGAGATGGAGTTAGATGAGGATTTTGAAGACGTAGAGAGACAGACCCAGCGAAAACGAAGTAAGCCCAGCACCCGAGGGAATACCACCAAAGCGGCGCGTGGGAGGCAAGGGGGAGGGTCACGAGCTCAAGGTCAAGGTGAACGCCCGGATGCCGCGACCTCACGAAGAAGGAAAAGGAATCGTGGCCCGGGAAGACCAAAAGGCGGCCGCAAGGGACCTCGAAAGGTGGCTGATCCGGGACCGGAATTCAAAGAGTTACAACGACAAGCTAATGAACGATTTATTGCGTCTGACTACGGCGCGGCACTCGAATATGCGCAAAAAGCGATTCAACTCAACCCCGAAATATTTGACGCTCACAACATCGCCTCTGAGATCTATGCTGCAATGGGCGAAGAGGTAAAATCTATTGACTCGTTGATCATTGGAGCCCCGACAAAACGTGATCCTGGTCTATGGCACTTCATCATTGAACGTGTCAATAAACTGGATGTAGAAATATATCCAGAGTACACTGAAGAGGCCAAGACCGGCTTGACCTTGAGGTGTCTCCAACAGATTGTATTACTCGACTCGGAGAACTATGAAGCTCGTAGCCACATACTCGAGATTGAAGCGAGCTTAGGACATGTTTCAAAATGTGTAAAACTTGGTCGAAAGATGCTGAAGTTACGCAAAGAGAAGAAGAAAACTCCGGATACTGAAGTTATGAAAATAATGGCTATGATGGGTACGTCTACAAAACGACAAACAAAACTTCACCTTCCCCGGCTCATAGAGAGCTTTGATGAAGCAATCGATTCGCTCACAAGGAAGAGACCGGAGGATAGTGACTTAGACTGGGAAATGATCAATATTTATTTGGATCTTCTTGATCGAAGTGGGGATTATGATTACGCATTACTACGCCTTAAATCGCTTTCACGATGGAAGCAGGGCAGGGGCAAGGACACCTACTGGGACGAACAACGAGATGATCGCGAGTATGACATCGAGGATGAACCAAGACGTGTAGCTGTTCCACAGTTCCATCGTAAATCACGTGACTCTAAATTTGGTCGGAGCCTACCACTTGAAATAAGAGTAAAGCTAGGTCTGTTCCGATTGCGCAGAAGCAGGGATGATTTTCGAGAAGCTATGGTAAGTTCCAGAAGCTCACTTCTCAGATTGTATTTAACGTTTACAGCACCATCTCGAGATGCTTCAACCCGATGATCATAGTCCTGAAGCGCTAGTGTGGGACTATGAAGACCTGTTTCGTGTAACTGCAGACGCACTGCATGCAACTGGTCACGATAACGAGGCTCTACGCTTCTATGAGCCTTTATATTTCAAGAACTCGTCAGAGCTCAGTTTGATGAGTAACATCGGTATCTACACTTGCTATAAAAACCTTGAGCAGCTCGAAAAGGCGCAAAATTTGATTCCCGTGCTGAAAAACTGGAACTCGGAGACAGTAGATGACCTCGTCAAATTAGCAATTTTTTTTGAAAATGAGGGCATGTTGGCAGAGGCTGTACAACGTGCCGAAATCCTCTATAGGAACAGATATTCTCATAGGCTACGGAAGTTGGGGTTCAAAGCTTACGATGAGCTTAGAGATGTGTACGATATTCAGAGAAAACAAGCACGTGGCAAACATAGCACACGGAAGAGCACAGTCAGAAAGCAAAGGAAGCTCACCAAGAAAGCCACGGGCCGAGGCAATGTGGAAGAGCACGACTCTCTGAATGATGGTACTGATAATGACCTTCCTTCTCTTGGTCCACTTACAGAGCGTCCAAATGAAGGTCTATTCCGGACTCGAAGGCTTGAAACCAAGCCTGCTAAAGCCCAGACATTTCTTCCTTTCCAGACTAATGTTGATGACGAGGTGATTTCTTCGCCTGGTAGACCAACGACTTTCGAGGGTACGAATGTGCCCCTTCGAGCAATCGACCACAGGCTTTTCAGGCAAAGGCTTGAATTTCTTGCCAGAAACTCGGCTGAAGAGCTACAGGCGGCTCGGGCACAGCATCGAGAGACAGTAGCGAGCTTCAAAAGACTCGATGAATTGTCCGGTGCTGCGGAAGAGGGTGATGAAGATGCTATTAACGAGGTACTGTCCATTACACGGGAGCTCATTCAAGAGTATTCAACATTTGATTTGTTCTACTCAAACCGAAAAGAAGAGTTCCAAAGCTACTTCAGGCGAACTGGCGATCATGAGCTATGGAAAGAATCGGCACTTATGGTTCTCGCTATCGTTGCGAACAATGTAGAAGATGGGGCGACAGACCTAGAACTGACGGAGAGGCCTAATCAACCACCTACAGAATTTTGGGGTGTTGCCTTCGAGAGGTGGATCGACGCCTTTGGCCGCTACGCCATCATCCTCGCTCGTGAAGGGGACGATGAACGCTGTTTTAGCACCCTAGACATCGCAGTGCAGTCTAACATAGTCTACCGCTCTACAGAGTACCACCATCGACTTCAACTCTGTAGGCTTGCATGCGCTCTTGCAATTGATGACTCCAATCAAGCATCCTCTGCAGTACGCTGGCTAATGAAGGAACATCCCTTTGGTAGCGACCTGTTTCGCCTCTACAGCTGCGCCAATCGTCTCTGCTCATTTCCCGAAGGCTATTCTACAGGCCCATCTCACAAAATTCTCATGCGTTACATCAAGACTATGGATTTTGCAGTTCTCACTGAGGAACAACGCATATGGTATAATTTTAGAGATAAGAGAGATGCCTCCGGCGGCTACCAGAATGCGGTGAACATCGAGGACGTAAGATATGTCAAGGATCACGACCCGGTCGTCTTCGCACTCTATGCTCATATTTTAGTGTGTGGTGGCTCGTATATGGCAGCACTTAACTACTACTTTCGTGCCTTCGCTATCACTCCCGATGATGCGATACTTAATCTGAGCATTGGACTAGCATACATCCAGCACGCCATGAAGCGACTTTCGGAGAATCGACAATTCCAAATACAACAAGGGCTAGCTTTTGTCAATAGGTACTACGAGCTTCGGACGAAGGACAAGATCGCTATCCAATGCCAAGAAGCTGAATTCAACTTCGCGCGCATATGGCATACCCTTGGACTTATGAGTCTTGCAATACCTGCATATGAGCGTTGCATCCAGATGAGCGATTGGGTGAAGAAAGAGGCGGAAGGTAGTTGCACTGATGGATCCTGGAGTCATGAGGATTTCAAGTATGAGGCAGCCTTCGCAATTCAGAGCATTTATGCTGTGAGCGGAAATTTCGAGGGGGCAAGAAGGGTGACAGAGAGCGTATTGGTCATTGAGTAGAGTCATGAAGAGTCATTTCTTGTCTCCGCAGATACCACTGGGCACTTTGTCAAAACCCTTAACTTCTCCAAACTGTACATGTAACAGTCTCAATATACCTATATAGTACACGTCACCTCCCATTCGTGGCGTAAGAGTCTTGCCCCCAAGATGCCGTACTCATTCCGGAATCGGCAGTGGCTGCGTGATAGGCTTGCAGATAAACACAGGCATCGGAAAGTCTAGAATGTCATGTCACCTCGCTAATTCAGATACACATATGCACGTCGCAGCCAGCCTTGGTTCTTCCTGTACCGCGCCTTGCATGTGCAGCCTTAACGCTACGTTTTATAACTATGGAGAGTGTCGCCGTGACTGTCAGTTCCCATAATCCACACATGTTTGTCCAGAGTGGATGGGATCGACGTTGTATACGGAGACATTGCCGTTGTTCCACACCCAGAAATGAGAGAGCTTCGGAGCCACATGTCCTTCCTTTGATAAGATGAACTCTCATATTATTCTTCTAGTTTGACAACATATATGTGGATTTCTGTTTGTTTTGCACTCGCTGTTTAATTCTTGTGAGACACGGCACACTTCGTCCGGCGAAGACCGACGCAAGACAACAGACACGTTACATAAGTACGGATAACTGAACCTTCCAAAGTTTGCCACTTCACTCACGTCTCCTTAGCATTCCCTGAGAGACCTGTAATATTTGCACTTGAGCCCGTAGCCGTTACTACACAAGCCACATTCCGTGCTAGAGTCCTGTTCATTTCCTGCCTTCGGGTGTAACAAGCGCAAATCTGTGACTGTTCAACGTTACACAAGTATCACATTCGTATGCGGCCCGCCAAACACATGTAATGCGACCAAAGAGCTTTTTGGCACCTGTTGACATGGGTATGAAAACTGGGGCGGTCTAGATGGTTGATCTAACATGTTTTGGGATCAGTTGCATGCGGAGCCCGACTGCTACCTAAGGCCTTCTAGGAACACAATACCTGTATAATACAGCATTTTTTTCTGATGAGGTGGATTCTCTGCATAAGGCCTCTAATAATTGATTCGAGGTAGGGTCTATCGTTAGAAATTAGTTGCTTTCCAGTGGTTACACGCATCAATATTGACAATTCATGTTGCCTGTAACTCGGGATGTAATACAAAACCTCTCTCTAAAGTGGAAGCACTGCTTCGCGGCTGAACTTAAAGTTCATAAATTACTAGTGAGAATTATGTGTGGTAGATTCTGGAGTAAAGTTACTACAGTTTTCTCAAGTCTAGGTTAGACTTTACGGCAACACACACCCTTGATAGATTAGGCGAACTTCTCCGCCACGTCTAGATAAAGTCTTGTACAGTTGTCTAAAGCCTGGAATATGGTGTTCTACTATTTGATCAATGCTTCAGTAAGCTTCGCTTCTGCTTGTAACCTGCCGGTGACCGCCCACCTGAAATGGCATGATTGTAATAACCAAGACTTTATTCCGTGAGGCATTAAAAGCTTATAGTTTTAGCTTAGCTTTAACAACATTCCAAGGCACCTCGGGAGCGAATAGAAATTCATGGAGCACTACAGATAAGTAGTGCTGCAGGCGGAGTTGAGCCATGTCGCTTAGCGTTCAGCTTCAACGCCTTTTCCAGCTAGCCAAAGATCCTTGGCTCTATCCATCCATGTTCTACTGCTTACATTTGCAAATTTGGAACAAGTTGAAAAATATTTTAGTGTGGGAGTGATCACACCCTCAAGAGCTTTAAGAAAGTTTAATTATGTATTCTTCATCGTGACTGGCTTGCCTTGGTTACGAGCGCATCCTACGGTCTAGTCGCGACCACAGAAAAGAAGGCAGATATGTGTCCAAAGTGGCTTGATAATAAGAAAAAAAATGCATAGTCCAATGTTTCAGCTGGCGTTCTATCCCATGCCAAATATCCCTTCTATAGAAGCCGAAATGTATGCCTTTATATGCACACTGTTTGCGTGACATCAGGAAATGTTATAGTAAAGCGGAGGAATATTTACATAAAGGCGGTTATTACTCGTAGAACTATACTTCACTCAAAACAAAAGTTTACATTTGCACCTACTCCAGCTTCAATTTTAGCATTCGTGTCTACTCCTTATATTTCCTGCCTCGATGTCATCTACGACACAAGCTTGTCTTCTTTGGACGAGCTACAGAAAGTCCTTGAAGGCCTTGACCCAAACTATATCTTGCAAGGAAAGTCATACGACAGAACCTGGGGCAATCAACTGGGTTTCGCAGACACAGCTGACTTTCATGTTGGCATCCCATACAACCCATGGGTCAAAACGCCAACTCCCTTCGAGAGCACACTTGGGCTCGCCTTTAAGGATGTGCTCAAGAAAGGTCTAGAAGGTACACCTACGACGGATGACAAGGTGTTCATCGACATCACCCAACTAGCAGGTGGATGGGTGGAGTTTTTCAACCGACGAAATGGACAAGACGGTGAGCCAAACAATTTGGCTCACCAAATGGGTGCCATAGTCAAAGAACTGCCCCAAAGCGTCACCCCGGTCATACGCTTCTTGATTGCTGGTGACGGGTCTGACGAGGCAGCCGTTCGCTGGTCTAGCCTACAGAACGACTTCCAGAACATCTTGTGGCCTAACGGAAAATGCGTACTCGACCATCCCAACGCTGAGATATATGTGGGCTTTTACAGCCCCAACTTTGAGGCAGTGTAAGTGCAGATAACGGTATTGCCTTGGGAATTTCTGATATCAACAGCCGGGACCCCGAAGGCGTTCAACAGTCCGGAGCTGAGCTTGATTCCTTGATTGATATTGTCCGACAGATGGCGAAAAATATTGGAAACAGTGCAAGTTTGGTGCCTGGAGCTATTCAAGCCATTGAAAAAGCACTCTCGATGTTTACAAAAGAAACAGTGGCCAAGCAACTTTCCGCTATGATCCTACCGAGTATTAGCTGGAACCATGCAAAGATCCTGGCCGTGAATGGCAAGACTCTGATGACAGGCGGCGGAAACTACTGGAATGATTACGCCGATAATGAATCATTCATATGCGATCTTCGGTCAAAGATCAAAGGGGATGCCACTATCTCTGCCCATTCTTACTGTGACTACTTTTGGAAGTATGAATTTCAGCTTGCGCTCTTGCTTCAACTCCACTTACAAGTTATTAGATATCTCAATCGAGACCACAAGACCGACACGCACTCATTCCGAAAACATGCGTCTGCAAAGTCTGACGGAGGGCTATCCTGGGACACCAATCAAGTTCCAATCTTTGGCCGAAGCCAACCGAGAAAACTGGAAAATCTGTTCTCACCGTGGCTAAGTTTGGCGACTGGACAGGCACCATGGACAAAATTGAGTACCCAATTCAAGCTATTGATGCCATCAGAGACTTGATCCAAAACGTATGCTGGAGGATCGTATGGACCAGTGCCGGTGGAAATTTCATCCGCTTCTTCCATCAATTCGTTGTGGACCCAATCACAGACCAAATGTTGTTAGAAAACTTCAAGAAAGCTGGGGTAACTTCCACAGCATGGGCAAGCAGGATTGCTCGATACAAAGCTATTGCCAGCGCGGGGGGAACCATTCACATCGATGCTGAGATCATTGCCTGCTTCCTTCAGCAGGGTAACCTGAAGGACAAGGACAAATGGGATGGGGTTCTTTGGCCATACGGTGACTGTTCTTTGCATAAACCTTTTCGAATCTTCTGTTGATTTAGTATAGATTTAATTCTTGCTATCGCAACTTTTTTGAAACAAGTACCGGAAGGAAGTGAACACAGGAGCTTTCTTCCTCCTCACTTCACCCATCTCCGACGGTCCACGGCATGACGGCTGGGAAGACCAGGTTGGTGCGCACGAATTGAAGCAGCGGATTCGCTGGATGGCCGATCATCTATTCAACGAGTCTGATACAGATTTTGACAAATGGTTTGATCAAGAGAATATCCGCCGATGGCACAATGTACAACCATGGAAAGGTATACTGTGTCGACAAGAAGCTCATGTATGTCGGCAGTGACAATCCTTACCCTAACTATAATGAAGAGCATGGTATTTAGGTTGATGATAGAGATGCAATTGATGCTTGGTACAACAAGTTCTGGACTCCGCGATGGGACGCGTCGCCGAAAGCTGACATGAGTGCGAAAGCTGGTAAATGGCATTCAATTGCCTAGGATCGATGAGACTGATTATAGGGGCTAGCTTATGTCTCCTAATGAAATAACGAAATTTCTTATGTAGCACCAAATTGAACTGTTGTTGAGCGAAATGTCGATCTACCAATTATTTGCGTGAGGCCAGTGCCGCGTAAAGGTCCAGAAGCATCATTGATAATACAACTTCTACGGGGAATAGTTAGTCACTGCAGTCTAGGAACGCACCTGAACAATTGTAAATTGGTCAAGTGAGATAAAGTCAGAATGAATGGTATAACTGAAGGATTTCATTATGTATTTCATTACACTTTGACCAGACAACGATGCCCATTCTACATCGACTTCAAGTACTCAAACAAGCGCCATGCTACCAGGACCATACAATAATAGTATGCACCAAGAACACTCCAAAATGCTCACCCGAACGCCAAAAATGCAAACAAGCTATGTGCCCGGGCTATGGCCAGGATAATGTACAAACCATACTAACCGAGCGACTTCTACGCTCATGCAACTCCAGGATTCCCACAAACACCCCCAACGCGACGGCTACAATATATGCACCTAGCCCTCGAGACTACCGATCATGTAAAAGAGCAGGTAGGCCTCGGCAGCAAGGACTTCGGCTTCGCTTGCGAGCACAACTTTACTGTCGTCGAACATGAACCAGTCGTCGCCTTCGCGCGAATAGCTGACATAATGGCCCGAGTCAATCTTGCCTTTGTGCACAATTACAGAAGATAGCTCATACACAAGGCTATTGACTGGAGTGTTGGTGTTGTAATTTGTAGGGGGCGCGCCCGTTGATTTGATGGACTTTTTAAGGATTTGCTGGTGCGATGTGGTGTAGGGGTTGATGTCTAATTTGAGCGGGAAACTGACGCGGGTTTCTATCTTAGATGAGGTAGCCTTTGTGTGCTCAAAGCGCTGTAGGGCGTCAGTCATGCCTTAGTACAAAATTTAAATGTACATACTTTGAGGTGGACAGCAAGGACCGGTGGAAGCCTTTTGATGCTCAATTGCTTTGTCGCATTTTGTGGGCTATCACAGTTACGGCAGGTGTAATCTGCTGAGCCTAATTTCTCTTTCGCCGTAAATCTCTCAAGACAATCCCTTAGATCTAGTGGTGTTTCGTCGCCCTTCTCAGCATTGAGCTTACGCTTCTTTCCCTGATTCCGTATGTCGAGACTGAGATCCATATATGGGTCTTGGGCGGTTGTAACGTTACGACAGCTGTCGCAGGTAACAGTGCTCGATAGCTTGCCATTGAACGTCTGATGGACGACGCACTTGCAGTCTTCTGAGTCGGAATCCGTTGCACCGCCGTTAGCTAGGTGGAGAGTATTCAGGATGAACTGCATGTATTCGTGTGCGTCTTGTTGTTGGTAGCCTGCGAGTGCCTGTGTACATGTCAGCATTGAGTGACCCCGGTGTCTTTTTCCCGTCTGCACTTACCTCGCCGGCCAACCAGCTGCCCATGAGCATGCTGACGGCGCCGTAGCCCTCATTTTTATCGGACGAGTAAAATTCGAAGAACATCTCATCCAAAGCACAGCTGACGCATGCTTCCTTTTCGCAATCCGCCTGCTTATGCCCGTCGGAGAGGTAGAAATTCCGTATGAATGGGTTGTGCACCAGCGTTTGCAGGATGACGCTCATGAAGCAGGTCTGGCCCATGTTGTAGAGCCCGCGCAGTCCAATCGCTCGACAGGGAAGGAAGGTAGAGTTGTTGACAATGAGCTTGACGTCGTCGGCTGTGGTTGCGTCGTCTAGTCTCCGCTTCTTGCCTGCGGTATAAAACGTCAGCATACATGGACCGATTCAAATACGTGCATGTACTAACCTTTCTGTAGCCTTCTGACCTCGAGTTCAGGGTCGTATATGAAGTCCTGGCAATTGCCACAGTACACATAGCCAGCCTTTGACTCGACCGCTAAATTATTGTTAGCCTCTCCTTTGCACATGCACGATGCTGAAACCCACAGAAGCAGTGTGACTTGGTCTCGAAGTGTTGGTCTCGATCGGTCTCCGTCATGATGTTGGGGCATTGTAAGCATAGATAGAGCGGCTGCAGCGAAACGACGGGTCGATTCTCTGTGGAGCAGATGTATGTCTGGGCTATAACGCTTGGTTTCTCATGAATATTGCGAAGGATTGCCTGGTAGTGTCCGAGGGTTTGCTTGCGCGCATTCTCAAACATTTCGCCCATGTGCTCTGTTGCAGCGTTAGACATGAAGCTCCACATTCCCCAGAATACTTACCACAGCCATACGCAATGTGAGCCATCTGGCTACTCGGCACGATGTTGCCTTTGGCATTCTTTACGACCTTGGGCGACGCCAGCGGCGCCGCCTTAGAGCCAACTGCGATTGTGTCCATGGTGTCACCGTTGCGCCTGAGGGCCTATAACATGGCGCAGAGTGCACAACTGATATTCCAAACGCTATGTTAGCAAGGCTGGCTTCAAAAATACTGTCAGACACGCTCGCGCTGCGCGGTCGGGGTCGCGACGTTATTCCGGGGTTCCTGCATGAAGCCAATGATGGTGTTTGGTGGTTCGCGCCGCTAGTCCATCTACGGCCCCACCGCTTCCGTGCTTTGGTGCAGATGAGGAGTCGGAATTTGATAGCCCTCTGGTTCTTCTAGCTTACTCAAAACGCAGAGGCTAAGATAGTAGAGAGTCATTCTCGTTGGGGGTTTTAGCTCCATTTTGCAAAACATTACTATAGTTATCATTTAATGTCCCGTATACTTAATAATTACAAGATGCTGTGCCAGAGTGGTTAATGGGTATGACTCGAATTTCTCCGATATCATATGGCTTCGGTCGCGCAAGTTCGAATCTTGTCAGCATCGCTCAATTTTTTTTTCGTGTTTTAATGAATGCGCATGGTGTTCTGCCATGGATAATTTTTGGAGTGCCTTTATAAAATGTGTGATTTAGATACACACAAGGGGACACCTAACTCATATAATGTCAAGCCCATGTCGATTACATTAAAATTTTGTGACTTTCCAACGTCGTTAGTTTTTTCATCTTGAGTCGTGCGGTATCTCTGATCCCTAGGCTAGCTATTTTGGTTTCCCAAGTATAGGCCCTGTTCCAGGTTGCACCTCAGCCCGGCGCGCTAAAAGCTCGCTCGTCGGCAGGACCTCGGATCTACCCCTAAAAACTCAACTGAGCTTTTAGAGAATTTTTGAGAAGCTGTATCTTTTTATCTACCTCTTTTTAAGTGCTCTACTTTTAAAGGAATATATATAGGATAGTTTTCTATCTAAAAAAGAAGAAGATAGAAGGTATCTAGAAGGTATCTAAGACGATTCTTAAAGGTAGCTAAAACGTAGCCAAAACGTATCCTAAGGGTTAGAAGTATCTTAAGTGTATCTAAAACGTATCCTAAGCGTATCTTTTAATTGAGGAAAAAGCACAAAAGTTCAAGGAGCTGCGCTAAAGTTCAAAATTTGAGGTACTTGGCTGCATTACTTAGTTAGGTTTAGGATATGGACCGAGCGCGTCAACCGAGTTTTTAGCGCGCCGGGCTGAGGTATACGCTCGCCCTGTTCTGGTGTGACAACCAAGTGTCTATCGAGAAGCATACCAATCACACACAGCGAAAACCATTTCTCATCACACAATTCTCAAACCCAATCCTTGGTTCTATTCAACATTCCATGAATCCCAAACACTTTCTCATGCTATGCAAACTCCACTCATGCCATTTACACAGCAATGCCAAAAACCATGCTCCATCAACCCCACGCAGTTTCCGCAATAGAGTAACACTACACCCGGGTCGTAAGGTTATAGATTCACATGAGATGGCTCGTTGAGCTGAAGAAATTCTCATTCCCTCACCAAGCACTCCTTGCCCTAGACTCCAGGCTATCATCCACTTCCCAAGTTCTCGCACACTAGAACCTGGTATGCAACTCCATTGAACAACTCGGTACGATTTCTTCGTCGAGTGCTGAGAGCTATTTTATCCTGAATTGGAAATAGGGAAACGCAATGTAGCGGGTATTGGGGAAACTGTATGGTTTCTATACTACAACCAAGTGATAGACCGAACAGCAGCGAGTGATGGAAGGCGAAGTGTAGTAACGTTGCAGTGATCGTGCTACTTGCTTACACCTTCTCCACGCCATTGATGATCTGAACGTCATGGTATTTCGTTGGCTCGAGGGGTGGCGGGCCGTCGTCGTCATCTATGTCTCGCATGAATGTATCGCTGACTTGCGTCGCTGTGGTAGTACTTGTATCCTGGGCGGTTTCTAAGACTGGTTCCCTTCTGACGGCTTCAGTGAGCTCGTTGATGCGGTCTTCGCGGATATAGACGACACCAGTACTTGCAGGTGGGGTTGCTGCAATCTCTCGTTCGAAGATGTCTTTTTCGTTCGCAGGAGTGATGTGGTCATCGTTGTACTTTCGCCATAAGCCATTCTGGAAATCGTAGATGTAAATCCAGTAATGTCCACCTTTTGTGCCGCCACGATGCGTAAAAACGGCGTGCAGACGATATGGGTTGTCTTTGGAACCTTCGAAAACGCTATCTATTTCGGCCTCTAGTTGGTTCATTCCGGTGCTGATGTGTTCGAGTTCTCGCTTGAGGTAGGTAGCTTTTTCGGACAGAGCATCGGCAAGGTCGGTTGGCGGTGTCGGCAGTGAGTCGGCTCCTTGTTCATACTCTTTACTGAGCTCTTGGATAAATGCACTGGTTTCTTCAACAGTATCGGCAAGGTCCAAACCTTCGATATCCGTTCGTCTCAGTTCATCTCTGCGTTCATCAAGAAGACGAAGCTGGCGTTGCTTTTCCCACTGTGCTTCGCGAAGTTTAAGCAGCTCTAATTGGGGCAGAGACTGCGTCTTGCCTAGATAACGATCGAGGTAGAGAGTGGTCTCCAAACCAATATGTGAGCGATCGTATACCTGCTCTCCTTTGACTCGGTCAAATTGTAATCTCCGTAGATTGATGATTTGTACAGGCGCGGCCGTATCGATGTAGTCATATTTTGTGACTCCTCCCTCCATCTCGCTCAATCCAAAGTCGTCGTCTAAGGTGGCATAAATATTTCGGTCTCGCCACCCAGGAGAGACTAAGAAGTGGTCGCGAAGTTCATGTGACTCCTCTGCCTTTGGCTTGGTATTGCGGACAGACGTAACATCACTGAAAAACAGCTCCTTGATCATGTCAAGCTGCTCGCCTTCACGTATAACGCCCTTACCCTTGATAGCACACGAGAAGAGATCGAAAATGTTGCTTAAGACTTCTGCGGCATCCTGCTGTCTAGCGCTCTCTTCAATGTTGCCAAGTTTGGACTTAGTTGGAGCCGAAGGTGTTGTTCGGGGAGGTATGGGCGGTGGTCGAGTAGGAGGGGGTGGTTGTATGCTCAAAGTAGCGTCTGCACTTTTTGACTCTTCCTGAAGATCCATTGCTTGCATTGAAGTGTCGCTTGCGTTGTCACCCATGACCGAATCAGTTGAAGATATGTTTATACCGTTGTCATGGCTACTAGGAGCTGGCATTGGTCCAATAAAGGGCGCCCCATCAGTCGAATCCAACCCGTTGATCATCTCCGCGTCTAGTTTTGGTGATTTTGGTGCCGATTGTGGGCTATCCGTCTTACAGAGTGCCAGAGCAGCAAGATCGATTGCGGGTTGCACGGTGTCGGTAGGTGCCGTAATCATGTGCCTGAAAAACGTACGTAGTTCAATGATGACTGACTATATTAGCACCTAAGCGCGGATGGTTATGATGATACTAACATTTCTGGGCAACCTCTACCCTTTCCGCTGTTACAGCCGTACGCCCAACCTTTTTATCACTCAGCACGCTTAGTGAAGAGTCTTCTAGGTAGTCATCGCAATTGAGAACTAAGTCTCGAAGCGGCTTGATGGTGAAGAGGAATTGCAAAACGCTATTGAGATAGCAAGTATTTCCAATATTACGAAGACCCACAGGCCATGTCTCAAGGGGATACTGATTACGTCTCACTTCCGACTGGTTTGACCTATTGTTGTGATTTTGCGCTTGGTCTTGTTCAATTAGCTGGTACGCCTTCTGCATCTTTTCTGCGCTATCCGATGACGCAAAGGTTATTGCGGTTTTCATGACCTCGAAGTCGACTTTCGCTGTCCTGTCATTGATTGAGAACAATGCGTAGGCCTCCCCTAGATCCATCTCAGGAGTATCCATTTGGCCCTCTCTCAGATACTTGCGTAGTCGGTCACTATTGCGATGTTCTGCAATCAGCGAAACAGCCTTTCGCGCAGTCTCCATTGAGCCAGGGTTGTCTGAAGTCTTCATCGCGACCATTGTTGGAACGAAATCATCTGCCTGGCTGTCTGAAAGATCTAGCCATGATAGTGCTTGCTCATAGGTTTCTAGGGCACCAGCGGCTTCCGCGTTGATAGCAGGGCTATTGCGCGCGGCACCAATGATGCGCAGCTGCCTCCGTGTTTCTTCAGCCATGGAAGGGCTCATGTCGGAAAGTCGGGATTTAAAGGTCCCAATGATATGATCGTCATTGATGTGGGCTACGTGAAGTGGCTCGATACCAAAGTACTTGTATGCTTCGTCCACTTCGCGTCTGGTAGTGAAGCCCTGTGAGCCCAGCATAGCTACCTGCATCTCCAGCTCCTCACTCTTGCGGCCAAGGGCAAGGTCTTGAAGACATTCGTAGTAGTAAGAACGGCTCTCTATATCCACGGCAGTTTGTCGGGAAAATGCGAACAAGATCAAAGCATCCGAAAAGTCGCCTACGGCTCCAAGGCTCGCGTAGTATGGATGGTCCTCCTCGTGATTGACACTTCTCATCTCTATGCGACCTTTCACTTTATCATAGTCGTGGCAGGCCAGTGCTCTTTCAATATGAGGCCGCGACGGTGGAGGATATTGTGGCACGTGCCGTGCGTCAGTACGGTCGGGTTCTGGAATATTGAGGATCAATGTATTAAGCTCGTAACGGGTATCCTCGACAGTGTTTCGCAACGTGTATTCAAATACATCCTCTCGTTCTTCAGGTCGAGGTAGGTACCACACTTGATTGTGCTCGTCCTCCTCCACCTCTATTTCGGTGTGGAAGCCAAGATGCAGTAGGATCGAGTCGCAGTCTTTGCCGAAGGTCTTGAGAAACTTTTTGTTGAGCAAGGGGATACGCGCTTTGCCCTTGACTGGGTTGAGGGCATCCTGCAGATAAGTGTTTAAATAGTCTAGTCCGTCCACTCTCCTGGCCATGATAGTATCAGCTCGATCACCCGCAATTTGCTTTGCGGCCTCCCATCTTCTCCGCAATTGCGCTTTATTGGTCAACGTTTCGACGTCGTGTTCGGAGAGGTGGGGAGGTCTCATGTGTATTTGCACCTGGACTGGACACTGGGGTGCTGAGCACCGAAATCTATATGTCCTCGGGGCCAGATGGGAAGCAAGATAGCCGTTGCTACCTGAGTCTTGCTCGCCGTCGAATGTGAAATGGTGGAGGAAGAACTCGGCGTCACCTTTCCTGCAGATGCAGGTCTTTGTGCCATCTTGGCGGAAGTCGACAACGACGTCAGAGTGCCAGCGACATTGGGTGCAATAGGAAGCGATTTTATACACGGTTGTGTGGTTAGGGTCCTCGCCTGGCCTAGGCAGCTGCGATTGCTCGCTTTTGTTTAGAAGGGCATGTCGGCAGTTTCGGAAGGGCACTGCGACGGTTCGTGGTTTGGCAGGGTCGTATTGTGGCGGGGCACTCGTCAAGAGGTTGCGGCCAGCTCGGTCTTCGTGGCGTGGATCATATGTGAGGAAGTCTTGGAGCAGCCGCGGTGCTGTCTTGCCTGCAGCGAGCCACGGTTAGTAGATGCTGTTCAACTGGGCTCATAGAGAATATACCGGGCGTCATAGCTAGCACTACAGATGCGTGTATGTGCGAGTAAAGCTGTGAATGACGAGTCTGAGGTTACACAGGGTGGGAGGTGTGCGTCAAGTGAACAGAGTAGTAGAAGGCGAAGTGTCGAGGTAGAGCATATAGGCGGCAACCAGAGCGGTGATGGGCACTTGCCGTGGACGGCGGCTGCGATACGCCACGCGCGCGCTCACGGGTCTGCCTGTCTTAGGTGGGGTTCTCATTCAAGATGGCAAGGAGCAGTAGTTAGGTATTACTTCAGCCGACACGCATGCGCAGCATAAGCGTGATTGCCCATGGAAGTTTGCTAGTGGTGTCTCCCACAAGTCCATAAGGCACTATTCGTGGTTGCGGCCGATGATGCACGTTGTATGCTTTGGGCTAAGCGCGGGCTGTTTGCCAAGCTGCGCCAGTCGACATGGGAGCCAAGCCATCCTCATGATTGAGCGCAAGGAAGCTCTCAGGAAGACATCAAGACCCATTCCGCCCGCCATGGCCGACCAACAGCCCATCTTCCACCCCCGAGATGCCCTAGCCAATACAGGGACCACCGCCCTCCAGACCACCGCGGTTGGCGCCATCTTTGCCGGCGTGCAGAACACTCTACGCAAGCAGAATGTCGGAGCCATGGGCATCATCACCCGCTCGGGAGGCATAATTGCCCTGTATGGTGCGTAGTCCGTTGATATTTGTATTGTCAGACAAATTCGGAGGGGGCTAATTGGAGTGCAGCCGGTGTGGGAGCCGCATATCAGTTCACCCTCGATGCGACCAGCAACTTGCGACAAAAGGACGACTGCTACAGCGAGGCAATTGCTGGTTTTGTAGCTGGCATGGGTGTTGGTGTCGCTCGTATGTTCTGCGGAATGCAATCTTGCTGTGTCTATCTAACAATGCGTAGGACGCAGTCTGCCCTTCATGCTCGGTGCCGGAGCCGCATTCTCGACTGTCCTGACCACTTGGCGATACACCAGCGGATTCACCGGCCAATTTGGGGAAGTTTTGGATGAGGACGAGGTGGAACAGAGGGAAAAGGCAAAGAAGCTCCGCAGGCGGCCGCTTTCGGAGACTATTGAGCAATTGGGCGAGGGTCGAGGTAAGCATGCGATCGTCGTAAACTGCTGCCATTTTCTAACCTCGCTAGGGATCTATGCGCCGGGATGGGAAGAGAGAAGGCGACAGAGGTTATTGGAGAAGTATGGCGTCGATGTGAAGGCCGCACAGGAAGCGAACTAGATGTAGCACGCACTTTCCCTATCGTTTAGGAGCATTTAGCCATGGGCAGATCATCATGGCTATCACATCTGTGTATATAACTCGAATCACTAGCGAAATGCCAATTTAGGACTCATATTCAAGCCTGTCGACCCCTCTTGGCCCGACTTATAAATGTTATTTGGCCAGCAAGGATGCCATAGTAGGACGGTGCGCAAGGAATTGAGATTTTTATCAAATAGACCGAGAATATTGTGCATTTAGGACAATCGCATTTCACACAACAACTAGCAACTGGACGCATTCCGCGCGAGACCGCGGGGTAGCTCCGCGCTCCGCATAAACAATCTACAACACTTTTCTAGTGCACTTAAATCGCTGTAAAAATGCATGAATTCTTTCCTTTATTGCAATAGGCATATCCTTGATTTTTTTCCCTATTGCTGTACACAATCATGCGTTTCCTGTCGTTGATGCGCTTTCCCAGTTTGCCCCACCAAATCGCTAATTGGTCATGATTTCTACTTGATCCTACAACAACTACACTAAAACATATACCATCAATACATCACTTAATCTTTTCGCCATTTGCTAGATATCTGTCATGGACGCTTCCCAGACGCAAAGCGAAGTAGGACTCAAGGATAACTTTTTTCGCACCTTCCAAGATGAAGTCGCTGGTAGGCACCGCGAGTGAAGATATGACGCCATGACTAACCGGATTAGCGCTCCGGAAGCAGATTGAGCAGCTCAATACTATGTCTCCTGGAAGCGAGCGTAACGATGCTGTAGATCACTGCCTTGCAGGAATAGACCGTTTGTCCCACGAGGTCAAGGATGCTTCGGGTTATATTCCGGCATATGATCTGAGAACGTACAGTCAGGTACAGTTTCCAGCTATTCGCAGTGTATATTTTAATTGACGAGATTAGACCGTCAAATCTCTTTCCGAAAAACTCCAGGCCATGCGTAACTCCTTCAATCCTCCAAAGAAGTTCTCTTTCAAGACACGCAAGAACGCACCGACCGTACCCGCTTCAACTTCGACTGGTTCAGTGATTGCCCCTGCATCATTTGATAAGCCTTCGCCAATGGAGGAGAAGAAGTCACAAACAGTTCCGGAAGAACTTGAAGAAGATGGTATAGAAGATGGTCCTGGCATACAGAGACCGCTCTTTTCGAACGCGACGAAGATTAACATCTCAAACCACAACAGGCTACATCTTGTCCTGCAAGATTCAGCCTCTCACGCAACAAGTTCAGGTACAGTATCAAATCTACAACATTGCGTCATCGACCTTTCAGCCGCGACTATTGTATCGCCATTTTCTGCGCTCTACCTAAAGAACATCAAGGACTCAATCGTTATATGCGGCCAAGTCGCAGGCGCAATCCACATCACTGATATCCAGAACAGTGTCCTTGTAATAGCGTGCCGCCAGTTCCGGATGCATGGGTCTAAGACGGTAGACATTTACCTCCACGCCGCCAGCCGACCCATCATTGAGGACTGTGAAAATGTACGGTTCGCGCCCTTACCGCCAGCGCTCGAAACAGTAGCACTATCGCAAGTTCCGAATCAGTGGAATCAGGTGGACGATTTCAAATGGCTCAAGGCTGAGCCAAGTCCGAATTTCGGTATTCTTGTCGAGTCTCAGCGGATCGGGGATGAAATTTGGAGGGAAAGGGTGTTGAGTAGTTCTGAAGGAAGCCTGGACGATATACTGAATGCGCTTGGGGTTCAGTAAAGGGGGGGTTAATAATACAGATATGGATGGAGCTATTCAGTGGCGGGAACGGCCGCTTTAATCAACAACTCTACTTCGATCACCGAGGGGTAGCATAAGCTATTGAGGGCTCCTATCATATATAGGTGGAAACTTTCGATTGTAGGGTTCTTTAGTCGATACATGAATAGGTAGTAATTAATTGCCCAAGGTACTCCAGTGTCATCAATTTACACTCTGTACAACCCAGGGGGAATTACCACAAGAATAAAATGTGCCGCCCAATACTTGCGCATTAACAACTTCTCCAGGTGCATTTTCGTAAAACTGTAATGTTGTTTTCTTCGACCACACCCAGCCGTCTACTGCCCTAGAACAAATAGCCCTATCCAAGGCCCCTCCTGATTCGCCAGGGTTGCCCATTCGTGTGACTACCCCACATTCCATTGCGGCTAGTCGAGTTCGCTAGCGATTGGGTTGTGCTGCCCCCCACACGTCTTGACAAAATTACTACTGCATATATATATTAACAAATTCTTCATTCTTTCATCAAACAACCACCATCCGCTTATATAAGCGCTCATCTTCGATGGTCTAGTGGTCATGATTTCCGCTTGTCAAGGATCATTCCTAACAAGCGCGGGAGACCGGGGGTAAGCATTTTCATCACCTCTAGTGTTATCAAATCCTAATAACAGCCTTAGTTCGATTCCCCGTCGGAGAGCATCATATATTTTTGCCTTTTTTTTTGGTACTTGCGGAGCAACGATGAGTGCGATACAGTCATGACGATGGTGCATATATTCTTGGTTGATATACACATAGCTGTATTAACATCATGCCAAATGTTCTATCCTTTGCTTTTTTATTTCGGTAGATTTGAGGTGATAGTAATAGTTTTGGTAAAGTAGGTACATTATCGATTTAATATCAGGTTCGATCACGGCAAATCAATTCAATACCCCTAGTGCAGAATTCTAATGCAGCCAGATAGAGTTGGAAGATTAAAAACATAGGAGCCATTGTGAGGAGTTCAACTTCACATATATCATCCCAGCTGACATCGTTTTATGAATCAGAATGATGTAAACATGAAATTTCCATCATCGAGGAATCATTCATTGAACGGCTTTATCGCGTAGTGTAATAATCGTGCCTGCATATTGCGTCTCAAACAGCATGTCTCTTTCTGCCCCCACCTCTCCTCCAGTTCCACAGTGCCTCTTGTGCAAATGTACGCGCGGTCAAGTGTCCCCTCGTCTTATTCGCTTCCTCTGTCATTGTCTCAATGATACGGCCCTCCTCAACGCAAGCCCAAAGGCCCCCTGCCATGGCGCTACCTACATCTTCCTCTTCACCATCATCGCCTCCTTCTGCAGCAGGATCTTTGGCAATTTGAACAGGCCCGTTTGTATTTTGCCTTGCTTGCTCGACGCCAAACTCTCCTTGCCCTAAGCGATAGAGAATGCGTCCTAGCGTTTGGTACGCCATGCATCGCTGCGCCGGTACAGCGCTTCGGCTTAGCACTGCCAGCTCTGGTATTGTATACCCTGCCGCTTCAGGCGCATCTGAATGGTGATGTAGACCCCTGTCGCTGGGTATGCTTCTTGCAACGCTTGGTGCGAGAAGTGCACCCTTGAAGTCGAAACGTAATTCGGTTGCATTGAGCGCTGTCTGTGACGGATGGTAGGGCGAAGACTTGTCAGACGGATCGATAGGTTTCATCCAGGACAAAGAGCTTGGGTCGTAAGGTAGATTAGGGAAATACTTTTCATGGAGATTCTCAAGAAAGTTTGGGTCGTTAGGGTCTAGGTCAGGAGGTTGTCGTGGGGTGGGAAAGTGTATTGAGTCTTGAGCCGGTTGGGGTGTGGTTTGCGAAGTAGATAGCTGGTCTGGCGTAACTGTACTAGAAATGGATCCAGAAGCTTCTGGCTGCTGAGATGAAATCTCGTGATGTGACTCTGGGACTGTAAATGCAACCTTCTTGGTATTTGAAGGGTTGACTTTGGACTCTAACTCTCTCTCATCAGCCGCAGGAGGCACATCGGGTTCTATAGGGTAGAGATCGCGTTCGTTGCTCCCATCATCGATATTCGATCGGGCCATCAGTCTTTGTATCAACGCTGGGTTTAGGCTTTGCATGAGCTCCTGACGTTCTTGCTCAATCTCCTCAGCCGACATAGCAGCAAGAGTTTGGTGATTCTCTGCATTTATAGATCTCTTCTCCTCGTCTAGATTAAACTTTGCATTGTGTGACTTTGGCGCGTCTTGTGAGCGAATCCTTGAAGCTTCCGTAGCTTGTTGTTCCTTTGACGCTCGTTGCTGCTTAAAAGCTGACACCCTAGGAGTTCGTTTCTTATGTGCCGGAAAACCATTAACATTTCCCTTTTGAGAAGGTGCAACTGGTGGGCTAGCTGGGGATGATTCGTGCTCGAGTATGTCGCCCACAAAGGTAGGAAATGTGGGAAAAGCAGTTTGTTGGTCATCTTCTGCTTCTAGCTTTTCCACTGCGCCAGTATCAAAGTTTAGATTTACGCGTTCTCCCCTTTGAAACTCCATGTTGATGGTGAGTGGTGTTAGGAAAGATGCGAGGTGAGAGGCAAACCAAAAATGAAGCTTGAAGCTTTGTTCCACATGCAGGGTCCACTAGCGCGGGTTCGCATTGACATGAAGCTAGACTCCGATCAACCTACTCCACGCCCTCAATCCTATCGTATATCACATAAGTTAACCTATTTCATGCAGCGAGTCTCCTTCTGTTACGAAACTTATGTTAATTTGGATAGGATTTCAGTCAAGCTTGTGCAGATGCGGCGCACAACACACATTTACCATGTCCTACCGTGGTATCGCACTAAGTAGCTATATTGACTATTTCATTGCTTATCTCGACCATGATTGTAATTCAAAGTGGCCCACTAAAGGCCCTTAGACTGCCCTAATCCCACTTTCAACTCTTGACTACTTACCTACCCCGCATGCCCCACATTCACTCGCCGACAGCGCTTGACACAAATAGTCTCGCTTCAATCACTACTTGAGATATATCCGAACTTAGGGTTGAAAGAGAGCTCAGCAATAGAGTTCGAAAGATTACTTTGACCATCTATACCTGACAGAATCATGCCTTCGACCAACCCCAACGTACCGCCTGGGCCATATTCAGCCGGCAAACACATTATTCCACCACCACGCCCAGCTTCACCAGCAACCGTAGAATATCGACTCAACCATCTTATGCTTCGGATAAAAGACCCGCAGCAAAGCTTGAAATTCTATTGTGACTGTATGGGTATGCATGTCGTCTTTATCTTCAACGCAGGACCATGGACAATATATTATCTTGGGCCACGGGATGTTGGTACGTGAATAAGCAGATCCAGATAGTAGACACACATAACAAAGTATCGGCAGGCATGCAAACGCTTGGCACTTCCAAAGGCCTGTTGGAATTGTACTACATACCTCCCGATTCCAATACGCCATACACATCGGGTAATGATTATTCCGGGCCCGGAGTGGGTTTTGGCCATGTTGGGTTCACGGTGCCGGATGTAGCGAAAACCTTAGAGCGTATCAAAAGTTATGGGTACGAAGTTATCAAGCCTTTAAATGAGGCTGACGTTGGCCAAATGGGCCTTCCAAAAGATATTGCTGAAGGTAAATACGAAGCTGTGCACGATGGTTACAAGCATGTGTTCAGGCAATTAGCGTTTGTGAAGGATCCTGATGTAGGTCATCGGGCGTATGTTTCTTTGAAATTATTTGAAGCTGACATTCGGTTCAGGGTTACTGGGTAGAGCTGGTACCGCAAGTAGTGAAGGGTTGACATGGGGTAGGAAGCGCATTCACTAAGACTTCTTGAAAGACATTTTTAATCTATCCCTATCTCCGCTATGCCGGCTGTAGCCAGAAATGTTCCGCAGGGTAGGATGGCTGCTGCATTTAAATTTCGACTATCTCGGCATGTTCATCGGCGAATTCGAAATCGTGTGACCAAGAACGTGGAGACTTTGAGTCATGGCAGCATCGAGGAGAGCTAAGAGCTAGAGCCTCATTGCCAACATGAATAATACAAGTCTCAACGACGTCCGTCATGTGCACGTACTTTCATACTACTATGCAGTGGTGTATCATCGCGAGATCTACGCTATGTCCTTGTAGATTGATTTGGCCGTAGTTCCAGCCTAGGGTGCCCTCCAGAGTCGACATAGAACCCTGCCCGAGCTTCAAGTGAACATACTATGTACACTTCAGACAATAACTGATGCCCTGGTTTGTTCTATTTTGCCTAACACGTACCTGCAGCTCATCATGCTAATGTTGCGCGCGACTGGTGCAAGAGCCCACGAGCTAGATGTTCTTACACACGAGCCTCGGTACTAAACGCCATTCGCGGGGAACCCCTACCTTTCCCCGTTTAAACAATACGCCCCCCATCCCCTCCGCCGGAGATAGAGCCGCATTTTACATGTCAATAGTCAGCTTGCGCCTTAAAGCCTCATCACCTTTACCACCTTGAGACATGTTCGCCGTTGGTTCCGTCGACCCAGCCACGTAATAAGCATTGCCTGCTTCATGCCAGCGCAGCTCCCCACGGACGAATCGTTGTGATCGGCTGCCGGGGCTTATCCTGCATGACGCTCACATTTTCGGGATCTTTTGTGTGGTCCAGCTCACGGCTCTGACGCCCAAGCGGGCGCAGTGGTGCCTTACGAGAAGGAAAAGGTCTTTAAAGCCTGCCATGACCTGATAACTGGGAGATCATGCTCGATTAAAGGATCTTCTGTTCCTAGCTATTTTCTTTAGCTGCTATCAGACCTCCACCGATTAATAAAGAGCTTGGAAGACTCTGTCGAAAATTCCGAACTCTCGGTCGTGGACGCTCCCGCTCTTTGTTGGCAAGATGATGAAGCTTCTTGGAGCAGTAGCTCTGCTTGGAGCCGTACAGGCGCAATCCGTCCCGCTACCAGAAATCGATTTGGGATACGAAGTTTACCGAGCTACCGGATTCAATGTGTGCAGACCTTGTGCCTTCCTCTGTGATAGTTTCTAATATGAACAGAGCACGGGTAACTTTTACAATTTCTCCAACATTCGATATGCAGCACCTCCAATCGGCAATCTTCGATTCGCGGCTCCTCAGGCCCCTACAGTGAACCGAAAATCGGTCAACACCGGAGAGACATCGCGGTGTGTTACGAACCATGGAGAGATGCTTTCAAATATAGCAATTCTGACGAACGTAGGATTTGCCCTCAAGCTAGCCCAGCCTGGAGCCAAGCAGCTACAAATTATCTAGGCAGCCTCCTGTTAGGAACGAACGTCACTACATTACAGTCATACGTGGTGCCCGGTGCAAATGCATCCAGCACTATCCCAGTCCGGGACCCACGCGAATCCGAGGATTGTCTCTTTTTGGACGTATTTGTGCCAGAAGATGTTCTCAGCAAAGCCGGTCAAGGTTATGGCGCTCCAGTGCTTGTCTGGATTTACGGTGGAGGCTACACCGGCGGAAATAAGAACAACAACCCTGCTGGTTTGATTGCTGCTTCAGGGAGCGCGTCAGACGGTGATGTGATTTATGTCTCGTTGAACTATCGTCTTGGAGCACTCGGATGGCAGGCTGGACCCTCTTTCAATGCTGAGGGTGGTGTCTCCAACCTTGGATTGCACGACCAACGGTTCGCCCTTGAGTGGATTCAAAAGCACATTCATTTGTTTGGAGGTGACAAAAACCGAGTGACTGTTGTCGGCGAGAGCGCTGGTGGCGGTTCCATCATACACCAGATCACCGCATATGGAGGACTCAAAGGTAAAGTCCCGTTCCAACAGGCAATTCCACAAAGTCCGGGATGGATACCACTTCAGTCCAACATTCAGATGGAGAGCTCATACCAGAGGATCCTACGCCTGACGAACAGCACATCGCTTGCTGATCTCCGTGCTCTACCATCTGAAGCTATCATCAAGGCCAATGCTCAGCAAGTAGGATATGATACCCCATGGGGAACATATGTGTATGGCCCCGTAGTGGACGGAGACTTTGTTCCCCTTCTACCCGGACAGCTCTTGGCCCAGGGTCGATTCGACAAGGACGTCCGGGTTATGGTCGGCCACAATGCGAACGAAGCAGCGTACTTTACGCCGCCGTCTATACAGTCAGACGCGGCGTTGAGAGACCAGATTAAGGTTGCGTTCCCGTATGCACCGCAGTTGCATATCGACTATGTCACACAGACCCTGTATCCGCCGGTCTTTGACGGAACTTATCCTTACAAAGACCAGATCTCGCGGGCAAGATTGCTCCTTGCTGAGTTAATCTTTACCTGTAACACCAATCACCTATCGACCGCTTTTGGCAACAAGACTTATTCGTACTTGTTTGCTGTACCACCTGCTTTCCATGGGCTCGATGTGTTGTATACATTCTTCACAGGGGGCGCCCAATCATTTTCACCACTAGAGGTTACGAACCGGACAGTGGCAATCGCACTCCAGAAGTTCATCACGAGCTTCGCCAAAGAAGGCCGCCCATCGGCGGAGGGTGTTCACAAATTCAACATGTACGGCCCAAATGCATCGGTCCTGAGGCTCAATGTCAGCGGTATCGACGAGATTCACGATAGTAATGCGAATGCGCGATGCAAGTGGTGGCAGAAGGCTCTATACTACTAACCCGAGAAGTCGAGGCAGTAGATTTAATGTCCCCAACTAATACTAGTAGTTCTGTAATGAAATATGCTTTACGAATTATTCACATGTGGAGACTAACTGTCATCGCGATGTACACAAATCTCATGGAGCTTGGACCGCCTCTAACCCAATCAAGAGCATCTACGATCATACCGACGTCATGGCCCAAAACAATGGTCATAGCTACAGACGCTTCCACTTGTTTAAAGTCCTCTTCCGCTCATATCTGAAATTCATTCCACGCACCTCATCACCAATTGCTGCCTCAAAAACACCTAAATCTCCTAATATACAGCACGCTTCCTCCTTACACATACCACCATGTTCCGCCAACAAATTGCCCGTCAGGCCCGACTTTTCAGCACCACCCCACTCGCACGCAAGAGCGTAACAGAGACCATCAAAAATGCTGCCAAGACTGTCGATAGGACAATTGCCGGTGCCGCAGTAAAGGGCATCGAGAAGGGCGGTACGTATATATGCTTCACCCCAGCACAAAGAAGACACTGCTAATACCACATGCAGAGCAAGCCGCCGAGGCCGTCAAGAAAGCTGTTCCAGAGTCCACCGGACAGGCCAAGGGCCAAGCAAATGAGGCCGCCGGCCAGGCAAAGGGCAAGGCCAACGAGTTAGCGGGTCAGGCAAAGGGCAAGGCAGCTGAGCTGCAGGGTGAGGCGGATAAGAAGCTTTAGAAGCTTCGTACGACGAGGGAGAAAGGATAACGGTTGATGTTTATTCAATTTAAGCGAGGTTGAAAAAGATGGGGGCTTCGGTTTCCTAACCTATTCGTCATGGGTCAATTTCAACTCCGGTAGTGCATAGATGATTGAATGATGCGTGGATTTTTTTTCACGGTGCGAGGAGAAACTTGATTATCACGTTGTGCTTCCATTGGATAATTTTGTCGTAGGACATTCTTGTTTACGTACCAGATTAGTTGGTTGGCATAGGTACCTTGGAGTGAGTATCGGGGTGTCATTCTCAAATCCAACAGATTCCAAGTATCCTTCCTGTACGTCACTTTAGATCACCTCAGTAGGCGTCGTGATTGACCCATGAAATATTATACAAAATGTAAATCGTCAGTCCGTCACAGTGCGTACATCGTATGCCACACGTGAGCCTCTTACAGTCGCCGCAATCGCCCGCCTTGGAACTTGTAAAGCTGCTCCAGGCACACTGCAGCTGCAACATATTTCCAGCTTTTCAGCACCACCTGATTTTCCCAACCATCCGTCTCGAGAGCGACTTTGAAGCAGGCGACAGAGCGTGGCAATGCTTCCGACTCGTCGTTACTCTCAGGATCATCATAGCCGTGTATGATGCTCCGGATTATACTACTGACATCTCGGTCAAACCGCTCTTGGACTTCTTGATTTGTTTGTTTGATATACCGGTTAGACGCACGCTCTTTCTTACCAAGAATGTTGCCACTGAAGACCTCAAGTTCAGTGAGTGGTTTGCCGCGGTGTGGCCGGAGAGTGTCCATGATCTCAATCATGTTCGTTTCGTAGCTGTAGGCGTCAATATCAGCAACACGTTTTGTTTCGTATAACGTACTACTCTCGGAGCTCTTCCGCAAAGTCACGATGGTGTTCCCACTGCACTACTCGCGTCTCAAGAGTGATGTAATGCTCCAGCTTCTGAACAAGCGAATCTTCACCTCGTTTGTGACGCATTGTGTCGAAATCGTATTTCATCTGTCGGAAAAAGTCTTCCTCATCAATCCTGCGATAAAGGTGTCCAAGGGCTTTGTTGCTTTTATAGTAGCGGACTCTATGTGGCTGTTAGTTATAAACCAGGTCATGCTTGGAAAAAGGATTACCTGGACTTGTCTGGGTCGAGTACGCTAATCAGATCAGGGTCATCAATGTCTTCTTGTTCGAGCTCCTCCAGCTCTGCGGCACCCAAGTCGCTGACCACAAGGTTAGGGCCAGGCGCCATAAAATCCGGTTTGAGATTTCTAAGTCCTTTCGGCGCCTATCGAGATCAGTAATTAGAATACGCATCTTCATATTTTGAAGTGAATTGAAGCATGCAGCTAAATGGACAATGCTATTGATGATTAGGATAACTTACTTTCCTGAGGTCGGCCTACACAATATGTTAGTCACTGCAAAAGCGCATTGGTAAGCAGTACTTACAGGTATTCCGGACTTGCTAAAGTCGACGGCGTCTGAAGCGAGCTTGGCAAGCGAAATGCAGTCAGGGTCTCGAGTTCCAGTAGGGCTTGCATCGGCCAAGACCTTGTGAGTGTTTGATATTTGCCCCAGTCTATCCATTTTCATAAATTCGACAAAAAAGTCAACAATATCGTTAGCCTCAACTGGTCTACCGAGATCCTTGGGAACTGTAGGAGTATAATCTGCCGGCGGAGAAGTGAAATCAGGAATGAGTCTCTCGTCGAAGATCACGTAGAACAAATCCCCGTCAAGATCGCCGCCACTCAACTGGGAGGGAAGATCTCGCGCCCCATGCTGTGAGAATACGATGCAGTTCTTCAGTGCCCTCAGCGGAGATTTTTCGGGTACATCGACTGCAGTGACGATTTGTACGTCGCCTGGATGCAGCGCCGGCGCTCGCGTAACTACGATGCGATCATGCAAAAGGACATCTCGCTCCCTGTAGTCGCCATCTTTCAGCTCTTCAGTCACAACATAAACCTCGCCCTCCTTGAGGGTGCCGGTTTCGTCCATGATTCCATAAAGAAGATAGCCTTTGGCCAATGGAATACGGGCACGGTATTTGAGGCTCCGAAGCGCTGACATTGCTGCAACTTCGATGATGTCTGTCAGGAACTTGTCTGTTTGGAATGATAGCCCAATATAGTGCATGAGCTCGAAGAGCCGAGGAACCTTTGCCTGCACGCCAGAATTCGAGTATTCTGAAATCACGTTAGTAGCTAGTAAGTTTTAGGTAGATACACGTAAAGGCAATTAGAGTCTGAGGTAAAGGACCGACTCACCGAGAAAACTAGACGCATTAATAGGATGCTTGATAATCATTTGTAGCGTGCGACAGGCTTCATCCTGTACGCTTATGAAGTTGCTCAAAGGAACACCGAGGTCCTCAAGAATCTTGATGAACTGATGGTTCAAGAACATCTTTAGAGGCCCATAGGCGGCCCCACAGAGTTCTAGGTCTCTCCAGCCTTCTCTGGCAATATACTTCGTCATGCTCTTGCGAATGTGTAGTTGCTCACCCTCGAGTGAGTCATCCAGTGAAAGAACTCCCTTCGCCCCTCGAAAGCGAACTTGAAGTATAGTAGGTCGCTTTTGTCGTCGATGAGGAGGTAGTGCTTTCCATACTTTCCGGAAAAGCTCGAGTGATAGGGTACCGCACCCATCTGAGAAGCATCTCTAAGATTGGGACTGTCATTAATGGTGGTTCAAATATCATCCGTATGTCCGCTTTACTTACACCATTCCTCTCCACATCAGCTTTAGCTTCTAGGATCGTAGCCGAGCTAGGAATAGGCACTGCAAATATGGTGTCGGAGAAAGCCTGCCCAATTCGAGCTGCGCATTTAGCACTGCAATGTATATGCGTGAAGTCGCCAAGATCCTTGATTACATCTCTTGCGCAGATCCTCTTGCCTTCGTACACGAAGGGTGCCATGAACCACGCTTGATGATATCGCAATGAGGCATGCGAAAACCCGAGAAACTCAAAGTGTCGGTTCGCTATGAGTATTCCCTGTCGTCCGACTTTTCGAATTCGTTCATATACCCGATCTTGAGAGGCTTTCGGATCATGGCCTACAGGCATGCCGTCTTCATCGGTGATAGAGACTCGTATGAAGTATTCTGAATGTGGTGAATACTTGCGGAGGATACGGTTCGATACACTTGGTTCCGGACCACGATAGAGAGTACCTATATAGTATTATAGTCAGTGACTGCCTATTACAATGAGAGCACCTCTGCCGTTGATTCTGCATTGTATCTATCTAAGAAAAGGGAAAGCTAGAACCGTGTCAAGTGCTTCGGTATATTCGGTGCGGTTCATTGCGTAAGCACAATGAGCTTACATACCGGTGGGGGTGACTGTAACTTTATAGATGAGGATAGTATTCTCCTGCTGTTTGTGTTTGCCATGTAAAACAAGATGGGTTGCCTCTACTTTCTTGGCATCCCGAGCGTTGTTTAGAAGCTGTTTTCCGATTGTTGCCACCTCAAACTTTTTGTAGTGGACATGTGGTCCTGGTGTGGGGATTTGTTGCCCAAGTTTCTTGATCGCAAGTGCCGTGATCTTAGAACCATGGCCTTGAAATACTACTGATATCCAGGATAACATTTCTCTCATCTTATTTGGAGTGATAGTTCCTTCAAAAACGAGTGCTAAAACCTGGAATCTCACTGGATATGGTAGCTCCGAATGTAGGAGATCGTGCTCCAACCCCATGAGGTCCGATTCTATTGTTCGCGTAAATACTGGGATCGTCATCGTTTTCCAACAGTCTTTTTCGGGGACCGAAAAGTCCTTCATAAAGGCCCAGGCCTGGTATACTAGATGTAGATTAGGGAACAACAGTTTGTACACCATACACAAGGCTGAGTTCTTGTCATGGCTCTCCTGGAGACTACACCGCCGCTCGAGGTGGTATCTCTTTTGAGTTTGGTTCCCCAAATTTAGGCTATGTAGAGATGCAAGCAACGAACCACTGGCGTCGGTAGCTACCTCGTCTCTTGTATATCGATGAAGAGCGTTGTCATCTATAATTTCGTAGATCTTCGGTGGCGACTTTAGAGTGAGAGTAATGGCGCCGAATTTGTCGCTCTCAATGGATGGAATTGTATGCTCCAAGATAGAGTAAGGAATGTCGATCCTACCATGCCAATTGTAGCTATTCTTCTCTATCTGTCGTAGATAGATTACCAGGGCTGATTTGCCAAAGGTGATTGAGCCCGTACGCAAGTCTTTGAACTTTTGGTCAAAGACAAGATCTCCTAAGGAATCGTAACTCCAAACTCCGGTCATGAGGGTTTTGAATGGACAGGTCGACTCCGATGATGTTGATACGAGCGCAGTTGATGGCTGTCGCGTCACTTTCGACTTCATTTCTTCTTCCTTTTGAAGGAGGGAGACGACTTTTAAGGGCTCAGGCTGCCCTCTCTTGTTGCTTTCTCTACAATTCAAAGACCTGAATTGAAACTGCAATGGTTGTCGACTTCGAAACCCATGCTGAGCGAGAAATGCTCGGCCATTCTCAGGATTAGCGATGGTGAGAATTGCCCAGTCATTGCCCAGCTTCTTGAAAATATCGAAAGCGAGAATTGCAAACTTGCGCAGCTTATCTCTTAGAAACAAACGGAGCTCAACATGATTAGCGTTATCAGGGACCTTCGCCACCAGGTTAGCTTCGGTTGAGGCAAAATTGTCGCTTTCTGGTCTTGAGTTGTTGTTATGCTTACTCAAGGAGTCCCGGAAACAAAGGCCCGCTTCATGGGGTTGAAGCACATGTTAAATCAATGCTGTGGGACTTACATTTTTTATGAATATGTCCATCGTTACTTCAAGGCGCGTGAGTGCCCTTTACGAGATGCGAAGGCGCGATTGTGGGGGGAAGTAAAGAGGAGAAAGTTGTCGTCGGTAGGCTGTAGGTAGTCGCTCAAACAGGCAAGTGGGACTACACTAGCGCGATTTCGCGTGTGCACGTGTATGGTACTTTCTCTCCTTCACCTCAACTTGATGTGTATGCCTCGAAGGCATCCAAAAAGACAAAGTTTTTGGAGCTTTTTCTTGATAATATAGTAGTTTTGCTTACATTCCACGGCGAACCTTGCCTGACCCTCTCTTGTAAATGTGAGGTATGAAGGCTACAAACATGGTATGAAGGCCGCAAGCATGATAGCTCTAACATCACCCTAGTGCAAGCAGGGTTCACTTTGGCCAATTACCGCTCTTTCTTGAGTTTTCCCAACATCGCGAGGCTGTTGGCGTTACACACCGCTCCCCTTTGAGACCTTGGGAAGTCTTGACCCTGCCACAATGCACATGTGTTCAATCATTCGAACTCTCTATTTATCGTTGTCCCTCTGTAGAACCTCCCTCTTTTCCATGATCTTGTCGACAAGCCCGAACTCAACAGCTTCTTCTGCATCCATATAGTAGTCACGCTCCATGTACTTCTCGATTTCATCCAAAGTCCTAGTTTTGGTAAGATGAGACTGGTATATTCTGTTCAACTTGTCGCGTATTCTCAATATCTCCTTCGCATGATCGGCAATGTCGCTTGCCTTGCCTCGATAGCCACCACTTGGCTGATGAATCATTACTCTTGCATGCGGCAGTATGTATCTTTGACCTGGCGCGCCCCCAGCAAGTAGCAATGATCCCATGGATGCGGCCATGCCCATACACGTTGTGCTAACCGGACTTCTTATGTAGTTCATCGTGTCGTAAATTGCTAGGCCTGCACTTACGCTTCCACCAGGGGAATTGATATACATGGAAATCGGTCTTTCAGGGTTCTCTGCTTCGAGGAACAGAAGTTGTGCGATGACTATGGCGGACATGGTATCTTCAACTTCTCCGTTCAGCGTGATGATACGCTCTTGTAGGAGACGTGAAAAAATGTCGGAGGTTTTGTAACCTCCACCCTATGAAGTCAGCTTCACTGAACACGAACACCGGAGGCAGAGCGTACGCTTGATTCGGTCACGTAAGGAATTGGGGTGAAGGCCTGCGGCGCCTGCCTTTGCTGCTTCTCCGATGGGAACGGCGGACAAAAGCCATACTGACTTGAAATTGACCGTGCACCATATCTTAAGGTTTGCCGAAATGCAGTGTTCCGTAATAGTGTTGCCATGTTGTATTGTTGGCAATGCATTGCTTGCTTGGAACAATGGCGGAGGAGCACTTGCCAAGCCGGAAGTCCGATCGCGAGCGGAGAACGTCATGACATCTCTTGCTATATCAACCACCACAGTAATTGAAATTTTTTGCCCTGCCGCTGATGCTAGGTAGATGCGCCTTTCATCTGGCGGCATGTTCAAGCCGAGCTGAGTGTAGATTACACGCACAATATCGCTTCACATCCACACACGCACATATCTACACAGGTGATGCTCTTGGCTCCACACGCTCTGATGGTCACCAAACGTTTCGTACCCGCAAATATGGAGATGCGAAAGAGCTACCGTTACCTCCTTTGCTCGATCCGCTAATTCTGGAGAAAAGGTCGCGCTGGGAAAATGCCAAAGCACAGCCAAGGGCCCCAAACATGACACCATTCCAGCAGAAACTACTTGCAACCCCGTACGGTAGGTCAACGGCACTGTACAATGGAAGATTATTGCTAATTAAAATCAGCCCATGCCTTGGCTTCGCCAGTTCGGCAATGTCGCGCAACTCTCATTTCGCTTCCGGTTGCGTTTCTCGCAACTCTACATGCTCGCCCCCACCCCACGACGGAAGATCCATGGCTCCTCCCGATTTCACTCACTACGGAAAAACCACACCTTGGTCCTCCATATCGATTCATTGGGCGCCATGCCGTTACCACCCATTTGGGGAAGAAGAAATTATGGGCAAAAGGTCTGTATGTTCGCATGGAAGAAAAATATGGAAGTAAAAACTTGAAGAGGTTGGTTTGGAGAGAGGATCTTCCAGACTTTATCACCGATCTGATGCAAAAAAAGCTTGTGAAGAAGCTGATGTGGAACTTCTCCTTTAGAGGACGCCTAGTCCCGGCCGCAAGCCCTAAGCCTGATGATATTGAGGACATAGAAGATGTATCGTGCGTTCTGATTTTTGGTCCCTTAAGTACTCGTGCGGACGATATTCAAGCTCGGGCAAATGATATACTCACAGAGGTGAACACATGGGCATCCTATGTGGGAAAAACCTTCGTCGACAAGCTGGATCCCCACGCTTCTCCACATGTCACACACTCTTCTCCAACCTGGTTTATTGAGCCTATCGTCCCACGTTTGCAACCTCGCGCTCAGTACCCGGAGCTCGAGTTCAAAAGCACTACATGGCGAGGGAGAAAAGTACCAGTGTATAGTCTGACTGATCTATTTGGAGAAGAAAGGACCCGCCAATTGATCGAAGGCAGCAAATACGAGAAAGAGACGTGCGTTGTTATGAAGAGAACAAGACACAATGTTCCTGTCGAGATTCTTCTTATGCAAATTCAAACCTACATAGCCAAGCCTGGGCCATAGATTTCAAGCAACTCATTTTCTTGCTTCCCAGGTTGCCTTTGTCAACCCAAAAAAATGCCTATCCATAACGATGCCATGCTTTTCGATGTGCCCTATTAACACACCTTCTCGCGCATAGCCACACTTCTCAAAGCACCGCATACTTCCTTTGTTCTCACTCATCACTTTTCCAAGCAGCCGACTCACTCTTTGACCATTCTTACCCTCCCAAGATTCGAACGACCATTCGGTGAAGCCTTCTAGAGCTTCTGTAGTGTATCCTTTGCTCCAATACTTCTCGCCGATCCAGAAACCAACCTCTGCAGTATGGCTACTGCAATCTGACCCAGGGATAAGACCAATGACACCAATCAAAACGTCTGGTGAGGATGCCTCGAAGATACCAAAATTAGTGAGCGGTGCTGAAGTGTTCATCGCAATCCAGCTCTGTGCATGAGCGATCGTATGTGGGTAGGGAAAGGCGAGAGATAGGTATTTTGTGACAGCTTCGCTGTTTGCGTGGAGGGACATGGAGACAGCATCGTTGGGGTGCAGGGGTCGAATTATCAGGCGCGTGGTGGTGAAGATGGGTTGTGGTACTGGAGGATTTTGGAAGACGCCTGAAGTTTCAATTTGTGCCTCCATAGTTGCTGAGTGAGCTGGTGTTTGTTGCAACGCCGTGCTTGAATTTTCTTTTATGGTACTAAGTTTCCAGGTGTCTGTGATGACTCAAAGTTTTCAGGCGACCAGCTGTTCAAATACATGTCAGCCTGGCTCTTGGCACTATGCATAATTGAGCCAAAAATATTTTATTGTCGTAATATTGCGATGCATTGGAGCCACCTTCTCAGCCGGGTGTAGTGGGAGGAGAGACTACGAGGGGTGACGTCGCGTGGGACATGGCCCTAGCGTAGCACGCTAAGTCGCGTATTGACACGCGTGCAGCCACTATCTGATTTACAGACAACCACCAAATGTTGACGATTTCCTGGCGCAATAATGGCATCCTTGTCAGCAAAGTATGATTTCCTGAACCATTGGGATGCCTTGATGCTAACAGCTATTTAGAAAAGTTGTCAGAACGTATTCCCGACAAAAGCGCCCGCCCTACGAGCAAGAGCCGCTCGCCAAACGACGACGCGTCGAATGCGCTGAGCTCACTGACACTAATCTCGATCTCCCAAACACTTCCGAACAAGTTGCACACAGCTCAGATTTCCCTCAACCCTCCTCTGATCCAACTTCTAGCCCAAAGGTATCACCCTCGGTGTGGTCGGGTGGAGCGTCTCGGTCTAGTTCGCCATCGTCGAGTAGCTCTCCTCCACCTGCTAAAAGGCGACGACCAGTCTTTTCAATCTTCAAAAACCAACCAAGATCGATGCCAACCGCGAAACGCCCACTATCAGAACGGAACCACAATGCGCAAAACCCCCCAAAGCTACCTTCATCAAAGGCGAAACGCATGGTGCAGATGCAACTGGACCTCGCAAGTGAGCACCGCAAGGCTTGCAAGACCTGCGGCATGGAATATATTCCATCAAATGCTGAGGATGCTGCACTACACCGCAAATATCATGGGATGAATCTTCGCGGTGTGGAGTTCACAAAGCCGATTGTTGAACGTTTAAGAACGAATAAGATTTGGAGCGGGGACGATGGAAGCTTTATCGCAGTGATCGGGCGCAAGGATGCGCTTATGCTACGAAAAAGAGCAAGCGATGTACTCCAAGTAGTCAACACCGAGCTGGCTGCGGTTCCAATATCAGACGAAGAGCTATGGAGCCAAACACAGGCCCCCGACAATGAGATTACACCCCAGCGGCATTTGGGCTCTAACTGGCGACTGAAACATGATCCTAAGCAACCACTGGTAGACCGGTTCAAGGCATATGTCTATATCATGGGCCAGAAATGTGTTGGGGCGTGCTTGGCAGAGCGAATATGGGAGGCATATACGGTATTGGCCCACGAAGATGCATCCGCACAAGCAGGGGAACTTAGCCCGGTACCCCAGAGCTCGTCCATCTCTATCAGCGAAGGAAGCACTCCCGCAATGATAGGCATCTCGCGAATATGGACCTCGAATCAGCATAGAAAAGCAGGTATAGCCACGAGATTACTGGATTGCGCACGGTCAGATTTTCTCTACGGACTGACAATTGAGAAGGAGAAGGTGGCATTCAGTCAGCCAACAGAGAGCGGGGGAAACCTAGCAAGAACGTGGTTTGGGTGCGAAGCTGGGTGGCATGTGTATATAGACTGATATCCTTTGAATATACCCTCGTTGATACGAATGAAGGCCTATGAGTTGGCCCGGCAGGGGCAGGCTGGCTTGGGAAAGCCAAGCAAGCGTTGCATGGTGGGGTAACTTTGCTGTCACGGCCGTCCCGCCGGATCGACCCAATCTGATGCGCATGCATGTCGGCGTTGAGCTTCCCAAGACCCCGACTGACAACCATCATCACCGGGTGAGTAAGGCATAGCGACCACTCTACACCACCGCTTCTCGCAGGCCTCTTCCATGTACATAGAACAATGCATTACCCTTGACGGCCACCATGTCTTCCGGGAACCCATTCCGCGCCTCCCTTGCCCTCAGTCCAGTTGCCCCGTCGCCTGTTCCACACACGTCCTTCGTCACCACCGACGATAGCGTGCCTGGGCCGCCTGCGCATGTCCACTCTGGTATACCCTGCCTTGACTTAATGCTATCCTCAATGAACACGCGGTAATTGTGTTACAGGGCTCGGGGACGCCAGTGCGCCGCCGTTCAAGACAAAGAAACATGTCCGCATAGAATCAAACACGACGTTTATTCCATCGCATCCGGATGTCGACGACACGTATAATCAATATCGCCAGAATCTCGCCCCGCGACTGCAATCCAGCCAATATGTAAACCCGCCACCCCCCGCAAGCAACGCCAGCTTGCCCAGCACCAAACTATTCGCGGGAGAGTCACATACGCCGGCTACCGAACGGGGCCACGACATGGCAGGAGCAGATGTATGGCCAAGCTCTCGAAGAGCCAACCAAGCGCCCCAGCCCGCCAAACATTCGGGTGCTGTTCCGGCCAATCCGTTTTCGCGGACACTGGCATCAATCGAATCGCAAGAGAGGCGCGACGAGGAAGATCGGACAGCCGCGGAAAGGCCTACGCTAGGCAACAATAGAGCTTCCTTGGATGTGGAGAGCTTTAAGAACCTGCTTATGACTGGAAAGCCAGGCCCTCGACGGACTAGCCAACCCTCACAAGCAACAAATGCACCAACCGCTATCAACGGTCCACAGTTTGAGAGCAGCAGCAGCACAGATACCTCCTCCATCTCACGGCAGTCGCTGTTTGAGCCAGCGCACGAGACATCTGCCGAATCACCAAGGACATCATATGAAGCGGCTGAGTCGGACGAGGAAAATAAAATGGGGCTCGTTTCTGAAGCGAAGAAGGGCAAAAAGAAGCCGCCACCTGCGCCGAAGCACCGTCATGGCAAACTTGTCATGCCGAGACAGCCACAGACCGTAGCCTTTGAAAGTTTCTCTGCTACGGAGCCAGCCCTCTCGCCTATCACGCGGTCGCGGGATAACTCAGATGTTAATAAACCACTTCTTCTGACTCCCGTCGTCTCCCCAGTACCATTGCATATTAATACACAAGATACCACACAACGACCACCACCAGTACAGCAAAAGTCAAGTGAGTCAGTAGTAACCTCAGATGTCCCGCGGCCACAGAAGAAGACTCCTCCTCCTGTACCATTGGCTCGGAGACAAAGCCAGCTGCGAACCTCTACAGCTGGTAACAGGTCGCGTAGCAATTCCTCCCTAACTATATCTTCGCAACATTCCGTGGAAGCCCCGCTCCCAAGTCCTGTCCCTAGTAACAAGGACCCATTATCCGTTGCAAAATCACCACCTCCCCCACCTCGCTCACGCCACGGGGCAAGATTAACAGAGCTCAGCACCTCCAGCGCAAACTCCTCCAGCACAGAACTGCCCCACCGCTCAAACTCCGTCCGCAGAGCCCTCGCCGCAACTTCCTCGCGGCGAAGCACCATGGAATCCGAGCCTGGCTCACCCACACCTAGCGCCCAACGCACCCCATCCTCACGCGTCGTCTCAGCCGACGACTCCGCGTCTACCATGCCCCCACCCCCTCCCCCGCCCCGCCGCCGCCAATCCACCCGCTCAAGCCTCGACCAGCCCCGTCCCAACATACCTCTCTCCTCTCCCCCAGAAAGCCGCCGCATCAGCATCGACAGCAAGCGGCGCACCAGCGGCGCCAGTGAGTCGTCTCTCAGACATGAATATGTCGGCCCCGGCGACAAAGCGGTGCCTGACTATGCGCTGCAATCCCCTGCTGAAGGTTCAGCGGGTGCAGAGGCGAAGTCGAGTATTCTGGATGATATGGATAGATTTCAGCGCGAGATTGAGGAATTGAGGGAGCGGTATAGTAAGGCGGGGTAGTGTCTCACTTGAAGGGGGTTGTGTATATGTGTTTTTTTTTTCTTTGTGGTGGGGTTGTTTAGTAGCATTGGAGGCGTGGGTTGGATGGAGCATTGGTTGGGACTGTATTTTGGGGAATGCATTTTTATATTGATAGTGGTTGGTCTTTGCGCCTTTTTGTGATGTGTGATGTTGTGATGTTGGGATGTGTCGGTTTGATTGAGTGTGATGTGTGGATGGGGGCGGTTGGATGGGTTAGTTGGGTGGGGTGGGCCTAGAAAGGGTGTGGTGCAATTGAAGATGTAGCTACGTGGTGAGCAGCGAGAAGAGGAAAATCACAGAAAGGAAGAAGAGGCAGTTCTTGCAGACTTATATTAGTTATTGAGAAAAGCTAAATGCAGGCTAGTCCATGCAATCAGCTGTTCATCACGGTTATGATCATCCCCCAAGAAGTCGACAAATGAAGAACTTATCACAAGATGTGCCATCTGTGCCGGCATGCCATTAACAGGCCATTATGAAGATGTCAGACCCTAGCTCATCGATATCAACCTCAAATATGCATGAAGTCGGTAGGACGCCTAAATAAAGGCAGCCATGGCGACAACAAGCCCACCTAGACCAGCGAGAGGAGTGGCGATAGCACCGCCAGCGGTCGAAACCTCAAGAGGGCGGCTCACAGATGAGGAGACGGGCTTGGCAGCAGTCGAGGAAGGTACTGGGGTTGTTCCGGGGGGAGTGACAGTGGTAGGAACCTGGGGTGGAACCGGCTCCGACTTGACGCTGGAGGCAGGTGGGGCAGCAGGATCGCTTGGTGAGGAAGCAGCCGACGACTTGACTGGAGCGGAGGTAACTGGCACCGGAGGGTCAACCACAGACAGGGAACCAGGTGGCCTAGAGTAGACTGGAGCCGTCGGAGCGGGTGGAGATTGGGCACCGCAATCAGTGACAGAGGTGGTGGCCGTGATAGTGACCGTGACGGCAGGCTTGCAGGCTGGAGAAGATGTTAGCATCGCATTCGTCGATCTTGAAAAATTACTCACACTCATGAGCAGCGACAGCGCACACGAGGGCGGCAACTGCCAACAGCTTCTTATAGCCGAGCATTTGGATAGCGATTGGAATGAGAAAGAGCTGGCTTAAGATGTTGGGGTTGAAGATGGAGTGTCGACTGAGTTGTGTCGTGTCGTGTCGAGGAAGGGAAACGGAGGAGCGGGTGCTTATATGTAGCGTGGGCAGCACGCGCGTTTGCAAATGGTGCTCACGGGCTCCGTGTGATGAGACGTGAATGGAAAGCGTTGGAAAGGCAAGGAGATTGCGTTGGTGAAAGTGGGTGGGCGTGTGTGTGGAAAGAGCGTATTAGTGCTGCTGGTACGGGTGTGGCAAGAACACAGAGCGTCAGTGCTGTCGTGCACATGCAATTTGCCTATTCAACCGCCTCGAGCAAATCATGCTGTGCTATAGATGTCTAAGTAGCCTTTGTACATGAACTGGGCCCGTTTGAGGATGACCCCTATCGAGTTCCCGGCGGACCTTGACGACAAGAGTGAAAGGCGCCTCACGTGCTGTGATGTTGGCCTGCCACTGCGGCCCGTAATCTCCCATATGCTACCCAATGACGTCGGCCCTCTGTAACTGGAATTCCTCGGAGCGCGCATTGGTCTGCTCAGTGTTTGTTGTGGGTCTACAGTGCTCCTTCCCGCGCTCCTGCCCTTTGACGCTAGTGCTTGGCTCGCCTGCCTGAGAAGATAAACACGACTTGCTTCATCAATTGCTTCCTCTTCTCTCATCACCTACACTCGCTTATCCCACTTCCACTTGCTTTCAACTGGCGAGGCCTTTGCTATCTTTGCCCACCAGCCACACACTCTTTATTCTCCCGCACCAACTCTACGCCATCATGAAGCTCTTCCAGATTGCCGTCCTGTTCGCTGCCGCAGTGTCTGCTGCTGGCGCTGGTAAGTTCCGCACCAAGCTCATTGGCCTTCTTGTCTAACTCTTAGCAGGCGCTCGTCGTGACATCGAGGGCACCACTACTGTGGTCGCTGTTGTCACCTCTACCCGCACCTACACGACGTTGTGTCTAGACGCCAAGGACTGTCCTCCAGGTGCCACGGTTGTAGTCACGTCAACCACTGTCTTGGACAGCACGACCACTATTTGCTCGACTCCTGGAGCTGTGTTCCCTCCCAGTGATGCCTCATCAGCCTCCATTCAGTCGTCTGCCCGTCCTCTGAGCACCTCGCTTCCCGTCTTTTCCCTCAGCATTATCACTGGCTCCACGATCGAGAGTACCATTCAGATTGTGTCCGCCACCAGTGGAGTTTCGGGCGTGGACTCTTCAGCAGACCCCACTCAACCAGCCTCGGCGCCAGTCAGCTCCGCTGACTACAGTGCTCCGCATTATCCGTCTGAGTCGGCCGTCGATAGCACTATTAGAATTACGAGCTATCTCACGACGACCAAGACCTCCGTTGTCACGGTGCCTCGTTCATCCAGCAACCACAACCACACCAGTACCTATACCGAGACTAAGGCGACCTACAACCATCCATCAAGTGGAACTGCTTACCCCACGGCGCCAGGCACAGCATCAGGCACTGGGTAAGTTCTTTGATCCCTCATCAGAGGCTTGCTATCAAATGCTGACGTTTATCCTCTAGGTACCCATCTCCAAGCGCCAACGGCACCGTCATCGCGCCCAAGCCTACTTACAGCTACATCCCCATCAACATGGGCCAGGTCGTTGGCGCTGGAACGACTTCTGTTGCGGCTATTGTTGTCGCCCTCGTCTTCGTCTTCTTTGCGTGAGAGCGACTATAGACATGGCTTGCGCAGTCTGGCATTAGCCATGGTGCAGTCGGGCTATATTGCGACAGGATGGTACGACATTCTTGCATCGTCTATTACGTCTGGCATTGCTCAAGCAATACACGGACTCTTATGCTTACATTGCGGTTTATGAACAAAGGTTTTAAGATCTTTCTAGGGCTGTTTGTTTCTTAGCTAGGTAGGGCTTTTTCTCACATGTACTACAAAATACGAACGGCCGGCAAGATAGCACGTAGTCGAGAGTAAATCTTCACATGGTTGTCATTGTCGTTTCTTTTGTAATGCTTATGATGAGAGTCGAGCAGTCATAATAACGAATAAGGTAAACTTCGATTAAGCCTCCGCTAAGGAGACTAAAGTGCTAGGCTAGTCTCGTGCCGTACGACGAGGTGTGCATGACCACTAGCTAAGACAAGCGTATACTGTAATAAAGCCCTGAGCAAGCATTTTTGATATCATCATCCACAGCATCATGCTTTCTACTCAAAGCCCTCCTGTCCCAGGCCAAAGAACCTATCACTTCAAAGAAACAGTCCCACCACCTCGCACTACCCCACCCTAATGCCTCTGCGGCAAATACGCCCCGCCCGCCAACACAAGATTCATCCTAGTGAACTGCACCTTATACACTGGACTCTCCTTGGTCGGAAACGCACTAATTTGATCCGCACTCATGCCGGTTTCCTTACTCGGCTTCTTTGCGGTAACCGTTGTCCCACTCGCGCCTTTGGTCGTCAGCGCGCCATCCGTCCCCGGCTTAACCTCCTTGCCGCCGGCCTCGCTTGTCTCCTGCAACACGTCCCACACGCGCACCGTCTTGTCTGCGCCTGCAGACACCAGCACGCTGGACTCGACGCTCCAGGACAACGACCAGATGCCGCCTTTCGCGTGGCCGCGCATACGCTTACGGCGGCGGCCAGTCTCAAGGGTCCAGAGCACGATGTTGCCCGCGTCGTCGGCGGACGCGAGAGTCTTGCCATCGGGTGAGCACGCGAGGGCTGTGACATTGCCCGTGTGGCCGGTGAAGAGGCGGAGGCAGTTGCCGCCGGAGATGTGCCACATGCGGACGGTGCGGTCACAGGAGCCAGTGAAAACGTACATGTTGTTGGGGTGGAAGGCGACACAGTCGACGTCGGCGTCGTGGCCGACGTAGATGCGGAGCGGCTCGATGTGATCGGTTGACCAGAGGCGGGCGGTGCGGTCGTTGGAGCCTGTGAGGAAGTAGTGGCCGTATGGGCCCCATTGGAGATCCCAGATGGGGTTGTCGTGGGCGCGGTACGCGACGAGGCAGCTGAATGTGTCGAGACTCCATAGTCGGATGGTCTTATCTTCTGAGCAGGAGAGAATGCACTGTGAGTTTGTTGGTGGACCTGAAGGGTCGGGGTTTGCGGTTGAAGGGGAGAAGGCGACGGCGTATACAGGGCCGGAGTGGCCAACTAGACGGCGAGAGGATGCGGGTTGGGAGTTGGGTAGATCTTCTGAGGAGGTGAGGGGAGAGCCGTCCATAGCCCAGATGCGAATGTATGATTCAGCCATGCCGACCGCGACGAGTTTGTTATCGCCAGAGAAGTCAATGCAGTTTATGCTGTCGAATGTGTTATGAAAGGTATACATGGTGACGCTGACCGCAGGGCCAACACCGCCAGTTCTACCTTCCATTTTGTATCGATCTCGATGTTCAATGATTTTCTGTACCTCCATTGATACATCGCGTGCGAGTGATGGTGGTAGAGGGACTGTGTCCCGCGAGGGCCCATCTTCTGTAGGCTCTCGCTTGATGCGCGCATCGAATTCGTCGACGAGCAGTGGCTGACCAGGCCTCGGCGCACTCTTGGCGTCTTCGTCCTGCAGTGCAGCACGGACATCGTCTTGGAGTTCTTGATCTTGCGGGTATGCACCTAGCTGCAGTCGTATTCGTGATGCGTCTGCTTCGATGTCGTGACGTGTTGTGAGGGGATGCCCTGGATTATGTCCTGGAATGCCCTCGTCCTCGGCTGGCAGATCGTCATCATTTTGGTCACCAGCTAGAATGGCTGCGATGCTCTTCTCTGCCGTTGCTGTACGATCCACTGTGACCATGTTTATATGATCTCTCGCAACATCTATCAGTGCTTGTCCGCCGTCGAAGATCTTGGACTCGAGAAACTGCATCAAGTTGAAAAAAGGCATGCTAGTGAGTGTGACTCGGTATTTGTTGTCAATGTAAAGCTTAGCTGTGCGGCTTTCTGCGATGTGGACTGGTAATCGCACTTGGCGCAGTGTTTTTATGTCCTCCTCATGATCACGCTCGAACATATTCTGGTACTGTGCAAAGAAGGTTTCTGCGTCTTTTGTGTAGAACTCGCGTACCATATCCAAGAAGGAGTAGACAAAGACGGGCCATAAGAGCTTGCGCAGCTCTGGTTTATATAGATCCAGGTTGTCTTCTGTGTACTTTCGCAGCAGCTCGAATGATTTGGTATATTTAGCTCCCCCGACTTCGGTGCTCTGGGCTGCGAGCGTCTGGCCATTGGATTGCGGTTCGGACTCCTTCCGGAGCATGGCCTCGGTGCGAACATAGCCTTTCTTAGAGAGATATTCGAGCACCTGTTGGAGGGTCAGTATATGTGTAGATCAAGAACCCCGCGACAAAGTAAAGTTCAAGACAAGGCCGACGCTTAGAACTGACATGTGCACTCCAAAGCAGATTGATAAATTCATTGTTGAAGTAATCGCTGCGCACTTGTCCATTGAGGGCTACCAGGCTCGGTCGAGCACTGGGGTTGAGATTAGGCCATGGTTGAGACATGCTGTGCGGCGCCCAGGATTTATTTTGGTGCAGAGAAAGTATGGTGCAAAGAAAGTGTGATGCAGGGAAAAGATTACAGGTGAGGCGCTCAGAACCGGTGATGTTCCTCTTTCACCAAGAGGAGCAAACAAGGTGCGCTGGAATCATGCGCATGACCGTCCAGTGAATAGAGGCAGGGCGCTTGAGAACTTGGACAGGCAACAACAGGCAAAGAATGAAAAGAGAAGATTCACTAACAATCTGATTTAGATTTTGCTGAGACTGCGCACCCGAGACGTTTGCAGGCGGAGGGCCTTGCTGGGGGGGCATCCCACTGTGAGGAGGAAGACCTGCGCTTGGTGGCCCATTGCCTACGCTCATTGCTCGTGTAGGGCCGGGCCCGGGCGGGGGCCCTGACATGGCGAAGCTTGTTTATTCCTGCTATTCTGTGTGTTCTGAGTCTTGCGCTTTGAATGTGACCGCGACACACGGTAAAGGAAAGGATGGGGCGGAGCAAGATGAGCGCGCGCGGCGGATGGCACGCCGGGTAGGAAGATGAATGGAGGTGGGTTTTTAGCACGTGGACCAAGAAGTGCAAGGACGCTAGACGGCGGTCAAGTAGGTTAGTGTTGTATTGCGGAGAGATGGCGGAGGTGAGGTTGGAGTCGCGCCTCGCATGGCTCGTGCTTGCGCCTGGCGCGTTGTGGGGTGTTTGCTGGTCACTACTCCGGCACTGGTACTCCTCCCTCTTCTGCCTCCAAAAACACAGATCATGGCCGAATCTGCTGCGCAGCCGGCCAGGACAGAACAGGAGGCGCAAACATATCGCCAGATAGCTGCCGACCACATTGACATTCTGAGCCGCATCAATGGACAGCTTCCAAAGCTGCTGGCCTACTTCGCAGCTGCGATCAGCCAGCTCACAAACAACCCAGTCGAGACTTCAGACCAGAAAGACAAGCCAGATACGCCTCAGGCACGTCAGCAAGCGCTATGGGTCATGACCATCTATGTGGGCGCATGTATCAAGCAGATTCGAGAAGAGCTGGTTGACCAGATCAACGACCTCGAACGCTACCGAGTCATCCCGGCCAAACATCCAAAATACAGCGCTTTGCCAGGCGAGGCACAGGCTGGTAAGGTGCCCGATTCCGAGGCTGGCGTCAAGCATGGCGGCTATGGTGACTTCGATGTGGGTGTGTTGAATGCAAGGGCAGCCTCGGGCCATATTGGTGGTGAAGACATGCTGGACAGAGTCAAGGCCATGGTAGAGGACCTCATCAGGAAGAGCAGTGCCGAAACAAATGGGGAGAGTATGGCCGTGGACTGAAGGAACATGAGCCTGCCTTGACACGCCAACATGCCGCCCTTCGACATATTGTTGGAAGCACCTTCGCAGTCAAGGACAAACGATGCGATAATGGTAGTTTAAATCCACTCAGTTCCCACACAGATATCAAGCATACTAAAAAGCACTGCATCTCCATACCGAGATATACCGCCCACGCAGCTCTGAGCACAAGTCGTGCTCATTTGGCATATCGAAGAAGTCAACTTCGCAGGTGGTCGCGCAGCACTTCCGACCTGTATTTAGTTGCAATATGCGGTACAGAGCCTGGGAGGCTTCGTTCAATACACGAACTTCTAGTTCTTGAAAATACAATATGATCCTCAGCTCAAGCTTGGCTCCTAGCTTCTAGTGCGCGACGCATTGTTCTTATATCGTCTGGCGTCGTTCGACAACATCCTCCTATTAACCTTGCTCCAGAATCCTCCCATTCCACAGTCTTCTTCGCCAACGTTGAGCCCTCCGTCTTCTTCCCTTCCCATTCTCTTGCTTTGGCATTCCACTGTTCGCCCGAATTTGGATATACAACCAGCGTCCCCCTCTTCACCAGCGACTTGAAATTCCTTAATGCATCTACCGCAACATTATCCGGTACACAATTGAATCCCAAAGCAAACACCTGCTCCACTCCCTCAAAAAGCGCCGCAATGTCCGCAAGCGGCGTCCCATCACTAATATGCCCTCCATCCTTCAAAGTAAACGCAAACCACGCCTCCGTCTCTGGAAACTCTGTCACCAACAACTCAATCAACGCCTCCGTCTCCCCCTTCTGAGGAATCGTCTCGCACGCTAAAACATCCACACCTGCCTCTATAAGCGCCTGAATCCGCCCTCGATGAAAGTCCTTAAGCCCCTCTTTCGACACTACATAGTCCCCCCGGTACTCTGACCCATCCGCCAAAAGCGTGCCATACGGCCCCACGCTCCCCGCCACAAACAACTTGCTGCGAATCGAGGCTTCGTACTCTGCTTCCGTGGCGCCGCCTTGCTCGCCAGAGAGAGCGGGCACCCAGCCTACTTGCTCGGCGACGTACGCATTTCGCGCCTCGTTGGCGAGTTCCACGCTCTTTCGCACGATGGCTTTTGCGTCACTGTCGTTCAGGTGGAGATGCTTGGTTAGGCCGGGGACGGAGGCCTGGTACGATGCTGTGATAGCAACGTTGGCGCCTGCGCGAAAGTAGTCGAGGTGTGTTTGTTTGATGAGCGCAGGTTGGTCGAGCAGGATGGAGGCGGACCAGAGGGCACTGCTGATATCTGCGCCGAGCGTTTCGAGGTATGTTGCTAGGGCGCCGTCGAGGATGATGGGGGTGTTGTTTTCGAGGGCCGTAGAGAGTTTACTGGGGGGGTGGGGTTGGTTTGGCATGATTGTGATTTTGTTTCGGGTGTTGAAATTAAGGCTTTGATATCTGCGTGAAATTCGATACGCGTATGTAGCAAATGGCTTCAATTTTACGTTTATGTTGTATAGGTCAACAAATAGAAGAATCTTACCGGGTTCCGATAAACGGAGCCGACGCCGAAGCCAGATAATCACGACAGCGCTTGGCCTGTCGTCTAGAAATTCCCTTTTATGGTAAGCCTCGCTAGTATTTTGCGTCCTGTAGAACGTCAAGCATTGCAGGGCTGGTCGGATTGCACTATGGTGGATAATTGGAGACTGCGAGGGCAAGCGTTCGTCGCGCGAGCTAGTCTGTGCGCACGACCAGAGCGCCATATGAAGGCGCCCATGGTACTGTCAACATACCTTCGACACGAATTTTCACCGTCAAATGTCTAGTATGCTTGAAGTTGCTCACAATTGCAACTTTTGTCGTGTTACACAAATGAAAGGAGCATGGGCACTACCTAGTACTTGAGGCATAGTTACAAACCTTCGGCATCAAAGCGACAGCAATTGCATCGGGATATTATAAAACCGGGTGTCCTGATATCAGATCGAGAGGTTGAGTAAACCGAATAGTGGATATGACGACGTTCGACAAGGCATCCGGTGTAGTCTACACCGAGAGCACATCCGCCCAAGTCAAGTCTATGGTCCCCACCTGGATGTCGCAAGCCCGAGGCAAACGCAACAAGAAATTAACATTGAAAAGCCGGGGCAAGGGTTGCTCCAGTCTAAAAGAGATGGCACTACGCACATGTGAGTGGAATTCCGAGCTCTTCTTGCCCGAGACATTACAATGGGCTGGATGGCACTACGCCTCTCAGATCTACAAACGAGTTGTCCACAAGTAAGGCGGCCCCTATAATAACCTTATCCACCATCTAACGATCTATAGTGACACATTATCATTCAACACCTGGAACATCTTCCTCGACGCCTTCCCCGACGAAATGGAGTCCCAAGAATTCCACATCTACCAGGCAGGCAAATGGTCATACGACCCTACCGACCTCCCCTCCGTCGTCAAACGCCTGAGCAACCTCAACACCTCCTTCCTCGCCTTCCTTTGTATCCGAAACTTCAGCCTAACCCTCGACCACCTCGTCTCCCTCCTCGACATCCCCACCCTCGCAGTCCTACTTCTAGAACAAGCGCGTCCCGGCGGCACATCCGCCATCGGAGACATGCACTTCAAAAGCTGGGTCCGCGCCGCAAACACAAAGGCCTCTCTACGCAAGCTCCAAATCCTCGTCCTATGCAACTTCGGCATTAATCGCAAATCCGTCCTGGACGGCGTCGCAGCGCTCCCTTCGCTCTCGCTCGTCGGGCTGCAAAATTTCAAGACGGGGAGTATAGGAGGCAAGTCTCCGCATGCGTATGGGGACTGGAAGTTCATGTGTCCTGATGAGTAAGTTGCCCCTCTTCGATAGCCCAACTTCCTAACGACGATATTGTAGAATGGACAAGACCGGATGTTCCGGCATCCGCACTGACCCCTACCATATCTGGATCGCCTCGTACCTATCAAGTGCGCAAAAAATGCAGCGATTGAAGAGCTTGCTGGAGGAAAATGCACGGCTGGATCCTGTTGCGTCGTCAGGTGTCAATGAGCGCTCGGTTTCCGTGACGTATGGGGGGTGGGCGAATTGGAGCATACATGAATGTACGTCTTGGTACACGCGGGATGTTAATAATTTAGCGCCAAAGGAGAAGGCGGAGACTGCAGTGCAGACTGGGAGCGAGGCGGGGTCGAAAGATGGAGGAGGAGGCGCGAGTAAGAAGAGGAAGATTCGGATGGGAAAGCACATTGATGTTGGGTCTCTTCTTGGGGCATTTAGATGAGGAAAGGTGTGATGGATTATGATATTTACGGTAGATCGAGGGTTGAGATCTTAGTGGGCCCCGGGGATTGGCAGAGCCCTTGTTTGGGCATCAAATAGTTGCGTGTTTGCTATGCATGATAGGTGAATCCGAATGGATGAGAATGGATACTCTAACTTATGAGAGCATGATTTATATCTTTTCAAAGGACATCATACGCTTGTCATATTTGTATAACCACGCTGTCCCGAGGTCGTTTTGCCATCAAGGCCTCCACAGTGTCTTCCTGGCGGATTCATCGCTCTTGAAATACCAGTTCATCTATGCGTTTCCTTCTTTAAAACAAATTATAATGGAAACTTAGGATTATTATCACGGCGTCACAAACGGGAAGTTCGAGAATGCGCAACGTGGTAGATGTTGTGATGTCGAAAGATCTGCCTGGCTCAAGATTTGGTATCCTACGATTGTTCCAACTACCAAGTTGTCCAACGATAAACACAAATCACGGCGAAATTCTTAAACTAGTACCGCTACATATGGCGAAGCTTTACAGAGCTAAGGAGTTGCTTTTAATGAAGCTTCGTCCACCGCTTGTCTGTCTCTCGCCGTAGAGCCGTCAAGGTTGCATAGCGTGTATTTCCCCTGATCGGCACTTGCTGCTATCTTGTATGCCTGGCTCTCAGCTGTTCCGGGAATGACATGGTACACAACTTGCCCTGGTCGGTATTTGTTTCTCTGTTCAGTGTGTCAAGAAGCCCTTGGAGAATGTGACTTTGTTGGTATATATGAATGAATTGGGTTCAAATCCTCGTGTTAGCCATGCTGCTGCTTGTGCAGAAACAAGAGTTGCACGAGAGTTACATGGAGAAGATGGAGAAGAAATTTGGGTGCAGCTTACTACAGCATATTTGTCTACATGTGGGTGACCGCCGTCCGTGTCAAATGTAATATCAGGGCTCGCAGGACTACATATAAATTTAGTAGGAATTGCTGGAGGGCTGTAGATAGCTAACCGTTTTGTATTCTCCATGATGTGTTTTAGTACGGATACGATCTATCCTTTGTAGCCCAGATGGGTAGCTCGGTGCACTGAAATTTTTGGTTATGATTTGGGAGATTTCGACACAGCCTCCGGTAAGGATGAATGCGCGAAAAGCTAAATATCTGTCAGCGTAGGTAGCGTCTATGCAGTCGCTTCACCGGAACCCCGCTTCTACACAAAGAACCAATTACAACTCGCTAGCCGTAATCTGCCTGCTCTCTGACAATATGCAGCTAAGAGTGGATACACACCGGAATTCCTGTGGGATTCAGGAAATCATAGAAATGGAAAATGGTACAACGCATGAGCGGCTCGTTAGTTGATATGAGGTCCATCGGTCTTGACAGTCAGATTATGCAATGAAACATGGCATCTTATATCACCAGACTACTTGTGCGCCATGCAAGCCATAATTGTGAGATGCAAAGTAAACAAGGCAAGCATATCAATAGACACGCTGAAGGGAGTCTGACAAATCACAGTGGAAGATTATCGAGCCGGATACCCACAATTCTCAGCTTTACTTGCTTCTCATGAACCATTTCAGATCTACCGTCGTTTCACTCGTGTGCGCTCACGTCTTTTGTTACTTAAACAAGACAAGATATCCGCATTGGAACAGCAACTTGGCAGAATAGATGCGAATGAGTCTTCGACTTTATTTCTTGGGAGTAGCCGGGACGACAGAAATGCTGAACGCGCTAGGACGTTATTAGAGCTGGGATGAAACAGAATATTTGACGCATATTCATGATTTAAGAAGCCTAGTACGATCTCAGGATAATACGGTGGATCGGTTAGAGGCCTCGATCGAGAGGGTGCTTGCGCGACTATCCCAGAAGTGGCAGAAGGTATGTTGCAAATCTAGCTTAGGCATAGTACATCAACTAACGGGTAGGCTTGCGATAGAATATCTTTAACAACCAGTCCAGGAACCAGCATGTATTCATTCCCAAAACTTACATCGTCGGGCTGATAGCTAGAGTCCTCATTGTGGTACTCATCTTCGCCATGATAGGAATGCCAATTACTATTTGTGTGTTCCTAAATAGCTTAACTGCACGGATATCTGTTATCGTGGCAGCAGTTATTATATTCTTGATAGCTGTTTCTACTTTTGTCACACAAAAGACACATGAGCTGATACTAGCGGCGGCTACGTAAGTTGATGACCCTATCTTTCATAAAGCCTATCACTACATTTCAGGAAACTAAAACACGTATAGGTACACCACAATACTTGTAGTATTTATATCAGAAACTCGCGAAGTGAGCTGATATTCAAATGTCTATATAGGCATAGACGAAAATGCATTTTCCTTTTCCGGTGCGGGCGAAAAAATAAAGGGTCGTCATGCGCCAAAGACGGTTCGAATTAGAGAAAACTTTCTGGAAGTCTGGGAACGATGCGGGGTATCTTGGCGGGATAAGATTGTATCAAGAATGCATATAATCATCAGCGCCAAAGTAGGGGCAGGTTAAGCTCTAAACACTGAAGTATTCCTAACAGGCCTCGTTCCTCGTTCATAGGGAAACAAATACCAAATAGCATTTAACAACTGAATGCCATCAAGGCTGAGTGCAAGCAGTAATTCCAAAACAAAAGGTAATCCCGGAGCACAGGTTATTCAAGCTATATAACCCTTCCAGTCTCTCATCAGCCACGAATTCATTGGATATGTGTTCTGACGCGGAACGTGATGGCCGCCCATGACTCGGACCCAGTATCCCAGACTGCACTTCTCCTTCCAGCATCTTTCGTCTCCGTGCGCGGCGTAAGAAGTTCTGGTAGCTCCAGCACCGCAAACGAAGTTGGCCGTTCTGTCACAAACACCTTGATGATTTCATCAAAACTCCGTAAATTGCTATCCCTGGCTTCATCCGACACTACCATCTTGATAGTCTTTTTCCACGTTCTCGTAGCACCAGGTGTGGCGTTCTTTGGCGGGATGACTTCATGGTTTGCACTGAGCATATTCTCAACTTCGTATTCGTAGCCTAGGCAATAGAGGTAGATGTAGAGCAGGGGGCCGTAAAGATCGTTGTGGTTGGTAAAATGTAGTTGGAGTTTCTCGCCCTCCGTCACCCCGATTATGCATCGTTTGTGAGAAGGCTGTTGCGAAGACTGGCCCTGTTGGGTGCAGTCTGGCTGGTAGACCTCACCGCGGCTGTTGACGATTCGTACATCGAAAGATTGGTTGAATGCTGATAATATCTGAGACTGGTTTGTGTTGATGAGATCCCTGACTATGGAGTATTTGCACAAGTGATCCATAATACTTAATATGTGCTGCACATCTTCTTTGTTGAATGTTGTGGTGATCGGTATCGGAATAAGGCGACCAGAAGCTCCGTCTTGAATTTCAATTATGCCTTGGCCGTTATTGGTAACACATAAACCAGGGCCTAGAAATCCTTGTGCTTCGTTTCGATGACTTCTTGCTTGTTTCGCTCGCAATTCTGTTTCTAGTGATCTTGCAGTTTGCCCAGCCAGCTGGACTTGTATAGGGTACTTTGCAAGAGCGGTACCGCTCGGTAACTCTGCCATCCAGCCTGTCTCTGGTCGATGTGTTGTACAGCTCGCAACCACTATCTCCGAAGTTAGAGCACCCACAGCGGTGACTCTAGCAGTCGTGGCTTCTGAATCCGACGTAGTACCTAAAGGTCTCAAAACGAATTCGTCTGCCATGTCTATCCCATGGGCTTGGCCAGCTTCGAGCTGAATGGTTCTATCTGGCCTGACTACTATCGATATCGAGTTCGGCGGAACCTGGTTATTCCCTAGCCCAAAAAAGCTTGACTTCAAGTTCCCACATACCATTGGGGTTTGCTTCACATGTCCTTTAGCCCAGGCTTCCAGAAAGCGAGCGCGCAGATGGTGGTAGATCTGTCTTTGGTCTCCTTCGGCTTCACCAAGCTTTGAAAATGTTCTCAGCAAAAAATAAGACAGTGCTCCATGCCTATCTCCGGTCGCGTTGACGGTGAGCTCCCTGGCCACTTCACTGGGTCCATACGCGGTCAGAACGGTGAAACTATCCGGGTTGACAAGCCAGTTTGGGCGCATAGAAGCTTTGCGATACTGTGGAACGTGCCCGGAGCCGTCAAGTTCCGTAATCTGATGGTATTCTTCAGGGTACCGTTCGTCTACGCTGGGGTCATAGTCCATGAACCGAACAGAATTGTCTTTCCTAGCAACCCCACCCGAGAAGCAACAGTCTAAAACGAGCGTTACTATGATCTCCTTGTCAACCATCTTCTTGATCATGTTTGCTAAAGTTAAGCCACTCAGGTAGCGGATTTCTTTCTGGTTTGGAGCCAGGAGGAGTACCAACGCCAGGTCTCGCGTGACCCGATTTGTCACCCCGTCAACTCGCTCAGCTGTAGTCCCATGACCAGAAAAATGAATGTAAAAAAAGTCACCAGCCTGACCCTGGTTCGTGGTGTTGTGCAAGCAGGCGCAAATATTATCATATGTTGGCCATGAGCTGGATGTTATTGTCAAACTATTAGGTCTGGTGGGCTTGTCTATGTCAGACGTGAACTTGTGGATCTCAACACTGTTTTGAATTTCTCTAAATTTCTTCTCAATGGCTTCGACATCGTGCACGCAACCTTTCGGGGGCTGCTCAAAGTACCCGTTGACCCCGATTAGTATAGCGAAGCGCGTCATGTTGACTGACAGTGTGTATCTTCCAGTTGAGGTCTTTGTCAATGCTAATTTAGGCAGTGTATCACCATTAATTTAATCGTTGCTGGGAGTATAAAAGTCAATACCAGGTCTGTTGCCTTGTGGGGTGCAGCTGCTCAAGGATGATGCGGGGTGTTTGTCAATCATCACGAATACCTAGCTACTGCATAAGCAGAAGACATACGAAACTCTGCGTATTCAATGAATTTGCTTTAAAGTACATCGACTTGACATTTGGCGGCTTGGGGAAATGGATGCATATGTACATGTCTTTGAAAGTCGCCGCTAGAGTCAAATAGAGCATTGATTTTTGTTAGACTGAATTGAAGCCGACCCAAAGATCAGGAAGTATTTAACCTTCTACAGTTTAAACGATAATTTTAGACGCGCCTTTCGGAGCGGAATCAAAGTCCCCGATATTTTGCTAGCAGATCTAGCGCTTGAAGCTACTAGTAGTACTTGTTTTTGATTCTAGTCAAGGAAGATATAGTGAGTTAAGATAATACAGAAGCGGATATACCAGCAGGTAGGAGGAAGGTGGGTTCAGGAGTATACTATTGGCGAATAATTGGCCGATTATTAGTCTTATTAGGTACAATTATTATCTTCTTTTGGAAAGGATACTCTCAGTTTGGAATATACTAAAGGAAATAGCGGAGCTATATACATCCTTGAAAAAGACTAGTATATAGCCGGTGAAGATATTTTATAGGTTGATAGAGCACAGTTTATAGCCTGCATAGTGTTACATTATCCTGCATTTGCCTTCGAGGGCATTGGCGGCGCGGAAGCGGACTCTGAGTGCGTCGAACGGTGCGGCGCTAACAGATAACATGGCCCTACTATCGGACCGCATGAATGTGGTTGATGGAGAAGGTAGAAGGTATGTGCGTTTCGTTGAGTGGAACGAGGGTTCGTGGAGTGGAGCGAGAACGGGCGTCAGTTACTGGCGCCTTGTTGGGTTGTTGCGCAACATCAGAGACGGGGTCTTCCGGGCTTCGGTGCGAGGCAAAGCTCCAGCGCGAATACTGGAGCTAACGATTATTGTATGACATGGAGGATAACTGGGGATTATGAACGCATCTGCATGCTTTTCGTTGTTGTTCCTAGGCGGGGCGCGTGGTTGTGGCATAAGCATCGTGCGCAGGGCCAAGCTCCGACTCTCTTCGCAACAGCAGTGAGACTGCTAAATATAGCTATGCTCCATTACCCTTAACTACAGTAGTCAAAAAAGTAACCGAAAAGAGCTTTGAAAATTCGAACCTTGGCTTCCTGACCTATGATATAGGCACCAACACGGACAACCAAAGTCAGCAAATCCGAGACAGTGCTCTTAGCTGCGGTTCCAGCCCCCGTCCGCCAACGCGGCCTATTCACATTGTTCAGGTTTGGAGAGAAAACGAAACACCCAGTCGCAGTCGATAGGGACACTAGAAACAGAAAGGATAGACGACATTGAATACGTAATCCAAACTTCACGAGATGCAGTTGATGAGGCTCCCGATGATCTCGCGCGAGCAGAATGGTTGAACGCCCTTGCAGTTGGACTTACAGACCGGTATTCAGAAACAAGAGAGTTAGCTGACCTTGATGAAGCAATTGAAGTTAGTCGAGAAGCTATCCAAATAGACCCGGAGAGTGAGGGCCTCGCTGAGTGGATGAGTAGGCTTGGATCAAGACTCAACGATCGTTATATAGACACGGGAGAGATAGCTGATCTCAACGAAGCAATTCAAGTTACCCAAGAAGCTATTGATGTAGATCCGGAACATGAAAATCTAGTAGACTGGATGATAGACCTAGGAGATGGACTTGGCAACCGATATTTAGAGATGAGAGATAAGGCAGACCTCGACGAAGCAATTACGCTCACACGACAAGCCATCAACATCGGTCCTGAGAGCCCAGAGTGGCTGTATGACCTTGGAACTAGACTTAATGACCGGTATATGGCGACGCAAGCACTGGTAGACCTTGATGAAAGCATCCAATTCAGGCGCAAAGCTATCGACGCAAGTGCGGCAAACCCAAACCCTGAGTGGATGACCAGGCTGGCAGCTGGACTAGACGAGAGGCATGCAAAGAAAAATTCTGAAGCCAACTTGAACGAAGCGATCGAAGTTGGACAGAAGGCTATTGACATGGAGTCGAACATCTCGGAGTGGTTGGACGCACAAGGAACCAGACTTGTCGAGCGATACCACCAAACAAGAGAAATCACTGATCTCAACCAGGCAATTGAACTGGGTAGGCAGGCTATTGCAACAGATATAGACAGTCCAGATCGAGCGGTGTGGTTGAATAATCTCGGAATATGGCTGGGCGATCGATATTACAGGAATGAGGCGATCAACGATCTTAAAGAAGCAGTGAGTTTTACAGGAGAGAGTATTAAGGCAATGCCGGGAAATTTGGATTGGGCCACGACCTTAGATACTCTCGAAGCTGAACTCCGCGATCGGCAATCTGAACCTGAACCACGAGTAGTGCCTGATCTCGACCAAATGATTAAGGACGCACAAGACTCTGTCCGTGCAAATGCTGATCACTCAAAGCGAATTCAATTACTGAGTAACCTAGGGGACCTTCTTGGAGACAGATATTCAAGAACAGGAGCATTATCTGACCTCAAGGAATTGATACAAGTAACAAGGGAAGCAATACAGGTGGATGTAGATAACTCGGAGTGGGCGGTACGGTTAGGCAAACTTGAAGTTGAACTGCGTGACTGAAGCTTCTCGGGATCGAAGATTTCAGTCGATGCTGACGATGCAATTGCCGGTTATCGTACGCTACTTGCAGAGTGGTCGAGCGATCTTGGTGCTGCGCTCCGAGCCAGACACGAGGCAGAAGGAAGAATAGAGGACCTTGATGAAGCAATTAAAGTAACAAAACAAGCCAAGCAGGCGGTATCAACCGACTCCATCCACGCAAGCATCTTGAACAATTATGGGCTCTTGCTTAGGGACGGATATTTGCGATTGGATACAATACCTGATCTTGAGGAGGCAATTCAACTTACACAGTCAGCTATTGATAGGGGCCCAAGGAGCCCAAACCTATCAAATTGGTACAACAGCCTTGCTGCCGCCTTGGGTGATCGATATCAAGAAATAGGAGCACTTGTTGACCTTGAAGAGTCAATACAAATGGCTCGAAAGGCCATTGATGAAATTCACGATAATGATTTCGAAAAGGCACGAGTACGTGGCAATCTTGGAGTACGTCTCGGTGAACGATATGAGAGAACGCGGAGAATAGATGATCTTGAAGAAGCAATCTAGGTTACGCGGGAAGCAATCGCCACGACTCTAGATCGCCAATATGACCGAGCCATACTTTTGGGAAATCTTGGAATAAGGCTTCAGGATAGGTATATAAGAAACAAGGCTGTGGCAATGACAGAAGCAATGGCCGACCTCGAAGAGGCGATAAAGGTCACAAGAGAAGCTATCGAGCTCATTCCAGGTGACCCAGGTCAGGCATTATGGCTGGATAGTCTTGGGGTGAGACTCAGCGATCGATATCTCGCAAAAAAAAGCATGCCTGATCTCGAGGAGGCAATCCGTGTCGCACGGGAAGCGGTTGTCGCGACTCCCCATAATCACCCACTAAGAGCAAGGAGAGCGCAGAATCTTGGATACAACTTATTTGTCAGATATCTGGTAAACGGGGTAGCTATTGACCTTGAAGAAGCCTTTGAGTGCGTACAGGCTGCTCTACGCCATCCCAGCGCGAATTTCTCAACTCGGATATTCGCCGGCGAAGCCCTTCTACGCATTTGCGCAGAAAAGTCGGATTGGCAACGAGCTTGCGAGAATGCAAGCATGGCAGTTTCGCTAGTGGCCAAGTTGTCCTCGCGATCACTAGAACAATCTGATAAGCAACACAGAATCAGCCAAATTGCTGGCTTGGCTCGTGACGCAACTGCGGCAGCTCTGAATGCCGGCAAGACGCCGCTCTTCGCTCTTGGTTTACTTGAGCAAGGCCGTGGCGTGCTCGCAACCTCTCTTGAAGAGGCACGTATGGATGTTTCGGAACTATATGCCACATATCCAGAGCTAGGGGAGCAATTCGGCGACCTGCGCAAGGAGTTGGAGCGGCCTGTCACTATGACAACTTCAATCGTGGGCGATGATAGAACATCAGGAGCAAATGCTCGAGTCACCCCACGTTCTAGTGCAGACCAGGAGCTTGATGAATTGATACTTGAGATACGAAGGCGAGATAAAAGACGATCAACTTCTCGACGAAAGCATCCATTTAATTAGCGCCTGTCAATTAGCGGGCTTCCGCCACGTTGTAGGCACTCTATGGGAGGTCAATGATGAACTATGTGTCGACATGGCTAGGCTCACGTATGCAGAAATGAGGGATAGTGGCATGACTGATGTTGCGGTGTGTCGAGGACTCCATAAAGCTACCAGGACGCTTCGGGATCGTTGGCGGAATGACGCTGCAATATCAGCTCGTACAGCGGCGCCATCTGGTGGCAAAGGGCAAGCAGCAAAAAACACTAGCCGAAAAAAACGCGATTCCAGAATTAAGAGAAAGGCTGTCGTAGTAGACTCAGACGATGAGGACGACAGAGATTTGCTGTGGGTCCCATATGTCCATTTCGGTGTATAATCACGACTTGTTTTCACTCTCCTCCAGGCTATTTCTTTGTCTATCGATTCTTTACTTTGGATGTTGAAGGATATTTAGCTTATTTGATATATCCCGCGCTTTGAGATGAATGGGTATATCTATGCTCCGGATGTCAAATGCTGTATTCGCAACATAATTTTTTAGCCATATATTTCTAATATGAAACTGTCTCGTGTGAATGATCAAAGGGTCCAATTCCACGACCGTTCAGGTGAGATGCACTTTGGCCTAGAATACTATGAGCAACAACCGGATAATTAGACTTCCCAAATTATTCGGTCTTTCTGTTATCTGTGAATACCTTACCTCCGAATTGATGTCTTAATGCTTGTATGCTAGGCGTCCAGTCTACCTTTTAATCCATTGCCCCTTGAATACACTTTAGTCTTAGCGGCCCACATTGAGAGGATGCAAAAGGGCGCACATATGCTTTGAGCATGATCTTATTCGAACAGCATGTCACACACATATAGCCACAATTTCGGTTAGTAACTAACAGTATGAGTCACAGAGCCACGTCAGTATGATCCATCCCATGTGTTTAAATTATGTTTATTACATATACGGCAAAGTAAAAGCTCCACCTAGACAAGATAGAAGAAATCGAATAAGAGTGTCGAACACTCAAATCCCACCATAACCCCAACCTTCCACACACTCTCTAACCCGCCATCCATCCAATCTCGCCCACTATGGCCCTTCTCCACGCAACAATCCACATCCCCGACAAATCAAACTACTCTACCCACCGCCTGCTCACCCTCCCCCAGCACCACCCTTCCCCCCCTTCCCCCCTCATCCCTCCGCCTCCGCTCCAAAATCTTAAGCCTGACAACAAACAACCTCACCTACGCGCGCCGCGGCCACATCATGGGCTGGTACGATGTCTACCCCTTGCCCTCACACACGCCGGCGCCATACAACGACAGCGCACGGTACGGCCGCATTGCCGCATGGGGCTACGCAGACGTTGTCGAATCGAGCATGCCGGGTATCAAGCCCGGCCAAACGGTGTTTGGGTTTGTGCCGGTGGGGACAGGCGTTGAAATGATTCGCGTGAACGGCGTGGACCATGGTGGGGAGGTTGCTGCGGGCCAGATTGTTGCGGTGGATGGGCACCGGCAGCATCTCTGGACGTTGTATAATCGATACCGGGTCTGTAGCGCGTTGTGTGAGGAAGATTGGGAGTCGCGGGGCTGGGATGCGTTGTTTTTACCGGCGTTTATGACGGCGCATGGGTTGAACGCGTGTGCGTTTTCCTGGGTTGAGGGGGCGAGGATTCATCCTTCTAGGATAGGGACTTGGACAGAGGAATGTGCTGATTTGCGTAGTTCCGCGGTCGTGGTTTTGAATGCGTCGAGTAAGACTGGCATGGCGTTTGCGTATACATTGCGGAGAAATCGGCCGAACGAACACGGGCCAGGGATGATTGTTGGAGTTGGATCGCCAACGTCGGCAAAAACAATTAAAGAGAGCGGGTTGCATGATATGGTTGTTAAGAATAGTGATGCTGTTGAGACGCGTTCGCTCATCGAAGCGTCAGGTTTGCGCCGTGTGATTCTTTTAGACTTTGGCGCGCGCGTGGGAGCGGCGGGGACGTGGAAAAAGAGATTTTTCTTGTCTAATATGGGATTGACGATGGTGACGGTGGGCGGCGAGGTCAAGGTGCAGGAGCCAGAGGCGGAAAGGAAAAGATATGGGGATGGGATACCGTTAAATCTTGTCAGCGCAAATGCACTCAGAGAGAAAGCATTTGAGGTTGGTGGGCAGAAATATTTTGAGGATGTACTAAACGCATTCGAGAGATTCAGGGCGGAGATAGTAGGTATGAAGCTGCAGTGGGGAGACGGGATGGACAGCTGGGAAAAGGGGTGGGAAGGGCTTTGTAGGGATGAAGTCAGGGCCGATACAGGGTTAGCGTATCGTATTTAGGCATAGAATACATAAGACGCAAGTATCTATATAAATCGGAGGTGAATATGAAATGATATCAGAAGTCTTGGATGGAAAAGAATCAGAAAAAGCTTACAACAGTACTTATGGTGCAAGTTATATAAAACGATAGGAATAAATTTCGCTTGGCTACACGCTGCTGAGATACTCTAGGGCACTTTGATCCCTCTCCAGTATGAGACAGACTTTAAATAGTTGTAAACGCGTTGATGAGGCGTTTTAGTCTCAATGGAACGATGATACCGATCTCCTTCTACCTTTAAAGCAAAGAGCTTTAAGGTGCAAAGGAGTTCAGGCAAGGTAAGGAACGGAACAAAATAATAAGTTCAATTACATTTGACTCAATGGAAAGGCGGTAGTTTCGAAAAAAATGGATCAATTGCAAATATTCATAGATCGATCGTGATTGCCATCAAGGCTAGAGAAAGGGAATGGATGAACAAGTATTGCATGACTGCGCTGAGCCTGCATGCGCAAATTGCCGTGGTATATACCGAAAAGTATAACCTCATCTCTTGCTCCACAAGCCCTGTTGTGTTTCACGGATGCGTCTCTCTTGTTCTTTGATCATCTCTTCAGTTTGGCCATGGCCATTTCCTCGGCTGTCAATTTCCATGGGATCTTCATCTGCTGGTTGTGGGATATTTGCAGGCGGAGCGCCCCGTCGTGGTTCGTTTGACCTCACGCCATCCATCATACCAGCAGCACCACCGGCTCGTAGTTGATTGATTGCACGAATGGTATCAATTGCTGCATGCAGTGTTCGTCTGGCGTTGAAATTCTTCTTGATAGTCGGCAGTAGATCCTCCTCGCCCTCACCTGGTCTTGCAAGGTCGGCAACCCATGGGTGAGAAAGCGCTTCGTGGGCGGTCATGCGTGATGCAGGATCAATTGTAAGACACCTGCGGATAAACTCACGAGCTGTGAGTGAAACGCCACGCCAGTACTCAAGAGGTGTAAAGGAATAATCTGCCCCAAGAATAGCGTGCATTTCTTCGATATTCGAGTCTCGGTCGAATGGTGTGTAGCCGCAAAGCAAAAAGTAGGTAATTACACCAATAGCCCAAATATCACTGCTATGAGCATTAGAAGCGTTCCCGCTGGGGCTATGTGGAAGAACTTACACGGGCTTGCCATGGCCTGTTTTCCTGAAGATCTCAGGCGCCATATATCCTGGCGTTCCACATGTTGTTGTGAGAACGTGGAATTGCTCCTCGTCCATGATGCGAGATAAGCCAAAATCGGCGATAAGAAGATCGGCATTGTCTTCTGGTGTCCGGAACAAGAGGTTCTCGGGCTTCAAGTCGCGATGTACAATACCATGGTCGTGTAAATATGCGACAGCAGATAGCGTCGCACGCATCAGATCGGCAGCATCAGACTCATAGTAGTTACCCTTGCGGCAAATTCGATCAAATAGCTCGCCCCCAAGCGCGAGATCAGTTACAAGGTAGACTGCATGCAGCATTAGCTATGCGCTCGGCGGCTAGCCTTGGTGTAGCATACGATTGTTCATGGTCTCGAAGTAGTCGACCAGGGTGAGAATGTTCCTATGGCCCATAGAGACCCTCTTCAAGACGGCAATCTCATTTCTGACCTTGAATATGTCAGCCTAGCTTGGGAATGGCAACGCAAGGTTCACAAACCATGTGCTCCCGACCAGCCATAAGTCGCTTGTTGATGACCTTGGCAGCATAATACCGGCCTGTATCAATATGCACGCACTCCTTGACGACCGAGTAGCTGCCTGCCCCCAGCGTCTTCCCTGTCTTGTATCGGCACGGTTGTACTTGGGCTTGGGCTTGTGGTGTGTGTGCCCCAGATCCCCCGTTTGAGGCCATTATGAGTTTAGGATCGGCTTAGCAAAAGCACAGCAATGCGCCAGCCTCGTGTGCGACAATAAAAAACTTCTTTTATAGTCCTAGGCACGTGCAGCGATATCGTAGGGTATTGAGGATTCACAATTCGAAACTCAAAACTGTCAATCAGACGTTGGTGGTACAGATGCGAAAGATGCGGCGATCAGTTCAAAGTGTAAGCTGATTCCTTATCGGGCACAGATACATGCGAGGTGGCAGATGAAGCTCACTCAGCTTTCTGATCGAACGATAGCCCCTCACTGGTCGAAGTTGGGGGCTGGACGAAGGCACGTCGAGTGGTGGAAAGTGTGATACAGTTTGTGTAATGTATACGCAGAGGAGAGCGAGACTAAAGTATACAATAGTTGTCCCGATAGATAGTGATCTGAGTTTGGAGGACGACTCTTGCTGGAGGGGTTGTCACTGGCGCCGGTGAAGGATCCCTGTTACCCGCCGATCGCTGATTGGCTTTGTTGCGGGGACGTGGGGCAGCAATGCAGGGCAGCTGAAAATGGCCATTTTGAGATGCTTGAGATGCATGAGACGCAAACAAGTCGCCACTCTTCACTTCGCACTTTTGACGATTCGACTTCTTTTCTATTTCTATGCATACCTCTAGCCTACGCCATGCTGACAGTTACAGGCGTGGAGCACAGTGTGCCTGTATAGCTTTCAAGAAAGCGCACACGACCTTGAGTGTTACTGCATTCATCCAAGGCTTCATGACTTCACAAGCAAACTGTGTCCATCCATATCCTCCGGCTGTTGGAGGCCCATGGCTGCGAGAATAGTAGGTGCAACATCGCCTAGGACGCCATCCGTCTTCTTCAGACTCCAGGACTTAGGTGCATTCGCCATGACAAATGGCACCTTGTTCGTGGTATGCGATGTTTTAGGTGTGCCCTCCTCCGTCAGCATCTCTTCAGCATTACTGCTAATCGTTAGTCACGTGGCCACAGGTCACTAAGACCATTACTTACCCATGATCTGAAGTGACGTAGAGAATGTACCCGCTCTCCAGACACTGATCGTAGATCCTCTTGATTGCCTTGTCCGTCTCGGCACAAGCTTCTATAGCAGCCTGGTACACGCCTGTGTGGCCAACCATGTCTGGTGGAGCGAAGTTGTTCATCAAGAACTCGAATTTGCCCGTCTGGATCCTCTCACAGAGCTTCTCTGCGACTGCCATAGCACTCATGGCGGGTTGCAGATCATATGTAGCGACCTTGGGGGAGGGAATCATCTCGCGCTCTTCATTCTCAAACTGTTTCTCCACACCACCGTTGAAGAAGAAAGTGACATGGGCGTACTTCTCGGTCTCAGCAACATGGCACTGCTTCACACCCTGCTTTGCCAAAGTCTCTGCAAGTACATCGGTCATCTTCTGGGGTGGGAAGGCAATGGGGAAGGTGTACTTGGGATTGTAAGACGTCATGGTGGTGAGGTGTATATTTTTGGGGTAGGGGAAGTCGGGCTTCGGTGAGCGGTCGACATCACCTAAGAGTTGAGTAACCTCACGAACGCGATCGGAGCGATAGTTGAAGAAGAAGACCGTGTCATCGTCTAGGCGAGTTAGCAGGCCGGACATATAGGTACTCAGAACTCAGCTTACCCTGGATTCTTCGCTCTTTTCCACCCACAATGATGGGCTTTAAGAACTCATCGTTCTCCTTCTTGTCGTATCGTTCCTTGATAGTGGCTATTGGGTCGCTGCTCTCTTCACCTTCGCCAGTCACGAGACCTTTCATGCCAACCTCGACCCTGTCCCACCTCTTGTCACGGTCCATGATATAGTATCGTCCAACCACCGTCGCAATCTTGCCGAGCCCGATATCTTTGGCAGCCTTCAATAGTGTGTCCATATAACCAGCGGCAGACTTAGGGTCCGTGTCTCGGCCATCACCGAAAAAGTGGATATAAGCCTTGGGGACACCCATCTCCTTAGCAACCTTGAGAAGGGCGATCAAGTGATCCATGTGCGAATGCACGCCACCATCGGAGACGAGGCCACAGAAGTGAAGCCTGCCATTGCCGTCCAGTGCTCGTTGGAACGACTTCTTGACATTTTCGACATCCTTGAGCTTATCATTCTTAATGGTCTGACCAATCCGGACCGAGTCCTGCCAGACAACTCGTCCAGCACCAATGTTCAAGTGGCCAACCTCACTGTTGCCCATGAGGCCTTCCGGGAGACCGACGGCGAGGGAAGACGCTTCAAGCTCGGTGAACCCTTGCGCAGTTTCAGATCCTTCTTTTGCGAAGCCGTCCATAGTAGGCGTGTCTGCGGCGAGAATAGCATCGCCATCTTTGCGTGAGTTCTCGGTGGGAATACCCCAGCCGTCAATTACGATAAGCACCGATTTCTGGTCGACCTTGGCCATAATTTTGGAAGTTGCAAAGCCAGAGTAAGCACAAACGAAAGGGACAGAAGAAATCAATTGCAAGGCGGTAAAAGTGGTGATATATGGAGGGGCAGGTTGGAGGGGCTATCGATAAAGCATTTCCACGGCTCACGTCACAATCCTCGCTCAACAACTCAATCAATCCCCTCAGCCATCCATCGCCCGCGGCCGATACTATCGCATTCACGCCACGCGCGAAAAGAAAATCTCCAGTCCGGCGACCCAATTGACGCTCCGCGATTCAGTATTACTCAATCAGCTCTGGTCCCGTGTCCCACGGCGCACCGCCCCTCCTAGTCCAATCAGCCCTGCACTCTGCAGCCCGACGCGTTGCACAGGCGCGTCATCCCGCGTCGGCGAAGCTCAACACCACACAATTATTTTCTTCTGGCATAGACAGCCACGGATATCATGTCTGCCGCCCCGACACCTCACGCCACCGCATCGACACGCGCCTCGCAGCCGCCCACGGGCGCGCCCACGCCGGCTCTGCTTCTCACCGCGCCTACCACCCCAGGCATTCCACCCCCATCAGCCTTCGACGTCCTGCCCGATCTCCACAAACTTCTCAAGCGCCTTCTTGAGTCCTCTGCGCAGCCGCCTGCTGCCACGCCGACCCCCAGCCAGCTATCCGCAGATGGCCCTCTGGAGATCCAGCACGTAGCCACGGCTGCAAACGATATCCGTCTGAAGATCCAAAAGGCCCGACGTGCGGTTTTGGCCTTGCCTGATGTCGATCGAACATGCGAAGACCAGGAAGAAGAAATCGAGGACCTAGAAGCCAGCATCGCACGACTCAAGGCTTCTCTGCGGGAACTGGGCCGGCCACCAGCTGACTCAGACGACCAAGACCAGAGTATGGTGGGCTGATTGACACCTGGACTTCCCCCATTGATGTATTTCAGGCCCCGCGAGCACCGACTGCATGGATGCGCTGGATATGGCTCTTGCAAAGGGAAGCTCGTGGTATGCATCTCCTTCGTTTGGGAGTACACGTATTGAAGCAATTTCAGATCGAGCCTAGTGCACCTTATTAGGAACTTGGGTGTGTAGAATCACCAAACCAACCTCCGCTCGCAGCCTATCCTTCACCATTGGTAGGCGCCAAAGCTTGTTAGATTTCACAACTGTCAACCCGTTGTGTGGAAGGCTGAGACAGTCTGTATCGATACGAGATGCACATTTGGAGCACTTTTGAACAAGCTGGGTACTCCTGTATGGAATATGAAAACACTTGCATTATCTGAGATAGAGTGCACAGTGTACGTGGAAGCGAGGGAAAGACGCAAAACCCGAACTCGGCTTGAAGTTTCGAAGGAAAGAGAATATCCTACGTCGTACTCCACACATCTTGTAAATCACTATCATCGGGCTCAGCCCATTTTGCCCTAGACCAAAACAATACGATCATCATCCATGAAGGCATCCGTCTGCTAGCTAATTTACGGTAGAGCTCCTCAGCAACTAGAGCTTTCAATCCAGGCTTGATTTGAAACAAGTGTTGAGCTGGTTTGATATAGCTCCCCAATTCTGTTGTTGTCTAAGCTCAGCTACACCTAGTTGTCGGACTTTACCAACAACCACCACCAGATCTTGTTCGCAATACAATCTAGCCATCAAAGACAGAATCCTTTTCTATCACCCTATTAACCACAGACAATATTTTTTTTCGGAGATTGACTTGTACGAAGATGCGAACCAGCCACATTTTCATCACGCCCCACTCGACTTAACCACATCTTCTATTCATCCAACAGAAGCTCTACCATTTGGCCCCGATGAAACTATACAATAAAAAGTTCAGCACGTAACAGTTGATGCCAAATACACTTGTGTCCCATACGTGTGCGGCCTTCCTGGAGATGTGCAACTCACTTATATCGAAGGAGAACCGTTCGCCGTTCGTCAGAGTACCCGGATTTTTCTCGGGATGATAGGTTCGCAAGAGGCCGATGCAGATGCACTGTAATACGCTTTACAAGCGTGGTCGTTCCTATATACAACGAAAAAAATTCAGAGCGAAATTCACACCTGTGAGCTCTTTGGCATCAGCCGAGCTGTTCATTGGCCATTATGTCAAGGAGGAGTATCCCAGACAAAACGTGCAGCTCTCAATATACAAGTAGCCAACCCTATTTGAGGGAGCCAAATATATGGTACGTTATAAAACGCCATTTTGAACTCTAGACTAGTCCACTACATATCGTATGCTCATTTCGCATGTTGCATATAAACGGAATCTGTATAATCGAATAGAACTACTCTAGATGTATTGGGGCTTGACGCGCCGGCAACTTAGTGGATCCGAATTTGTAAGCAGCAAGGATGATAATTGTATTGTATTGTATTTTGGGCAAAGCTATCTAAGTTGTAGACTTTGATACAAAGACCAGTGTAACAATTGGTCGGTGGAGAACCGCATGGTGCTACAAAGTGTCATGAGCTTACAGAGTTGAGTCACGATCAGATGTCAAGGTAACGTTGATGTTCGCGAGGAACCGGCGTAGTACAACATCTTTGAAACTTCTTTCGGCTAACGGGTCATAATATCCATCTAAGCGAACTCACGAGAACTAGCTCACAGGTCCGAAAATTGATTTATTTCAGGATGCGATTTTGAGCTTACACACGATTGCCGTAAAATGTTTAATCCTATATAAACTATTTTAATTCTAAATTTAGTAAATTAATTCGATCGGTCGCTTAGCTCAGTTGGTTAGAGCGTGGTGCTAATAACGCCAAGGTCGCGAGTTCGACCCTCGTAGTGACCACTACTCTCGATTGATTTTTTGAACTTTTTTCCTTCACGGGACAAAGATCCATTCATTGTGGCTAGAATGGGACTTGTTTTATTATTAATCCTGAAACTCCTGCCGTTCATTTTACTCTAAGAGCCATCCGTTACGCTGCACGTTTCTGAGACCTAGACTTCGAATCACACATACGAGGATAAAGGGCTGGATTACCGTGTTAATGATTATATATGCCTTGCTCTTCTCACTGAGTTGAAATGCAATCATATAAATCTCATCTTTCCCCTCCTTCACCTCCTTCGCCATCTCATCTTTCTTCGTATTCTTCCTCCTTTCCCCTCCTCATCTAACTCCTCCAGACCCTGATCCGCATTCACATTCCCCTCATACTCTATCTCCATCTTTAACCCATTGCCTAATAATAAAAAGTCGCCACTGCCGTCATAAAGTTAAGCGTAGTACCCATCGACACAAGACTCTTAGCTATGCCCTACAACATTATATGGATGTGGTTGCGGAGGAAAGGCGTTAACATTTATGCCGCTCGTGCTTTAGCTGCCCAGGTGTATTAGCAAGAGCTCACATTAATAGAACTGCGACATGGCTCTCCACCCCACGACACACTCACTTCCATTTTCCTTCCTAAGCCCTAACCTTGCCTGTACCGTGTCAAACCACACCTGGGCAGAGCAAAGAAAACATTGCCCACAAGTCCGAATTCACACAGCACATTAGCTCTGCAAGCACAACTAAGATTGTGAATAGGTAAGAGCAAGGCGGTCAGCACCTGCATGACAACTAGGGTAATTCTGATATCACGCGTGGCACGGAGGGCCTTAAATGCAGCTGCGACCAATGGCGGTTATTTGTTCGCTGGAAGGTATATTCATTGTGAGGGTTTGGACGTTGCATGCACTTAAGACGGAGCCGGGAATGGAGATAGATAGATGTAGTGATTAGCTAGACGAAAGGTGGCGTATTGGGCTTGAGTAGGGCAGTGAGTGTAAATAGAAGTCAAGAGAATAGTGTTGTTATATCGGAACTATGTGGAAAGAAGCCTTGAGTTGACATGAGATGGCAAACTATAGCATGGTATTTGATGTATTCTTGTATACTACCCCGAGTATCTGGGTATCTGTTATCATTCACCCACCATGACTGTCATGTGTTGTAATCCAGGTTCAGGCAGTATTAGCGAGCCAGCCTGATGTTATGCAGGAGTGAATATTACGGGGTTCAAAAATAAAATTGTGCCATTTACTAAAACTAACCAGAGAGCCATGGTTTCATTACAGGCCCTACACAAAATTTCTTACACTCTCCTCTCGAAAAAAATAATTTGCTGGTCACTACGAGGGTCGAACTCGCGACCTTGGCGTTATTAGCACCACGCTCTAACCAACTGAGCTAAGCGACCGTGTCTTATTGGATGATTTGTAAATTATATCATTTATCATTACGTTTCTATACGGCTCAATCCGTCCTGAGGCGAGATAAGGTATCAACATAAGCATGTCGGTCCCAGTATCTACTGGCTTTAATAGTCTGTAGCGAGCTACAGGGCATTCACACGATGGAACGCATCCTGACTAAAGTTTAGCTTTAGCCATACTTGATCTCAAACCCTGATTCGTCAAACCTTGACAGGGATGCCAGCCGTCTTGCAAATGCTCTGTACCTTGCCCCATTCTCTGTACCCACCCCACCTACACTTTCAATTAGGCTCATTGTGCTGCGCCGGAATCAAGTACTCTGCCGAAAGAATTCTAACGCCCTTTGTATAGCTTCGACACACGAGTTTGTGTCTCCCTATGTAGCGCATGACAGGAGTAGATATTGCTTCTTTGGCGATTTCTGGCTGTCTACGCTTGAGCATCACCTCCACCAGCTTAGGCAGCTTAGACCATATCTCCTTCAGCTGAATCTACAGCAGCTCTAGGCTAATCCAATGTGATATACTTACCACTCTGCTCTATATTTACACGGCTTCGGGATTTTGAACAAAGCAAGAAACTGTGTCCAATCTCTCAGAAGCATCCATTTTGCAAAGTTCCAGGAGCTTGAACCATGCCATGGGCCTCTTAAGCTCTCACACCACATGAAGGAGAAACGGAAGATGCAGCGAGTTTCTGTATCTGGATGATCATTGCGAAACATTTTACGCTCGGAAAGACATTTATTTTTTAGCATCTCTCACGCCGCGAATGTATCAATGGCCTACAGGTATATCCACGAGCTATCCTTGATATCAACGAAACATGGCTTCCTAAGATTTTGTCAAACGACGGCGAAGGTAGAAGTTCTGGGTGGTGGGAAGGTTCGCGACAGGATGTCATAAATCTACGATCTTGGGCCATTCCGGCCTTAGGGCGGGTACGAAAGTATTGTCCTACACCTGGAGTGGTTGCCGAGGATACCAAAGCTTGATTTATCCGCCTAGAGCCCGGATCTTCCGAAAGCCAGGAGCAGGATGTTGGATTCCGACAATCGAGGGATCAGCCCGGTTTCGTCAGAGGGTAAAGAACCATGACACGCAAGCTTAAGCTAACTTCGTCTACGCAAGAACGGTGAGGACTTGGTGAGGCAACACAAGCACAACCTCGAGTTTAAGCAGCAGCGATCGTGGCAAACAGGCAGTTCACCAGCTTAGCGTTTAGGGCTCTAGAAATGAGGGCTATAAGAGCTTTTATACCCAGCTTGTAAGTATATGTATTTAGTATTCCTGGTAAGTGTAGAATTAAATACCTCTACTTTGGAACAGGTAAATGTTAAGGGCTTTGTTATCTGAGACTTTTATAGTAAAGAAGAGTAAAGAACCAAAATTACTCTCTACGAAATAGAATACTAAGTATAGAAGAAGCGTAACTGTGCCAACGTAACACGCTAACTTGCGTGTCTATTAGCTCTAGAATGGTAGAAAAAAAAATAATCGCTGTTAGTTACTGCGGGACTTTCGGCCCTAGAAGTATATAATACTAGGGCTGTGGTAAGCAAGGCATATTTTGTACTGGCCAATGAGATAACAAAAAGATCCAAAAAAGATAATGACTGGTCACTACGAGGGTCGAACTCGCGACCTTGGCGTTATTAGCACCACGCTCTAACCAACTGAGCTAAGCGACCTTTTTGTAATTATTGAGAGTTTTTGTAATTATCAAATATATATACTTTACTTAAAAATGCAGAAATATATATACAAGAGATCCGCCAGCATTAAGGTAAAAGTTTTCGGATAGAGATCATATACTAGCAGGGTCTAGGAACTTCGCAAATTCCCATGATACAGAGGTGTCGACACCCAATCAGGTCAACGGTTTCATCTCTTTGTCGTTGTCGCTTACAGAACTACTTTTCAAGCTTGATACTCACTCACTCCATCCTAGGCAAGTATTTCAATCCTTTCAGCAAAAGTGCGGTTAGATGAAGATGAACAACCTAGCTTCTATAACTTTGAGTTAAAGCTTAAAGGCATGCCGTATAGATGCTCTTAGATTTTTGACCTAGGTCTCGAATTTGTAACGAGGCTGACGCCTATAAAGCACCCGGAAGCTGATTTGATTCTCCACCGAGGTACTATAGAAATATAAGCTTATATGATAGTGCTTCGACACGGCACTCTAATTTTGGTTCCGAGTTACCTACAAGATAATGAAGCTGTGTGCTCACAGTGGGAAAGAAGCGCTAGTCGAAACAACAAACCATGTACTCTAAGCAAAATTGTTATCCGTCTGAGCAACCAGCTTGGCCTTTACATCCACCTCCTGGTCTGAATTGTTTGCCACAGCCACGGCGTCGTTCTTTCGTTTGCTTTCCACAAGTGCCTTTATAAGAGCAACAGTTACCTCCCATCCCTCCCTCAACTTATCTTCACTACAGCCGAGGTCTGGTACATGTAAGAACACTACCGGTCTTTCTTCTTCTCGAATCGAGAAATAATGAGCCAAGGAGTTGTAGTAGATGAATCCACAAAGAAAATTTCCAGCATCTGGACTGATTCGTACATCTGACAATCCTTCGACTCCTGTGTTGCCGTTCACAGAATAACAACCCAAGTGCGCCTTCCACCTTGCTAGCACATCGGAGGTATCGAATGATGTCTTTAATACACTTGGAAATTCTGAGGATGGGAATTTGCACTCAGCTCTTGTGTCAGGATAACGCTCGCCATCAACGTCAGGGATCTTGTCGTAGCCTCTTTTATGTGCTCCTTGCTCAAGTGCGAAATAGTTGCGGCCGGCAGCCAGGCCAATGTGGAGTATGATATCTGGCTGTGGGTAAAGTAGGTTGCTTGGCGGCAAGAGGTTTGGTACTAGGTCAACAACGTGATTGTAGGCTACCCGTACCGCCTCATGATGCACGTGGATGTGGATCGGTGTCGTATTCTTTGGAGATGCGGGTATCAAAGCAGGGAGCGACGAAGCTATTTCCCATGATGAGTTCCTGGGGAACTTGGCTAAGAATGGCTGGTGTGGGTCAATTTACCGAAGACTAGAATGCTGGTCAGCGGTCAGGTTTGCTTACGCCAAATCCAGTCACCAGTACTGTGGCTGGATCCTCTCCTTGTTTTAAAGGAGGTTGCCTCGCGGCATATGAGACTGAAAAGGGCATAGGTTGAATGTAGGTCTCAACCGTAAGACTGTATCACGGGCCGGGAAGTTAATACTGCGAGGCCGTTAGGTATCTGAAGCGACGGATAGGAGTTCCGAATGAAACGCTATCCTGCTGCATTTCATGAAGGGTAGCGATGAGGGCATGACGATGGTGACGTCGTGGTAGTTGACGAACAGCCAACACAGAGCACTTACGTGTTGGGATGAAAGTAAGCTCGACCAAATGAGAGTGAACTGATATAAGCTCGACCACAAGACCCTTACAGCAAGAATACAGCACGTGAGGATGTCGAAATATCGTGGTTGTTGCATCCACACTGCAACTAGATCTATTCCGACGCCGAGTCATTTACCCCACATTTTACTGGCTGGCTTTACGCGTCACAATGTGTCCAATTCCTTTCTCATCGGCTAACGCACCTAGAGGTACTTGAAAGTCTACCAAATCAGCCACTTGGATTACTGGTTGGCTGCTCGGCAACTACTGTGCGCGCTGGACCCTTTAGCTGATCTTTTGTCTCGCGCGTCATCGGATGCTACCTCTCGGCTGAAGATTAGGGTAAATGTGGAGAGGAACCGCTAGCGCAAGATCCGAATTTCCTCCTTTTAGCGCTCTTATATTTCGCATTAGAAAACCACATATAATCTGAAGATTTTCCTATCTTGACTACAGTCCCGTAAAGTCGTCTAATTCAACAGAATGGCTTCAACCAGCACAGAGAAGAAACCGTTCAACATCGCGATCGTCGGTGGTGGCATTTCAGGCCTTACTCTTGCTATAACGCTTCTCCAATATGACATCGACTTCACTATTTATGAAGCGGCACCGCATTTCGGCGAGATAGGCGCGGGTGTATCTCTTGGACCAAATGCTGGTCGCGCTATGGAGGCAATGTCTCCAAGAATATACGAAGCATTTTTAAAATGCAAGACGGGCAATATGTGGGACAGTAAACATAACAGCTGGTTCACTATACGAGTCGGTGATGCGCGAAAAGCAGACAAAGAAGGCTTTGTGAAATCAGGGAAGAAAGTAGGAGATGCACTATTCGATGTGCCATTGACTAGCGGCGGTGGAAGAGGAGGTGTTTACCGGGCCCAATTTCTAGATGAGTTGGTTAAGGAGATTCCTGAAGGCAGAGCTAAGTTCGACAAGAGGCTGGAAAACATAACAGAAGCAGAGGATGGATCGAGAGAAGTGGTGCTCCAGTTTGCCGATGGGTCAACAGCGCAACACAGTGCAGCCATTGGGTGCGATGGCATCAAGTCCAAAGCTCGAACATGGCTCCTAGGTAGGGACGACCCTGCAGCTCATGCCTATTTCTCTGGAAAATATGCTTATCGAGGACTCATCCCGATGGACGAGGCAATCCAATTGTTAGGCGAAGAGGTTGCACAGAACAGCCAAATTTTCTTAGGATACCACGGCCATCTCCTTACGTTTCCAATCCAGCAAGGCAAAGTCATGAACGTTGTTGCCTTTAATTCTCGAGAATCATGGGATGACGACAAGTGGGTGGTCACTACATCAAAGGAAGACATGGACGCAGACTTTGCCGACTGGGGCGAACACGTTCAGAAGATTGTTGGAGCAATGCAAAAACCAGATATATGGGCATTATTCATGCATCCTCCGTGTAAAACATACACAAAAGGCCGTGTTTGTTTGCTCGGCGATGCAGCACACGCAACAACACCGCATCAAGGCTCAGGTGCTGGCATGTGCATTGAAGATTCATTCATAATGGCCAATCTAATCAAAGAAGCCAATAACGTAGATGATGTCCAGCGTGCTTTCAAAGTTTTCGACAAAGTCCGAAGAGAGCGAACACAAAAGCTAATAACGACGAGCAAGGAGGCAGGCATGTTATACGACTTCGAGCTGTTCGGAGATGATTTAGACAAGATCCAGGAGAACTTCTTAACCAGGATGGGTTGGATTTGGAACCTTGATCTAGGACAACAGCTGGATGAGGCGAAGAGCATCTTCCATAGCGAGACCGCAAAGATATAATCGCTCGTCCTTATTTAGTCGATGTTGTCGTCTCGCAACGCAAACACCTCCTTCATAACATCTCCCATCTTTGCCGAAATCGCGTTGTGATACATGCTGTTGGTAACAAATGGTTTGCACCCTTTGATTGTCCGTGCCGTCTCCATGCTCAAATCAAAGTCTACATACATGTCGTCGAGATATACAGCCGCATACGTTGGCACTTCGTTTTTCTTCAACTGCTCTACGTCATATAGTTTCGGCCAGTCCCTCTCCTGGGCGAGTATATGTCCAACATTTCTTAGCTTCTTCAGCTCAGGGTAATCATAGAACATGGAGGAGTAAATCATCTCGCCTGTGAAATAGAGGGGTTTGTTCTCTTGGACGTTACGCGGTGAGAATTCCGGGTAGTTCTTCAATAATCGTTCGGCACTCCAGTTCGAGGCCTGACCTTGGCAGTATAGCGGCTCATGTAACAACGAATAGATAACATTGGTGTCCCAAGATTGAGAGGTTTCGATCAAGGTCACTGTCGGTCGTGTCAGGTGTCCAAATTGAGTGAGATCGTTGTCGGCACGAAGGACAATGTCATGCACTTCATCAATTCCACCGTGCTTCCCGAAGTAAATGCCGAGTTGAAGAAAGCTTCGCGCGGTTAGATGGCCCTCGCCACCCTGCATACGGACTGTGTTGTCGCCGGATTTGCAGAGCAGGTTAACGATTCGGTGAACACGGTTAACATCCTCTGGATACTTAGCGTAATAGGCTTTATTGCGCTGCTTCACACGCTCGTAAAGCCTTTGGTATACCTCATCAGGGCTGTTGCGCAGCGGTGGCAACCCGCCAAACAAGAACGCCTCTTTTAGACCTTCCGGATAAAAAGACAAATAGGTAGTACAACAGAAGCCGCCAAATGATTGACCCATGATCGACCATTTCTTTTTCTCTTCAGGGTAATCCGAGGTAAGTGCTTGACGAATCGCTTCACAGTCTTTGACAATGCTGTCAGCCCTAAAAGACTTCATATACTTTGCTTGAACCTCTTCGTCACCACGTAGTTGCAGGCTGGATTGAGATATAGCGGTTGAGAGGCCGGTGCCACGTTGATCGAGCATGAGTACTTGGTATCCTTTTTCAAGGATCTTGGGAACCCAAGATACGTTCTGTGGACTGCGACATTCGAAGCCTGGGCCACCTTGAAGGTACACAAGCCATGGAAGCTGAGTCTTCTCAGGATCATTGTGGGAAGTTTGTGTATAGTTCGCTGGCTTCTCGGCCTTAAGAGCGGATCGGGCAAAGAGTCGAATAACCCCGGATGCTGGGTCGGAATAATCGCGGGGAACCTGAAAGAAGTGCTCTGTAATCCGAAGTTTGCCTAAAGTAGTAAGCTATGTTTTGATATACAATGACAGGCAGTTATTCACCGGGAGCCAAATGGCTCCTCTGCTCAAGGATCTTTGCCACTGGTATCATTTCCATTAGTGTTGCATAGAAAGATGACGCAGCTCTCACTGCGGGGAGTGAACTGTATGGTCTTATCGATAAGAATGCCGCCTCAGTCGTCCCTCCACATGCGATGAAAGTTTCCACCAAAATCACACGGTCGACTACACAGCAAAAAACTTTATACTACCTCCTAGAATGTCTCCACATTCAATGGATTAAAATTGCCAGATTTGAGAAATTGCAAATACCTGAACCAATATTGAAATTTACAGGCTGTGGGGCAACTGAAGCTGCCAACCCGTTTCGCCAACCCAACCTTTGAACGAATAATACAAGCAGCCAATAGTCTAAATTAGCCTCGCTGAGAGCTATTAAATTGTTTCAGCATGGCTAAAGATAAGAAAAAGGCGGGCAACAAAGCTGCTGTGAAAGCTGCCAAAGCAGCAAAGCAGGAGAAGAAGTCAAGCAAGAAAGACAAAAAGGTTGCGTCAAAGGTCCAGGAGGTCGACTCTGATGCCGAGGAAGTTGATCTCGACGCGGTTCTAGCACAATATGCCAAAGAGCAGGAGCAGTATCATGCCATTACAGAAGTGCCAAGTGAGCCACCAGCAGCGAGAACATCCGGCACTCTCATCGCAAGCCCAGTGAACGAAAATGAGCTCTTTCTGTTTGGGGGAGAGTACTTCAATGGAGCGACTGCCAAGTTCTTCAATGATTTACTAGTTTACAACATAAAACAGGATGCATGGAAGATGGTCACATCGCCGAATTCGCCACTTCCTCGATCTGGGCATGCTTGGTGCAGGGCCGCGAATACTAAAGATATTTACTTGTTTGGCGGCGAGTTCAGCTCTCCGAAGCAAGGAACCTTCTATCACTACAACGATTTCTGGAAGTTAGACCCCACAAATAGAGAATGGACTCGAGTGGAGGGAAAGAGCAAAGCTCCCGGCCCGCCCGCACGCAGCGGGCATCGCATGGTTGGTTATAAACAATACATCATCTTGTTTGGAGGTTTCCAGGATACATCCGCAACGACAAAGTATCTGAACGACCTCTGGATATATGACTGCATCAACTTCGCCTGGCACACGCCGAAGCTGCAGTCAGCGCGTGCAGTTCCAGATGCACGATCAAGTTTTACCCTACTACCACATGAGCAAGGTGCTGTCATATTCGGTGGTTATTCTCGCGTCAAAACAGCTGCTGGTGGAAAACAACAACAACAAAAGGGCAAGAAAGGCGGAGGTGGTGGCCCTGCGAACCGCATGGTTCTTAAGCCTAAGGTGCACGATGATACCTGGTTTCTACGCATTACATCCCCTGCATTGGACGCAGCTTCTACTATACTCCCCGTGGTATCATGGGAAAAGCGAAAGAAGCCAGCCAATGCTCCAAATCCACCACGTGCAGGCGCAACAATGGCGTATCATAAGGGCCGTGGCGTACTATTTGGAGGTGTGCATGATGTAGAGGACAGTGAAGAAGCCATCGACTCTGAATTCTTCAACCAAGCCTTTGTTTGGAATATAGAGCGGAACAGATACATGCCACTAACACTCCGCCGTCCAAAGGCCAACGCAAACAAGAGAGCCGCACAGCAAGCGAACGTCAACCGACGAGCACGTGGCAAAGCGGATGAAGAGGAGTTGCTAGCAAATCTGAGAGCGCTTGAGATGAAGGCCGGGGCAGCTAATCTATCAGACTCAGACGATGAAGCCGACAAGAAGAAGGACGACGAGGAAGAGGAAATCGAACGGCCTGAGAAGCCACGAATATTCGAGTACCCGCATCCACGCTTCAACGCCTCGCTCACCGTCCAAGGCGATAACCTCTACATCTACGGAGGCACATTCGAGAAAGGCGACCGTGAATTCACATTCGACGAATTGTGGTCCGTCAATCTGAACCATCTAGACGGTGTAGTCGAGATCTTCAAGCGCGAGCTAGAAGACTGGCAAGGCAGCGAGGACGAGGCCGATTCCGATGACGAAGACGACGAAGAAGAAGAAGAAGATTCAGAAGGCGAAGACGATGAAGACGAAGGCGAACCTTACTTACCCACTTCCACCGCCCCAACAAGCGTCACAGACTCTCCGCTTGCTGCGCCAAGCAAGGTCGCCCCCGAAGACGACCTGGGCAACCAGGAAGAGATATCTGCGCTCACGGATACGCTGCCTCATCCACGGCCTTTTGAGTCCTTGCGCGAATTCTATGCCCGCACGTCGGAACCATGGCAAAACATCATCATCGAGGAGCTCACGCAAAGTGGAAAGAGCGGCGAAAAGTCGCCCAAGGAGATCAAAAAGATGGGATTTGAGCGTGCGGAAGAGAAATGGTGGGATTGCAGAGAGGAGATTCGTACCTTGGAAGACGAACAGGAGGCTGCTGGAATCGGCGAGGTGGTTAGTTTGGCGGATAAAGAGGGAAGCGGAGCTGGTAGGAGAAGATAGAATAGGTAGTTCAGTTGTAGTAGACAAACTCATGCCTGATTCTTCGAGTTCGTATCCACTCTACATAATGGCCTCAACCACCTGAGACACCCAGTCTAGTTGAACAGCACTAACTCCTCTAGCCCACGCCTTGGTCGTAAAAACAAATTCATTGAACACGATTCCTTCCACTTTTCGCCCAAAAAGCACAGAGCTTGGATGAATTGCTATCAACTGGTTGCCCATGAATGTCTTGTAGCTGCCATCCGGCATCAATCGTGCGGTATTCGAGATAAAGCCACGAAGCATACACTCCAGGATAGCTTGACTCTTCGCCTCTGAAGGCGCTGAGGAGGAAATGCTGTCATCTGATGATAGGAGTTTCAGCCCTTTGCATTGTTGTTGGAGCTGCTTTCTGATGTTCATGACGTTCTGCATAGCTCGGTGGGACACGAAGTGCTTCTCACACCATAGCTTCCGATCAGTTTTCTCCTCGGCGTAGCGCTGAACCGTAATGAGTAATGTTAGATGATCGCCCTCTCGACGATAGAGCTCACGCCTTGCCTCTTCTGCTTCTTCCTTACGCTCTTCAGTGACTATATTCAGGAAGACGTTTTCGACACTGAGTGCCGAAATAACATCAATAACATCGAGCAAGCAGTCGCGTTCCGGCTTTGCTGCTTCGACTAAAACTCGACCTAATGTAGGTGTGAGTGGAAATTTCGCAATTTTAAGACCATCTTCGCTAATTTTGCCATCTTCTGAAAGCGCCTGTAGATGGAGAAGCTGCAAAAATGCCTTTTCAAGCGCTTCTCGCGGTGGCCGATCCAGAAACGGGAAATTGAGAACGTCTTCAACACCACGGGCCTTCATTGTTAGAATAGCCTGGCTTAGATCGCACCGCAATATCTCTGGTGTTGTACGTTCCTCCATGGACTTGAAACCATCTTCGGTATACAGCCTGTAGCATTGACCAGCTGCCTCACGACCCGCACGACCTTGACGTTGAATGGCAGCAGATTGTGATATTGGTTTGACAAGGAGCGACTCAAGGCCCAATCGTGTACGGAATTGCTTTACTTTTGATTTGCCGCAATCTATCACGTAACGCACGCCGGGAACAGTGACAGACGTCTCGGCAATATTAGTCGCAAGGATAACTTTTCGAGTACGGAAAGGTGTTGGCTGAAAGATGCGTTGTTGAGCGTGTTGTGGGAGCGCAGCAAAGAGTGGTAATGCAAGGAGCTAGTACGCGAATTAGCTGTTGAATCCTTTTGAGATGATCGTAACGTGGGTACACAAAGTGCAGACCATGATGCGTTCTACACTTGAAGGAGCAGGACTCGGGGTCGGGGGGGAAAGACTCACTTTAGGTACATCGCTATCCATGCCACCGGCATAATCATTAACCAGCTTCTCCAGTCCTTCGATTGTGTCTTGCCCCGTCAGAAATACCAGTATATCACCAGGCAAGGGCTCCTTATAATGGATCTGGAAGATGATCTTGAGCGCTGACTCTACCCAGTCTTGTGTCGGCGTAGGCAAGTAAATTGTCTGAACCGGATGCTGACGCCCCTCAACATAACATGTTGATATTTTTCCTTGATTACGGGGGCTAGAGACTGGCGGTGAGCGGTCTTCGCTGCCCTCAAAAAATTTTACCAGGCTCTGGACATCAGTTGTGGCGCTCATGACGACAACTTTCAACGGCTCCTTCCGCACATTGCTGTTTGCACTGCCATCCTTTGAGACCAAGGTTTTCAGGAAACCAAGGATGAGATCGACATTGATGCTTCGCTCGTGGACTTCGTCCACTACTATTACGCTGTATTGAGACATTGCTGGATCTCTAAGCATTTCTTGCAATAGCATACCCTCGGTCAGAAATTTGACTTTTGTGTTTGGCCCAGTGGCATTATCAAACCGCACACTGTAGCCAACTTTGGCCGCTGGACTTTGGCTTCCCATGAATGTGCCCATTTCCTCGGCGACACGCCGAGCCAGAGAAATAGCTGCAACTCTTCGCGGCTGCGTAATAGCTATGCATTTCGAACACCATGGCTCGTTGATGAGAAATTGGGGCACTTGGGTCGATTTTCCAGAACCAGTCTCTCCCGTGAGTACTAGAACATTGTTCTTCTTCAACGCTGCCTTGATAGCGTCGGCCTGCGGCCAGATTGGTAATCTTTTCCGAGTAGATAGTAGCGCATCGCGTTTCTTAAGTAGGTGGGGTACGGCTTCACTGGCTTTGGTAGATTGGTAGTGGGCAGGATGCCTCTTGCTTGGTTCCTCTGAGCTGTAGTTTAAAATCGCAGCCTTTGGCTTTGAGCTTGGGGGCTGGCGTTTGGAAAGCCTATTTTGAGGAGCTTTCGTATCATTATATGAACCTTTTGCCTGGGTTTCTTTTGCAAGAACACTGGGAAGTGCAGGATGAGCAATGGCTTGAGATACTGTGTTATTGGTGCTGACTGGCTCTATAGGACTTTCATCATCGAATTTAGTATGCCCAAGTCGCTTCCTCTTCTTTCCTTGATGGAATCCTGCCGCTGCCTGTCCATCGTTTTGTTTTTGTTTTGACATTCTGGTTGATCCGGGAAATATTGGATGGTGAAGAGCAATGATCAACTTTTTTGGATCTATGAACTTCTTTTATCGATAAGGGATACACTAGCTAAATGGATCCTAGCCTAGTCTACAGCCTTCATCTATGAGCTCACCATCCTAATAGCACTACGAGAGGTATTTTTTATTTCGCGTTCGTACCAATCAAAAGAAGGCTGCTGCTATTACACACATTACTCTCTTATCGTAAGTCTAGTATAACTCATTCTTGCATTCCGCACGGAATTAGAGTTCTCAAGAAGACTACGCTGAAATGTATCTGTGAGAGTCTATGGAAATGCTAATCGTACCAGGGAGGAGGGATTCGACAATGCAAGGTAAAATGTTCTGCACACAATTATGGTAGTTTAGGTGGTGTATATAGCTTAGAAGCCTGATGGAATTTTCGCTCTCGACTCTACTACAGCATTCAAATCAAATACTTGAATGAGTCCCAAATACGCCTGTAACACCTACGCTGTGCCTCGGCATCAATGTTTAACATCATGCTCAGCGTCCTGTTGTATCGCGTCCTTATATTGGAATCTGCACAATCCACTCACACTTTGGTGGAACGAGTGGGATATCTTCGTCGTCATTGAAGCGACCCAGCTGGCCCACACGCCTGTAAATCTCCTCCAACGCCTTGCCCTGTTCCCCTTCATAGTCCTGCGGATTGCCCTCTTTGAAGCGGTCCTTTGGATCAATCTCTTTCACTCCGCCCGGGGTCCCAGTAGGTGGTGCTTGCTGTGTAATTGAAGCAAGCGGTTGCTGGGATTGCAGTGGTGCCCGTGCAAAAGGAGACTGATTAGGTTGGGTGGCGAATGGTGACTGCGATACAGCTGCATGCGTGGGTGTTGATTCCTGTGGCTTCTGCATGAAAGGATTTGAGCTTTGTGTATTTGCAGGTTGGTTTGGCTGCGTGCCGAATGGGGAGGTGCTGGGTTGACTTGGCTGACCAAATGGACTCTGTTGCGAAGTTGTTGCGGACGTAAATGGATTGGCTTGACTAGCTTGCTTGCTCTGCATTGAGCCGAATGGCGATGCTTGTGTTGTTGTTTGTTGGCCAAACGGTGACGCTTGTAATGTCGGCTTTTGACCAAAAGGTGCGGTGGTCGGCTGGGTTGATTGGCCAAAAGGCGGAGCACCTGATCCAAGCTGTGAGCTTTGGCCAAAGCCACTCTGCCCGAATGCTGGCTTGCCAAACGCGTTTGCTTGTTGGCCCATTGCACTGGGTTGTCCGAAAGGAGCTGCTGTACCGGGCGCGGAAGCCTGTCCGAAAGCCGGCTTCTGTCCCAATGCACTTCCAGAGCCCGGCATTGATGGTTGTCCGAATCCGGATGCGCCAAATGCAGGTTTACCAAATGCTCCACCGGCAGGCGCTGCTGAGGTCTGACTGAATGGTGATGGTTTCGGTCCTAGACTTGACGTGGCTCCAAAACCAGAGGTAGTCTGGCCAGGGTTTGATGGTTGACCGAAAGTGGAAGCAGTCTGGCCTGGGTTTGAAGCTTGCCCAAAAGCTGGCTGGCCGAATCCTGGTGTTGAAGATTGGCCAAAAGTAGCTGTCGGTGCTTTCATGAAGGGGTTTCCTGTGTTCTGTGCCAGAGGATTGGCTGGGGCCTGTGAGAACGGATTCAAATTTGAGTTTGAACTTGGTGCTGAAGTGGGCGCCGCAGATTCTTTTCCCCAGTCATTGCGGTTGGGGTGTATGTTGGCGCCGTCTTCTATGTAGCGGACAGCACCGTCCAAATTGTTTAATATGGATTGGACCTGTTGTTGCATCTTTTCATTCAATGCACTCTCTTCTTGTTGCTTCAAAGAGTTAGCTAGGTCGAATTAAAATCTGTGAGTACTTACAGCTCCGGCCTCGTTGCCCGCGATTCGCTGAGAGTAATACCGCGCACGGAGCTCCTCAGGGCTAATCTCAACAGGGCCTTCGATGAGTTGACGTGGAGGCTCCCGGCCAGGTCCATAGCAAGATAGTGGGTAAATGGGCCGCTGGCCTGTGAGGTCATTCTTCATGTCATCTTTGTCTAGGTGGTAAGGTAATGACTTTGAATCCCGGCTATCTTGAATGAAGTCAGTGGTTGAGAAATAATAGAATAGATTCTGGGAGGAGAATAGATAGCGTGATGAAGCCTCGAGAGAAGCAACGTACTTGAGAAGGCTCCCGTTGGCTGATTGGGGCGGTATCGGTCGCCATTGAAGCCGCTGAAGCGATTATTATTTGACCCTCCGCCAAAAGTGCTGCCAGAGTTACGGTTTCCATCTCGCTGGCTACCCGGGTGCTCGAATTTACAGGAATCTGTTGCCCATTAGAAAGTAAACGTCACGTGGCCGATGCTCACTTGCCTCCGAATTTGCAGGCGCCGCGCTGATAGAAGCTACAAACAGCCATGTTGCTACGGCAGCTGTTCCACGTGTAGTCGCGAAGAGTAGTTGCGGAATAACTGAAGATCTTTATTAGATAAGTCAAAGAGATGGTTATGATGGAGCGACAAGAACAAAAGGTTGGGGCAGGGAGATAGGCGAACGCGTTCTGCGGTATCCAATCACGGGCTGCGCTTGCTTGGTACGTGCATGGCTGCAGCGAGTCTTGCTGTGAAGCGCAGACTTGTGAATTACCTTTGCCTATCGGAGCTCATTTGCTGACTAGTATCGGGAGTATCATTTCGAGCCCATAGTGAGTGGTGCATGATAGCTATAAAATGAAAGTACACGACATGAAGAAGTGAATCTTGAACTTACAGCTTGGATCCGTGCCGACTATGACACCGGATGGGCTTTGGAAACCTCGTCAACTTGGCTTTGAGGTCAGCGTTGTATTGTAGTCGTAGTTGCAGACAAGTGTTGTGAGTTTATATTGCTGTCGTCGAAGCACACGGAAGGCGCGACTAGGTAATGGACCTAGTCCGTCCTAGCGCCAATTCTGGACATGAACCTTGACGTTGGCCATAACGGCTGTCTTAATTGCCCCTCGCTCGTTCCCCACGCTATGTTCCAAGCACTGCAACACTCGTTGTTCCCTTCCCCTCAATCCTTCATACACGTCAAGCTACGCCACCTAGAATTTCTCCAGTTCCCTTGCTGAGCGTATCCAGTAATTGCCTTGCATGGTGTAATGCACGCCTTCTCCATCCTCACACTAGGAATATTTGTCGCCGGCTACTCGACTGCTCGCTGGGACCTTGTCACTCGTCTTTACGAGCTTTCCATATTTGCCTGGGATCACGGGGTCGTCACAAGGGCTGCAAAGGGTTTCAGCATCTTGTCTGTGGTGTTCATTATACTGGTCTTGCCTGTTGCGCGCATCGCGGCACAGGCCACGGAACTGGTCCGTCAAGCTATCTCAGAGAGGCGCACAGTTGAGCTGACGGCGTTAGCATCCCCAAATTGCCGGTAGTGGTGTCTCTGCGCGGGAACAACTCAAGCGGCGCGGGTCCTTCTAGTGGTGCAGGATGGAGCTATGGTTGCACATAATGCCTTGATGCGCATATTTTGGCCATCAGACGCGCCGGGCAGCTTTTCGCCAGGCGTTCTTGTGGGATTTCAAAATTCCGAGTCGGATATCTTCGTTGTTGGGGTATTGCAACATGTGGAGGTGGGTAGTTTCAAATCACTACAGAGCCTTTACTTATACAAAATAGTTGCGGCATGTCGAGAATGCTCTTATAGTGGGAACACTACTTCGAAACAGCCCACACGACATCCAAGAGCTGTTGCAGCGATGCGGGCACTCCTCCCTCCGTGCGCTTGGGGTCATAAACCCAAAGATTGAGACTACCAATACCTTAACCTTCAACATCAATAAAGCAACTCAACTTCCATACCTCCATGCCTCGGCAAAAGCACCACAAGCAATCCAAATTATTGTTTATGACCGACCGAAACCAAGCCGTATGCAGTACTTGTCATTGATTCCTATTGCACTAGCCCTAGACGATAAATTGAGGAATGCATTGGAGAATGAGCAAAAAGAGCAAAAGAGAAAGAACAAGCTAGTGGAAAAGCTAAAATTACACAAAGTAATTTCCCGGCCCCCATTGCGAGAAGAGTTAGCATTGCCAAAAATTGTTGAGCAGGTCAACTGCTCGTATGAGTTGAATGCGCTGTTACAAAATAACATTGGCGTGATCGGGAGGCGGATGAAACGCGCTTTGAGTGTCAGCGAGCGTGTAGCAGTGTCGGCCAATGACTTGTGGGATTATCTATTCATGGCTCTCAACTACATTATAGTGGCATGGATCTGGCCAACCCTTGCGCAGACGTTTATTTCAGCCTTGATGGCTAATCGCATAATGGCAGAGGGGGTGCTTCGGGTTCTTCACTGGCGTCCAGCATCGTCCCCAACTGCACCCGCACTGAAAGATATATCGGCAACCGCTCAACAAATCGACATACGTCTCCAGCAATTCTGCTACTGGCCCATCCAGTATCTCACTCTCCGCAAAAGCAAGGCTAGCTGGGGAAGCATTACCAACAGCCACCCAGACTACATCCGATTCTACAACAGTTTATGGCTGGTTGCAAACGACATCATCATGGGTATTGCCTTGGGGTCATCTATTATCGAAAACTCCGAGCTTGCAGCGACATGGGTCGACACGATATTCAGCAAATGGTCAATTGAAGGCCTCCGAAGCATGATCATCTGGCTCATGGGCTGGCCCGGCGGCCTAAAGCTGAACACCGAACTCGCCGACTTCCTCGGCGACCTCTTCCTCTGGGTCATCGACTACTGGGCCGGTACGTCTACACCAAATCATCTCTGCTCCATCTAACTTCGACAGGTTGCACAATTCTTCTCCGCCCGCACCTCTCCACGCTCATCCAACTCATCGGCCTCTCGGCCTTCGCTGGCGCCACCCTCCCCATATCCCTCTTCCTCGACCTCGTCGCCCTCCTCACCCTCCACATCTACGCCTTCTACATCGCCTCCGCCCGCATCTTCCACTGGCAACTCACCATCATCGTCTCCCTCTTCCACCTTTTCCGCGGCAAAAAGCGCAATGTGCTGCGCAACCGCATCGACTCCTGCGCCTACGACCTCGACCAACTCCTCCTTGGCACCATCCTTTTCACACTACAGTTCTTCCTCATCCCCACCGTCGCCGTGTTCTATCTCACTTTTGCCGCGGCCCGCGTCGCTGTCATCGCGCTTAGGGCCAGTCTCGAAATCGCGCTTGCGTGCCTCAACCACTTCCCCCTCTTCGCCCTCATGCTGCGCGTCAAAGATCCCAAGCGTCTCCCAGCCGGCATCTCGTTTACCCTCCTCCCCCCCTTCCCCCCCCCTTCTTCCCTTACCCACCCACAGTCGCATTCACAGCCACAGCCACAGCCACAGCCACAGCCACCCACCCCCACGGCGTACATCCGCCTCCGCTCCGTCCCGCTCTCGCTCCGTGCTGTATTCAATCCGTACTTTGAGCTTGCGGCGCGTCTGCGCGCGCATTATCTTGCCGCGGGGGTACTAGCGAGTCTGGCGAGCGGGCAGTTTGTGCCGCCAATTGGGCGTGGCGAAATGTATAGTTTGCAGTATGGCATGTTGCCTGTGGAGCGGGCGGGGGTGGGGGAGCTGTGGGAGCGCGTGGGGTGGCGCAGGTAATGAATGGGGAAAGGGGATGGTGTGTGTGTGTTTGAATTGATGTATTGTGAATATGTACCTACTTCCCTGGCAAATATATCCGTGCCGCACCGTACTGCCTGCCTGACTGCCTGCCTGTCTCTCTTCCTCCATTCGTGATATGCACACCCGAACCACAGCGCCGCCCACGCTAGGAAACCAAATGCGCCCCCAACGCCACCCATTCGTAAGGATATCGTAGCACAAATTACTTTACTTTACTTTCCGTCACGTTTCGGTTACTCATCGTCATCACCCTCGTCATCAGACGACGGTTCCTGCGGCCAGTGCGCAGGTTTGGGGACCTGGCTGGGGGGCTCGGTAGGAAAGGGTTTGCGGCCGTATACGACCCATCTAATCAATTAGCCCTACACACCAAATAACAGGGAGAGGGTGTGGAAATGGGGAACAATAACAACATACATCTTATAATACGCATGCACGCTCCGATCCCCAATTGCATTCCGCAAATGGGCCAGATAAACCTCGACCTCGGTGTCGGTCCACTGCAGCGCTTTGGCAAAGTACTCGACGCTCCACGCGTGCACGCCCTGGCAGAGATTCCACAGCATGAACTTGCCCAGCAGTTTGTGGCGGGAGTCGCGGGCCCACGCGTTGATGGGGATGGAATGCGTTTCCTCGTGCACGTCGACAAAGCCGGCCTGTTCGAACCACGTCTTGAGCTTATTCGCAATGCGCAGCGGAGTGCCGAGCGTCATGGCCGCGTTGTCGTGCAGGCGCGTCCACTCGAGGAGCTTGAAGTCTGGCGGCATGGTGCCGTCGTCGCAGTAGACCTTGGAGTACATCTCATGAGACTCGAGGTATCCGCCAGGCTCGAGGTTGTTGTAGGCCTTTTGGATGATTTCGCGGAAGTCGCGGAAGATGCCGAGGGACATGCGGGTGTGGATGTAGTCGTAGGGCTGGGTGCAGTGCCACCATTCTTTGCGGCGGATGTCGTCGATGAAGAAGTCGACGTTGGCGGGCGTGATGTCCGGCTGGATGGGCGAGAGGTCGATGCCTTCGATGCGGGACTTGGGGAACTCTTTGGCTACGGGGGGGTGTCAGTGGGGCGTTGGGGGTGGGGGGGGAGCTGTGCCGTAGACGTTACCCATTTCAAGGCACCACCGCCCGGTGCCGCAGCCTATATCCAGCATGCGTTTTGGCCGCTTAAGCGGCGCGAACCAGTTTCTTTGGCCAAACAGCGCCTTGATGATGGCGTGCTGCATGTCGAGCCGCTCGTTTTCAGCCTGCGAGGTCAGCATGGGAGGGGGGGGGGAGGGGGGAGCCCGTGTCAGACGATGATGATAGACTGGGAGTGCCGTACGTTGTCGTTGGGAAAGGGATATGCGCCCGCCATGTAGCGGTGGTAGGTGCGGCCATGCTGGTGCACGTAGTCCCATATGCTGGGCGTGAGGCTCTGCGTCTCGCTGCGCAAGCGTTAGCCCCATCAACCTCTAGCGATTAGACATGCCGCACGATTCAAAGTCAGCCTGCTCGTCCGAATTGGGGTCCGACTAAATAGCAAAGCGTCAGCGCATGCACTCGCCCACACACGTCTCGCGCAGGCGTACGTCGGGCTCGATGGTCGTCTGGCTGATTTCCGTGTAGTCGGTGAGGTCGGTCGCAGACGAGAGGGGCCGCAGCGGGCGCTGGCGCACGGCAGCCATGGCAAGGGCGAGGGCGGGGGGCGGGGAATTGGATGGGTGTGCGTGGAGAGGGAGAATACGAAAGGACCCGTCGAGGAGGAAGGCGGAATCCAGCTGGATGGCATGTCGTTCCCAAGCCCAGGGTTCTGGCTGGCCGCGCTCGCTTACACTGGACGGCGCGGGCCAACCACCACCACGTCAAGCCACACGCTGGTCCAGCGCCCTGGGTCGCACGCTGAGATACATCTGTCCCTCTTCTACGCCTCCCATGGAAAGCCAGGCCGCTGGACGCCAGGGGCGATGCGATGCAGCCGGCCCAGACGCGCGCGCGCGAGTCGTCGCGCCCCCCTCTCGCGCTGCATCACCGCTTCTCGCGCCATTGCGTGGAACACCCAACACCTCAATGCGACTCCTGCAAGCCAGCGGCCACTTGGCGAGCTCGACCAGCATGTCGGATCAGGACTGCCCTTTGCCGGGTCCCAGCATGCGCGTGGCGCCCGCATGGTAGCGTAAAGTTTACTGGGCCATCGGGCCAATCTGGCCGAGCGCAGTGGGAGAGGTAGGGAAGGGCCGGTTGGCATGCAGATTCGCAGACAGCATGCTCTCTAGGACAATGTGTGCTTGACGTAAGTGGCGTGCTTGACGGCACTGCTTTCGCTACTTCACCCACTCACTACCTTCGCTGTGCCCCCCCCCGCAAAGGATGCTCCTGCCGCCCCGACAACCCGTCACTTCACCGCATCAATCCCCCACCGTCCCACCGCCCTCATGGCCGCCTCGCCGCCCTCTGCCAGCCGCTCGTCGCCCAGCACGCCCGCCAAACACGTCCAGCCATCCCGTCCCCCGCCCCACCTCAGCACCTCGTTCTTGTACAGCTCGCCGTGCTCGCGATTCAGACTGCCCTCCCCCTGGCCTTGCCGAAAGACGTCTTTCCAGATCTTGGCGGCGATCGCCCGGTCAAACAGGTACGAGTAGTACGTCGCGCCGTAGCCAAACAGGTGTCCGAAGAAGCCCTGCCACGCCGTGCCGGCTGGCTCCGGCACGCTGGCGAACTGGTTGTAGACGCTGTGGTACACATGCGTTGAATTGAACGCCGGGTCGAGCGGGGTCGTCGAGTGGTACACCTGGTCGAGCATGCCGAGCACAATCTGGGACTCGAGTTCCGAGTAGCCGTTTCGGTTGTCGATTGCGAGTCTGTTTTCCAGCGCCGCCATGGGCAGCGGCGCGTCGCTTTCGTAGTGCCGTGCGTAGAGCCCTAGGACGTGCGGGCAGAAGGCAAAGTGCTCCATGAGCACCGAGGGCAGTTCGGCAATGTCTGTTGCGCAGCGCGTGCCCGAGACGTTTTGCAGTGATGTGCGCCCGAGGATGGAGTGCAGTGCGTGACCCATTTCGTGGAAGAGCGTTCGGACGTCGTGGATGTTGAGCAGCGTGGGGCGTGGGAAATGCGCTTTGCTAAAGTCGCATACGAGCGCTATGGTGGGGAGCTGGAAGTAGCTGTTTCGCTCTGCGTTGTAGGATACGGCCATTCCGTCTGTTGCTGCTTCGATGGCCGAGTCGAAGCCATGGTGCATGTGCTGCATTTCCTCCAGCTCGGCAGGGAGGATTTCGCGACTACATCGCAGCGTGAAATGTGCCGGGTTCGGCGTCTTGCCCGGCCGTGAGAACAAATCGCAGTAGAGCACAGCAATGTGCCCCTCCGTGTCAGACACAACGTCCAGCCGACGCACCCCCTCGTCCCAAACTTCGCCGTGCTGCGTCTCCTTGGGCACAAGTCGCACTCCATACAGCTGATCGAACAGCCGCGAAATCCCCTGCAACACCGTCCCCACGGAGAAAAACGACGCTAGTGAATCCTGCGTCCGCAACCGATACTGCCCCTCCATTGTCGCCACCATCTTCTGCGTATAGTAAAACTTGTCCCACGCATTGATCCTGTTCGGGAAATTATCCTGGTGTGCATCCCCACGCTTCAACTCGATGAGTTCGTCCAAATCAGCCAACACCGCCGGTCGGCTGTCCTCGAACAAGGCCTTCAGAAAGGTCGTCACCGCCTCGGGGCTGCGTGCCATTTTATTCTCCAGCGTCATGTGCGCAAACGACTTGTAGCCGGATAGCTGCGCCAATTCAGCGCGCAGCCTGAGCATTTTCTCGAGCCGCGCAATGCTGGGGGGACTAGCGGTGCGGACGGCCGAGTACGTTTCGCGACGGACGTCTGGGTCATGGACGAAGCGGAGGACGGCCTGGGACTCGTGATGCATGGTAGATATCTTGGATTCGCCCCATTTGGTGAGGGCTTGTGCGAGGGAGGGGTCGAGGCCTTTGAGGCGGGTAGAGGGGAACTTCAGGGTGGGCGTTGCGGGGGCCATGCCTTCGACAAACTGCGAGCCAACTTCTGCGATTTCGCCGCTGAGGTCGACAAGGCGGTTGCGTGTCCCGTCGTCCAGGCCGATGCCGAAGCGGGCAAAGTCTTCCATGAGGATGCTGGCGACTATCTTCTCTTCGTCGGTCCAGCTGGCGTATACTTGGGGCATGTCCGAGGCCCTTTTCAGCTGGTTGTATAGCACCGGGGTGGTGTTGAGCTGGTTCATGTATTGGAACACGGTGTGGTATGCCTTTACCGCCATGATCTGGAACTTGCGATTGGGATGTGTTCCTCTGACAAAGTCGGCGAGGTCAATTACCCTGCACAGTAGATCGCTCAGCTTGTCCAGGTCCTTGACCATATATTTGAAGTCTTGTACAGTCTCTGCCTGAGACACTTTGTCCACGACGACATTGCATCGCCGGATTGTGACGGTGACAAAGTCGACGAAGCCCTCGGGATGCGTGAGGTACTTGTTGCCTATGATCCCAGAGGGCGCCGCCTTGGAGGAGCGCCGCCTAAACGACTCCCAGAAAGAGGCATTGTCGAAGACGTTGCGCAGGGCCTCGTCGTCTGTCCTGCCGCCAGCCGACAGGCCATAGAGGGCAGAGGGCAGCGGCGCAGTGTCGCGTGCAGGTGCTGTTGCGGCGAGGGTCGAATTAAACCGGCCGCGGCGCTGAGATTGGTGTAGACAACGCGGACAAACCCAGGGCAGAGGGCGCGCAAGCCTTTTCAGCATCTTCTATCCAGGGCTACGGGCGAGGCTTATGGGAGTGCAGGCGAAAGGCCTTGCAGTCTCCCGTTATGCCATAGCCGACATGCACATGCGAAAGTTGGGAAGCGGTCCGTGCGTACATCTTTGCTCGGCGGAAGACGGAGCTACAGCAGAGAGAAACATGGCGAGAGACTGATTACCGTGTCGCCAACCTCACTCCACCCATTGCGCCGTTCTCCCCCCCCCTTCCCCCCGCTCCACATGGCATTCAGACCGCTATTACGGCAGGCAAGCAGCCCCAACGCCGTCTAACCGCCCGCAATTAACCCCCAGCAGCGCGCCGTCGTTCCCGTAATAGCTGCCGCCCTCACCACCAGCGTCGCTCTTGCTCCGCGGTCTGTCTCCGCCGAGGAGCAGCCATCCGTCGACCTCACAGTACGCTGCCTGGCCTGCACCACCACCACCACCACCACCACCACCACCACCACCACACGCACACGCACACTCACACGCCACAGGACCGCAAGCCCATCTACGACGACCTCCCCCTCGACTCCACCGCGCCCACCCTCCCCAGCACCTCCACCCCAGACGCCCCCCATGCCTCCTACCGCCCCACGCCCACCGACCGCCTCGCCGTCCAAATCGGCCATGCCCGCATGGCCCTCTACCACCAGGCCGTGCGCGGCGAGCAAGCCATCGACACCGGCCTAACCCACGCCCTGCGTCTAGAACACAGCTTCACCTCGACCATCCGCTCGCTCGCGCCCCCCAAGGAGTCCGGCGAGAAGATACTGCCCGGCGCCCTGTACGTCCTGGTAGCGTCCATGGCGGGCTCCATCGTCACGCGCAACCGCAACGTCGTGGTGCGCGCGTCCGTGCCGCTGGCCGTGGGCATCACCGCCGCCCACTTCGTGCTGCCCGTTACCACGCGCAATGTCGGCGATTTGCTGTGGACCTTTGAGCAGAGGTATCCCCCCCTGGCCGACGCCCATTTGCGCACGAGGGAGAGCATTGTGCATATGATTGAGACAGGCAAGGCGCATGCTCGCATGACGGTTGGCATGGCTGAGGACAAGTTGCATGAGACCAAGGATGGGCTGGAGGGTTGGGTGAAGAAGGGGCGGTGAGGGCGTGTAATTGTTGTCCTTGTCCAGTAATTGTATATTAGTGGTAGGCATAGACGAGTCAAAAGGCGGTGCATTGCATTGCCGGGTTCTGTTTTGTTCGACATTTTTGTCTTGTCTTGTCTTGTCTTGTGCCATGTTTGTACTATTTTCTTCGTGATGGCCTAGGTATATATGAAAGCCTAGCACGAATCATGGCGTATTTTTTTTTTCTTTGAGGCAGTAAGGCCTTGTGAAGATTAGCAATATAAATTATGCGCGGCTAGATATCATACTGCGTAGGGGGAGTGTTGCCTAGGTATCACTACGTGATGTAGCTGCATTTGGATTTTTGTAGAGTTGAAGGTAATGCGGAAACTGTTGCAATGATGAGTGTGATACAGTACATCTCTGAGATAGTAATCAAACCGAAAGATTAACGATATATAGATACTAGTGATGCAGTGTCAATATTGCTATAATATGATCCCTGACCAAGTATATATTTAGATTTGGCTGCCCAAACCCTTTAATTATACCGACGTTGTAATCATCTCAATATTTGTCTAATATATGACAACACATCAATGCTAGTTAAGTCTTCTCTTCAGATCCGAAAACTACCTAGGTAAGGAACCCTGACGTCTCATCGCCCATACTATACTAAAGTGGTCGCATCACTCAACCAGACAACTTCTCCTATGTGGTATGATAGCATATATCATAAGCAATATACGACTTGACCTTTGGCCCATTTTTGAACACCCTGTCTGTAACATCGAGTCCAACATGGGTACAACAAAACGCTTCACGTGATCGCCTTCCATAAGCCCGACCAGCCCGATGGGCAAAACCTGTCTGACGAAGTATAATTTGACGAACCAAGATCTAAAAGTTCCATGAGCTCGCAAACAACACCAAGAGACAGCACCAAGCTTTTCGCCGCGCCTCGTTCACCAGTCACCACACGCTTGTAGCCGTGTAGCATGTGAATTGTTCCCGCCCCCGTACGCAGCCAGAATAAGAACCACTCGGGTTCCTCGCTTGTGAGCTTGGCTCTGAAAACAACCAAGTAGCCCATGTGGTGATGCTGATGAATGTTGTTGCCTTCCCACTCTCCAAGGTCTTTTGATGGTGGGGGATGACGACAGTGAAGGCAAATATATCTGAACCGCCTGGCGATGGAATCACGTATATCAGGTGTGCGTATATCTATATGTTCATTGCAGTACACACACGGTGAAAACAGTCCTGGCGATTGATGGCATGTTTGATTCGATAAAGGGTAGATTTCTGTCAGTCTCTGAGAGGCCTTGATCTAGTTGGAAGGCCCGTGTAACGAGGAACACCCTGTAGAGGCAAATGGCGTTTTCTTCTATGCGAAAAATATCTTGTGCGAGCTCCGTGAGGGAACAGTTGTAATTTACTCTGAGCTTTGAACCGTTCCGAGACATGGAAATCAGAGAGTACGCTAGGTCGTGCAGGTCCCGGCACTGCTTACTGTGGTAAAGTTCTAAATTCTCAATCAAACGTAATGACTTGTAGAGGTGTGAAAGGCTTTTGATGAGATTTTCAAACTCTTTAGTAGCGAGGCGCGTTTCTTTGCTTCCTTTGAACCTCTCTAGGCTGTCTTTGGAAACTATGTCATCTCCCAAGAGAAAATCAAGATGGCGGGCAAGCAAGACCTCCTGCGTGATCTATGCTCTTTTCCAGTAAACTTGGTCACAGAATGATTGGAAAGTCGGTGCTGTCGTCGCCCGGGTCCCGGTTGCAAATAGCAAGTCTCCAAATCCCTCAATAGCGTCTTTATTGCTTCCGAGCCACGCAATGACCCTCCAGGCGGCTGAGTAGATCTGGCCCATTTGTTGTACTTGATGGTTTCTCTCAAGAACATTATCCTGGTCAATACAAAGGGCGTCTATCCACAATAAAGTAGATAATCTCTCTTGCGCCACTTGGACTTGGGGATACCGCAACACTTTGCGGCGAAGGGCTGAAGAGGCTACCTTCAAGAAGTCCCATAGGTTTTCTCTTACCCTATATGGCTTTCCATTCATAGTAATCAAGCGCGTATTTTGAGACGCACCCCATACCCAAGAAAGACATGTGTAATTGAGGGTACTGAAATGTTCAGTTTCGATGAAAGGGGCTTCAGGCGAATCTCGCCACTCTTGTAACTTTCGCAACTCATGCTTTTGAGGCTCTTGCCTTTTTTGCTTTTCCAGCCTTTGCTTTTGCAACCTTTGCAACCTTTCCGACTCTTGCTTTTTCAACCCTCGCAACCTTTGCAGCCTTCGCAACTCCAGTACCTCCCCCGACTCCCGTAGCTCTTGCAACTCTAGCAGCCCCGACAAAACAAGAGAATCTGGGCTAGGCGGCGAATTGGATACATGCTGTGTTGCTTCGGGTAGCCTTGCATGTTCAACCGTACACCTAACTTCGCCGCCAGGACCGAGGGGTAAGATTTTGATAAGCCTGATAGCTGCCGTATCAAGATCAAGCGGCTGATGAACAAAATGCCCCTTTTCAGGTCCTGTCAAGCTCTGTCTAGCTTCCATTCGATCGATCTGCTCATGCTTGGGTGCGCCTGAGGGATGCGATGAGGTATTAGGCATTCTGGTGGGGGCGGTATCGTGAAGTAAGATATTAGGAAGCCTAGCTGTTGATGTGTCTTTGATGCTTAGTTTAGCGGTAGTGGCGCATGCGAGTTATAGCCTCGTAGTACTGCATCGCCTGCAGCACTCCAGTGAACAACTCACTTGGCAGACACTGGCATCGACCAGTCGGTTGCACACAGTAAAACTCAAACCGGTGACCGCCCCTAAAAAAACCCGTTATTATTGGTCAAATAACTTGCACATCATGATCACTACACTACTACACCACTATTACAAATAAAAATACCTCCCACTCCTCACCCACCAATCCTCCTCCCCCTCTCCAAAATCCCCGCCTTCAACTCCTCCACTACCTCTCTCCCCAACCACCTCAACCGCCCATCCACCCCCATCGCCCCCTCCGCCCACTCAAACACGCCCTTAAGCTCCCTCAAATCCTCCAATTTGCTACTCTTCGCCAGCCTCCTCAGCACCAGCCTACTCTCCACAACCGTCGCCTCGATATCTAGCAGTGTCTTCGAGTGCGGGTCCGCTGGCAGGATAAGGCCGGCGTCCGATTTGGAGATAAAGGGCGTGAGGCCGGGCAGTGCGAAGATCCAGTGGAACAGGAATTGAGAGGTGCGTGATGATTGCGCTTGGTTGAGTGCGAGGAGGGTGGCGCTGAAGGTGGAGGCGTACATGTCGTGGGCGGAGCGGCGGCGGACGTGGAGGGTTTGGTTCTTTTCGAAAGCCTTGAGGTGTGATTTGTTGTTGGTGAAGTCGAGGACTGTGGGCCAGTATGCGATGTCTGTTGTTTCTAGTCGTTCGATGTCGGCGACTTCAGGGAGTAGGCAGGGTGCCACTAGGTTTTTGGTCTTGATTCCGGTGTTGTCTGCGTCTTTGAGGTGCACGGTTATTGGCATTGATATGGCACGTCCCGTATCCACATCTCGGATAACGAGGCACCGTGGCTCCACGGCTAGGACCCAGAAGTGGCGGAAGGCCTGGAGATGGGCGCGTGAGTCTTGTACGTCCATTGGGAAAAGGGGATAGAAGGCGCAGATAAGGGATGCAATCGCTTTATTGGAGCGACTGAATGTCTGGGTTCCGCCAGCAATGAAGAGGGCGCCAAATGCCATGTGAGCTGCTAAGTGCGAACCATAAGGTGTGTCGGGCCCAATGCGCCCATGAAGACCACGAAGACGCCGGAATACGTCGAGATCTCCTGTGCCTGCCATGACAGTCGCAGTTGATAGTGCGATGACATCTTGACAGTTTCGTACAGTGTTGCGCGCTAGTTTAGCATCATAACGCAAGGCAGGTAGTTTTGCGATGCGAATAAAGTGATCGAGATATTTGATGAGGAAATCGCGAATTTTTGTATCACCCGTGCCGGCGTGTTTGAGCGAGATGCTCCATAGAAGCCCAGTGACGATGTTGTAGAAGGGCATTTGCTCCGTGCACAGCTTTATAATGTTTTTGAAGTTGAAATTTGACCGGTATTCGAGCGGGAGGTTAGCGACAATCCAGTTATCGTTTGCTTCAATACCATCCCACATGATTAGATGTTTGGCTAAAGTGCGAAGAAGGAATATATCCGGACGGACGTAATCGAACTGCGGAAGGGTATCAGGGATGTCTATCTTGCGTGCAACCGTTCGGTCGTTGGTCTTCATGAAGATAAGAGCAATAGCAACAACCGCTCCTGCAGTAGACTGGTCTAAGATATGAACAATGTCAACCCTCTTGGGAGCGACCGCGACAGTCATTAGGCGTTCGACCACTCGCATGTCATGAAGACCCCGAAGATCCTTGCCTTTTCCTAGATTGATGAAACCTAAAGCAAAGCCAGCAGCCAACCGATAGGCTTCATCACGGAGCGTGTCGGGAGGCTCTGATGGGTCAGGAACGTCAACGTGTTCTATCTCGGAGAGCATAACTTCACTCATCCGACGGTGTTGGGTATTATAGTACAACAAGCCTATACCCATGAGGCCCGTCGTTTGAGTGTATGGTGAAAGGTTGAGTTCAGCCGCACCAGGCGGCAGCATCCTAGTGACATGGACTGATAACAATCGTGTTACAAGGGTATCCATCGTACCCATAAACGAAGCGGATAGCCCGAGAAGTAGTCCCACGGATGTCATGGTGTGTTTTGGGGTGAGGTATTTGAAGGACAGCCACTTTGCAATTGTTCGTAAATGGCCATTTAAGCCTAGACCCAGTAACAAACCAGCATGCTTGTTAGTTAGTTCTGAAGGCTTATTATACATGATCCAGGATGTGTCGATAGCTTGCGCATCGCGCGAGATGCTCAAGCCAGCAGCAACACCTGCATTGAAGAATGCCCAGAAGTACTTCTCTTCAGAATAGTTCTGACGCTCAGCCGTGACAACATTGCCCATGGGCTTCATTAGACATGACGTCGAAAAGCCGTAAAGCGGGTACTTCTCAGTGAGCAAAGGCTTTTTGCTACTAAATTTGATCATTGAGCTGCCTATCGGCAGAGAGAACGTTCGGACCATGACCCACTGCATCTGAGCTTTCTGGCCTTCCAGAATGGCGGCTTCATCTGCCCTGTTGTCTGCTTGATACTCAGCAACAGTTTGTCGCAAAGGTTCCAGGAGCGCGTATGCTTCCAGAAAGCGTCTGTCCTCGCGGAATATAAGCCTTGTTATGTAATGTCGATCGACTTCTGAGGATGACTGTATTGGTTCCGCCCGGTCTGCGGCCTGACATATTGTGTGAACGTCACGCAGGGTATTTGATGATGCAAGATTTGTGTGGGTCTCAAGAGAAGCATCTCCGCTACTTGCCAATGTGAGATCTAGGTCCTCGCGCTGTACTAATCTAAGCAGTGAGCTTGACCATGTCGTAGGTGGGTTGGCTTGACATCGTGTTACGGCTTCCATGAGCGGTGCTTTAGCAGCCTCTGGTAGTGTTGCTAGCACATCTGCATCAATACCAGAAGTCTCAATCAATTCGACAACCTTTCTAGGGCTTGATGCAGGATCAATATCGCGGAAGAACTTGTGTAATGCGACGGTGCGCGGTGTGACGCTAGCGATGACTTCATCAATGTTGATGGATGAGTGTGGAGAAGCCTTGGACTTCCTAATAAGCATGGCAAGTGTTGGAAAGGGTGTATAATGTCGAGACTCCGCCACAGTCCCGAGCCACTCTAAGACTGAGGGTGGCACATCCCATGGTTGAGAATGTAACCGCACCTTTGAATTGAACACAGAGTCCTCATAAATCCAGTCCTTATCAGACGCTCCATTAAGATCATAGAATCCTCCCTGTCTCCAGCTCCACATATCCCAACGCAGCCAGTGGCCAAGTTGGGCTAGCAACGGAGCAAGGTTGCAAACTTCAGAGGTGGTAAAATCCTGACACATGGCGTCGAGTTTACGCTCTTCGCGGAAAAGATGAAGTGTGACAGTAATCTCGGAAAGTGAAGATATGCGAAGATCCTGTCGCTCCGAAGGCGACAATCGCCTCCAATGATCACCTGCAGCTTTGCCAATAGGAGATTGCGTGTAGTGACGGGCAATGTCAATGCAATTGACAATCAAGTCATCCTTTACCTCGATCTTTTGTGCGATTGTAGGTGAATGGCGAGTTGGTATGCGCCTCGAGGGCGGGCTCATTGTGGTAGATGCAGAGCTAGTTTGCAATGCCCAAGCCCAGGGTGACGACGACCAGCTCTTCATCTGCGCTTGTAAATTTTGACGCTTGCACATTAGACGCCAGCTTGAATATTCATCATCAAATTCTTGATCCGGCTTTGCTTGGCTATGAGGCCAACCAGAACTCCTTCGTTGATTGGTCTTTGCTCGACTGTTTGGCTTACGGCTTTTCTCATTGACAAAAGGGACCGCAAGGGTGAAGATAGTCGCAACAAAAGCCTCCCAATCGAGATTAGAGTGCTCATCAGACCTGCTTGACATTGTCTTGCGAATGCTCCACCATATCTCGAGCAGAAAATCCCCAGTGTAGTTTGGCAACACTATAGAAAGTACACGGAATAACTCTGCCACGTACTCATCCGACGGTAGCATGCGAAGTTCCATGCCGTGTCTTCGATAATCGCCATCAATAACCTCAAGCTTTCCGCTTGGTCCGGGTGAGACGACATGATGTAATGGTTTGGCGGCAGCTATTGTCCGACACAGCCCTGCGGTGGCCCTTGCTGGGTCATGTTGAAGAATGATATACGGATTAAAGAGCTTCATCGGACCCAAAGAAAGTTTAAGTGGAAGATGATTTCCCCAGCCTGCTGTTAGAGCCAAACAAGGCTCAAGGGGATCTGTTGAGGTGAGTAGGGCTATACGTTCGATGTAGCCATCACGAAGCTTCACCAAATCCAATGTGCCTTCAAGCAGTCGTGTGTCTACATACTTTGGAACACAGGCATACCGAGGAGCGGCACGAATGGATCGAGGTTGAGATGCTGATGCTGAAGGCGACAGCCTTTTCCGGGTGACACTTAACTCACACTCCAGAGGGCTGGCCAAAGACGGATGTGATATGTACAAGTACACTTTTCGCTCGTGAAGTGTCGCAGAGTTGAATGGTGCTTTCAGAGTCAAGACTTTCGCTCGTGGTTGGCTCTGTATAGTCACGTTATTACTACGCCCATGTAGTCTTCGCTATTACGGATACTTACGTTCTCGGTTGGATCACTCAAGGCAAACAACCCGCTCTTCAGATACTGGGTTGCTGGAATCTCCGCTACTATGCTCATGACCATCTCTTTATGGAGCCCATCAGTCCGCTGCGAGTCACCTCCGGCGTCAGGTGGCGCAAAAAGATCATCAAGCTCGTCATAATCTTCAATCGTGTCAAAGGTGTCTTCATCCATGACATCTGATAGAGTATCATCTATTGAAGCAGCCAAACTCATTCGAGATGTGATGCTACCGGGGGTTGACGCGCGATGGCGTGAGTGTGAAAATCCACCAAAGCTCGTCCTATCATTCCCCATAGAATGCCGGCTGCGTTGACTGGCGCCGAAGCTTGTGGAAAAACTACCTCCTATGCTGTTACGATGCGTAGCCAGATCTTGAAAGGCTGATCTGTCAAAGCTAGTTGATAGCTCTGCCCGAGATAACAAGCCACTCACACGTCTTGACTCTTTCGGTTGGCGAACGATCTCAGATTCAGGATTAAGCTGCGAAGCGAGCGCTTCCTCTACAGCCTCATCTGAAAGACGCTCCTTCCCCGAAGGAACTTCTCTAAAGGATGCAGGGTGGGGTTTACCGCGCGTGTTGCCACCAAAACTCTCCCTGAATCTATCAGCCCCTCGAAGGGCTGGTGTTGTTGCCCCCGTGCCAGGTGCTGTCCCACCATATGAGCTGCGTCGTCGAGACTTGGAGGTGGGTAAAGGAACATGATGTTTTCGCGATGTAGATATTGATTTTGGCTCGAGGTAAGCTGCAGACCAGATGGTAAATACATTTGTCTCGTGATTTGCCGTGACTACCAGCAGGAGCGGCTTGTCATTGCCGCTGCGATCGAACAGGACCTCATTCTGGGGAGACACATATATGACTTCTTCAGCCTTCTCAAGGGCCTCAAGCCTGCGATGACCTGAGCCTGGAATTGTCAGCAGACTGCTCCGCTCGCCGCCCGCATGTACATTGACCACGAGCCCCAAGTCGGCAAGAGGGTCAGTGAGAGAGTAAACTCTTGGTATACTATCCGCATTTGAGGTTGCAAACGTCTGCCCAAAGCCATCAAGAAAGCCAGTCGAGGTAGAGTGCCGGCCTTTGCCTGTGCGTGGTACGCCAAAAGACGAGCTATGGTATTGATGGGACTGGGAAATGGGTTGAGAAAAGCTCTGAAGGAGAGTCTGAGAAAGGAATGATTGGTTGTTTGTGAGGAATGAATTGGGGGGCGCGTTGGGTATCTGGGGGCTCTGAGGGATAGGCTGCACTGTGATTATCTTCCTTTGTACAACTACACCTCGAGCTGCTGGAAAAGCTCTATCGACCTCGAATGGTAGATTGACAATATGAGTAGTTCCAGAGAGGAAGAAAATATGTGCCTGAGACCTCAAGAACACGACGAGTGCGCGAGCCCTCACTTCGGTTACTGAAGGGGTTGGCTCGACAGGAGCATTTGGGTCTGTCGCTGGCTGTGTTCCTTGAGTCAAAAAACTTTTTGACTGGTCCTGTGCGTTGTATTCTGCAGCGCCTGTCGTGTCGCCAGGTGTGGACGAAGTTGACTCAACGGGAAACCAGGTCAGCAGCGCTTGGATGATGGTTTGCTTTTCGATCTCGAAATTGAAAATCTTGCGTACAATGCCTCCTCTTGACCAGACCACGTGGTATTCAGTTGTAACTATGTCATCGGTGGGGCCGTCAGGGCTGTCATCGGTATAAGTGTCCCAGACATAGTCGCGCTCAGTGCTATCGTCGCTCAGGATGGACTCGGCGACCAGGTACCGCAGAGCAGCGGGTTTTTGAACCCCAATCGAACGAAGTGAGGCCATACGGAGGCTCTAGTTGCATTATGAGAAGCCGAAGAGGCTAGCCATGAGTAATGGCAGGGAGCGGTGGTGTCGCGATAAATGTTTGCGGGGCGCACGGTGGAGGTGACGCGCTATCAGCTGCTTTGGTGTGCAACACGCTTTCTGCACCTTGCACCAGTTGTCAACCAACCACACACCGCATCTCCTGCATGGCATCATGAGGCCCATCATCACGACGAAAGGTAAAACAACACAGCTTAGGTGAGCTCGCCCTAGTTCTTGATTGCTACTTCAAAAGCTATTGTAAATAGCTCGGCTGACGGTGGACGCCTAGGTATGAGCTGCCGCACCGCGTGCACGATGCAACAATATACCCCGTAAAAGCCCCCAACGGCTCGACCATCATTCTCTATGGCTACGATTCGGGTGTTGGCATAGCATGGCGAGGTGGGCGCCCGTTGAAGCAGGCTACAGCCGCGCCCAAACAGCCTACGAAGCCAGTCAAGGTCAATGGCACCAACAAAGGCGCCATCACGATCATCGACTCCGACGATGAAGAGCCCCCGAAGGCTGCAGCACAACAGCCAGTTCCAGAGGCCGAATTTGAGGACGAGGAAGAAGAGTTGGACCCTGATGAACCTTATCCATCCTTCGTGCAACATTTGCGCCTGGCCCTCAACACTCAAGTTCTGCACATTGCTGTGCCCCAGATACCGGCAATCTCGTCACTCCGCTCGGCAGAGTCAATGCCAGCCTTATTTAGCAAGAAGATGGTCTTCGCAGTCACATGCGCCGACTGCACCGTACGAGTCATTACGCTTTCACTAAACCCTCCTCCAAATGTTGTCAAGGAAAAGCCACACAGCGCTACATCACAGTATGGCGAAGAGGCTATCAAGACCTACGGACATCGGACTATCCCAAGAGGTATTACTATGACATGGACGTCACGAAGCGAGCCAACCTTCAAAGATCACTCTGAAGATGAGATGGAAGTGGATGGCGATGGGGACGCACCAACACCAGCTCGTCGGCGTCGGAGACAGAGTCACTCACGTTCGCAGAATGAAGCAGAGGAGGGGTTCGATCTTCTTGTCGCGTCACACTCGGCGGAACTCGGAGGCCTGCTCAAAATATGGAGGTTTCAATTCGCCGAAACCTCACTCACTACTTCACACCCTATCACTCCATACAAAACACTGACACTACACAAACCTGCCTCTCGTGTTGCATTCAATACCGCGCAATTTCCCAAGCACCGCCACTCACAACTACTCATCACAGATACGGCGGGTACCGCACGCGTGTACGATGCTTTTGCACCTAGAAGTCGCAAGCCATCTTCTGGTAGTAACCAGAGCGATTCGGGTGCTTTTGTGGCCACATTTAGGACAAATTTTGAGAGTCTCAAAAGTAATGTGTCCCCTCCTGCGGTGCTTGTTGCGCGTAAACCAATTATGGATGCAAAATGGATATCAGATGGGCATCACATATTAGCTTTGCTCGCTGATGGAGAATGGGGTGTGTGGGATGTGGACCGATCGGGGCCTAGTTCCCCGGCTCTACCATTAGCATTCTCACTACGTGGGTTTGTAGGCACATCGGAGAAAGAAAGTTCCTCCAGCGGTATATCCAGTCCGAAGCGAAGTGGTCGCAGTAGCTTACTCGCTCCTATGACACCCAACACGCGCCGCAAGAAGGAGGAAACATTATTTCATGGCAGTCAGTCAGCGGTTTCTGTTGCACCTAGCGGTGGTATTTCGGTTGCCTCTTTGCCTCCTTCTAGCGGTAGCGCAAGCGAAGACTCAGTCGTCATTTGGTATGGCTCCGAAGTCCACAGAATAGCAGATTTCGGCAAATTTTGGGCTCGTACTGCGTCTGCCAGCAATGGCGCCTCACTGCCTGGTCCTGGTCTTACCCAAGTTCACGATGTCGCGCTGCTTGGCGAAGCAATCACTTCCGTATCGCAGTTCGATACAACGCCACAAGCCTCACACATGGCAATACCCAGGGATACTCTAATCTCAGCAGAACATCGTCTCGTTATAACCACCAGTGCAAGTAGACCTGCTGAACGAGATCTAAACTTGGCGTTTGCACAGGAACAAGCAGAAAATGAAGAGGCTAGAAAGACCGACCAAGCACTTCTTTCGCACGGAGAGCTCGACCTTGGCGGTATGGACAGATTGCTAGATGATATGGAGGGAAGTGCTACCGTCTCCAAGAGCCTGACACTTGGGAACCCACGAAAAGTCTTGTTTGCGTCATCAGCAGCTTGATTGACATTACAGCAAACACCTTACCCAATATACACTGTAAGTTAATTCATAGGATATCCATCATAGCGTCCTCATATCTGGCGCATATGGTCTAGAGCACCAGGGGCAATACAACCGCCCCTCGCCCTCCCCTTTCCTTTTCTTCCATCGTTTTCATCTTCAATTTCCCGCATGCGTGACCAACCCTCGCGGCCTAAGGTGGAGCTCAGCGAACAGACTCATTCCTGCTGCTCAGTATAGCCTCGCGAAAGAACAAAGAGTGTCGCCACTGTCGCCGACTTGCCTAGATGACTTCTCCACGAGTGCAAGCAAGTGTAGTTGTTACGACGGGTAGCCTAGATTGCAATGGGATACGTGCACTATAGATCCATAACCTCAGCCAAATTTGAGCCGCCTTCACCGAAAGGAGTTGGTTAGGTGAGGACGATTGGCGAGGAATGCGCAACGCCGAAGTGGTGTTGTTGTGTGGATCGAGTGCGACATTTTTTATTGATGTTGATACTTTGATATATATCAATGCCGAAGTGGACGTGTATAAGTTAATCAACTTCACGTATAAATTAGTATCTACTATTGTCAACCTCCCTACTTCCCAACTAAGCCCTCAAACAACTCATCCCGCTTCCTTCTCACCTCATCAAGCCCAACCTCTAACTTCCCTACTTCCTTCCGCGCCGCCTCTCTCTCCGCCGGCAACCCCTGGTACTCACTTACTTCCTTCTCCAATCCCTCGACTTTCTCCCGCAACTCGTCAAGCGCTTTTTGCTGCTCCAGTAATTCCCCAATCGCCTCTGCAGACCCAATGTATTTCGATCCCGGCGTCATTGTCCGCGACTGATTGGACTGCAGAGACGACAGCCTGTCTTCATGCTCGCGAATCTTTGCACGTAAATGCTTTGTCTGGCGTGACTGTTCCGTGGTCTGGCGCTGCAAGCTCGACGGCGTTGAGAAGGCCGGATCAGTCTGAAGCGTACTAAGCTGCGCCCGCAGCAAATCATTCTGCTTCGCTAAGTAATTCTGCAGAGTTTGTATATGCGCGAGTTGATTCGTGAGCCGATGCGACGCAGCCGTGTGCTGTATCAAGGCATGTGCTACCGTTTCCGGGCTTGTATTTGCAGTATTCAGCGCGATGGTTGTGGACGCGAGCGCATGCAGCGCCTGTTCGCCATCCGGTGTAAGGCTGGCTTTTATCCTGGACATGAGCTGTGCGTCTTCTTCGTTCTTCGTGACCTACCGTTGTGAGCGGTCGGGCTCGTCTACTATGCTCCTTTCATACCTCGTCCAGCTCCTTCAGCGCTTCTCGCTCAAGTCTCTCCATTACGGCGCGTTCTTCGTCGGCTCGCTCATTTGCTCTAGATAGCTCCCGGAGTGCTTTGAGTGTTTCTTCGTTGCGCTCAAATGTGGGCACTGAGCGGCCGGAATATTTGTAGGATAGCCATGAGTCTATGTGTGCCCAGTCTTGAGCTTGTGCGCGTTGTTGGCGGGCTTTTGAGGGTGAGAAGAGGTCTGAGGGTGTAAGATTGTCCATGATTGTGGTTGTTGACGGCGTTCCAAGCTACAGTGCACGGAAATACAGGGTTGGGACGTTTGGACGCCGTTGGTGTCGGCGTTGCGTGGGGAATAAGGTGTGAGCCGTGCGTTATCTTATCGATAAGGACAATAACATGCCGTTGCGAAGTCGGAGCTATGAATTAGTCTGAGTCTAGTAACAAATTGTCGCAGGAGTCATTGCGGTGAGATATATCAATTCCCTTCTCTTTCACTAGTTGTATTACATTACCTTAAAAGCCCCTTCCTATTTTTCTCTCTCATTTTATTTCAGGATGTCACTAATGGTGCTGGAGAATGATGTTGAAGTTGGCGAAAGCTTGCCACCCTCCACAGAGCACGTGGGTAACAGTGTTGTATTTGAGGTATTTGCGCAAACTAATATAATACAGGCTGTAAGCGTTTCACTCCCTACATGGCGGGCAAATGTGGGGTATGAAGAAGGTGAAGAATGGGTCATAAGTAAAATGAAGACTGGTTACCCTAGGTAAACAGACGCTGAAGGGCCCGCTGCTATTAGCTGACCTGGAACCAGATTTTTCATACACAAAAAAATCCAAGCGTTTGCAACAAGCCTAGTAGAACGGTATGGAACTAAAGATGAAGCTGCTATGATGTTCCCAACACATGCTACCGCCTCAAGATGTAAAGACTTCTTCATCCGGTTCGCGCCGGATGTGCAAGTCCGAATCGTTGACCTAGTCCCGACTGCGGAGAAAGCACGTTCAGAGGAACTTGTCATGATATCGCCCAGAATATCAGCTGTATTATTTCCGCGAGACAGCTTCGGTATTGCCAAACAGTTTTGGCAACATTCCGGTGATGGTGTGTCAAGCCGAAGAGCAGAATACTGCCATAATTTATTCCAGGAGGGTCTTCTGGTCGAACAATCAAGTCTCAATCAACCAGCACGAGTATGCAAAGGCCCACGACGGTATCAGAAGAAGACTTCCATCGACCTTGATGTCATGGGCAAGCCATTGAGTGGTGGTGTTCAAGACCCTGATCAGTTCGTCGAAGAGAGGTTTGGGCGTAACCTGGATCTCTCCATGACTAAAAATGCAAAGCTAGCTATTCGGAGGCGCATTGCAGGATCATTAACTGCAGACGTGGGTTTGGCAGAAGCCCTTTCGTTGGAGAAGGATAGTGTAACAACTAGAGGTGTTGCTGGCTTCTCGGAGGACGATGTCTATCTGTATCCTACAGGTATGAGCGCCATCTTCAATACGCACCGTAATTTGCTAGAAGCAAAGGGCCAATTGATGGCCATAGTCTATGGGCAAGTATACTTCAGCACATTCTATGAATTATGCTCATTCAAGCAGGTTCCCATATATTGACACCCTAAAGATTACAGAGAAGTTCGGGGCAGGCTCGCTATTCTATGGCTTTGGGTCTTCAGAGGAGTTGGACGATCTGGAACGACGACTGGAAAGTGGCGAGCGATATATGGCGCTGTTTACAGAGTTTCCCACAAATCCACTTCTTCGGTCACCAGATCTCGAGCGTATTCGCGGCCTAGCTGACAAATACGACTTCTGTGTCGTAGTTGATGAGACTGTTGGCAACTTCATCAACGTCAATGTTCTTCCCTACGCAGACGTGGTTGTTAGCAGTTTGACGAAAGTTTTCAGTGGTGATAGTAATGTTATGGGAGGAGGGTGAGTTTGAGCGAAAATTCAACATATTCCAGATATTGACATACGGCAGACTCGTCCTAAACCCCAAAGCTAGGAGCTACAAGAAGTTGAAGGAAGTTTGGAACCAAGACTATGTAGATAACCAGTGGGCGGAAGACAGCATATTTCTTGAACGAAACAGTCGCGACTTCGTTTCACGGATTGAACGTATTGGAATAAATGCAGAAGCAATATGCGATGTTCTCAGTGCACATCCTCGCGGTAAGTCCATTGAACACTACAAAAAGACAACAAGCTACTAACAGCGGTAATAGTAAAACAAGTCAACTACCCCAAGACAAGTCCAACGCGCGCAAATTACGAAAAGTGCCGCAATCCCAAGGGTGGCTATGGCGGACTGCTCTCCGCTACCTTTCACACGCGGCAGGATACAGTAGCGTTCTTCGACAACCTGGACACTGTGAAAGGCCCCAGTTTAGGCACCAACTTTACATTAAGTTCCCCATACGTCATCTTGGCGCACTATGGAGAACTTGAATGGGTACGTCTATCAATAGCCACAGCGCGCATGACCGCGCGGCCTACTGACAACGACGCAGTGCGCACAATGGGGTGTGGAAGCTGATCTGATTCGCTTCAGCGTTGGGCTCGAAGACACGACCAAGTTAGTTGAGACGTTTAAACGGGCACTAGATATGCTACCGCAATAGCAGCATTTACTGTATCTTGATGAAGGAGCAATAACCTAGCATTCGACTAATAGAGCATTGATTTCCCTCGTACTCAGGTCCGTCTCTATACAACGCTAGATGCAGATGCGGGTCGGCTGTGGCTAAGGCATACTCCCCCACCGGCGCGGAAAGGGTACAGACAGGGTGGTGCATATGCGCGGGTGGCATTCGGTAGACCCAATCCTCCAGGGGAAAGCGAAAGGATCAGCTCCTCATCCAAACACCGTTGATTAGGTTTCAAGCGTCGTTGGCCCACGAAACTGGCTCAAACTTAGAGTGTAAATATGTAAATATCCCACGTGGGCTTCTCGAGGTTATTGGGTAGTTGGGTAAAGAGGATTGGAGTACGCGTACGTGACGAGCTTGCTATGCAGCCAACTAGCTGCAATGCAGAGCGCACACCAAACTAACCTAGCTCCACTTCTACAGTAGACTCGCTTTGTCCAATGATGAATTCTTCCGCCATTCGTCATCATCGCGATTCCTCGTGGAACCGGGTACAGTACCTGCGTTTGGCACATCTAACTCGCCGCCTAATCCTCACGCCACTTTGAACCATACAACCACGTGTAGTTGATTCATGTAAGCAGCGCTAAACCGCCGTGTTATATCATCCAAATCGTGGTGCATAATCAAAAAGGGACTAAAACTAACGTTTGGAAGGATCCCCATAACAAACAAGTAGAATCCAGCATGGATTGGATACCACGAAGTACATAATTAGTAACTGCACATTTTCCTAAACAGCTCGACATCGGAGATACCGGGAGGGGCCTGAATGCAATAATCTTTTTTCGGCAGCGGTCAACACCAAGTCCCGATGTGTCCGCACCGGGTTTGCTGGTTGCCTAAGGATCGGGTAGAGCACTGCATACCTATTGATGCAAAGGGATGGCCTGAACTGGTACTTCCTCGTGTGAGAGATGCCGGGCTGTCGGATAACCATTACCCCGTTGCGAGTCTCGATTATCTGAGGCTTGTGGTTGTGTTGTGGGTACAAGGATGACCCTAAGTCTGTGTTCTTGGTTATGGAGCACTTCCCGTCGCTTGGAACCATTTGCCTCTATGGTGGGCCAGGTCTCCGCACCATGGACTAATTCTAATGGTTGTATAGGAACTTTTTGCCCCTGCCAAGCGATACTGACATTGCGGTGTTCCCAATGGGTATATCTTTATCTTGTGTCTTTTGCCTGCAAAAAGAGAAATTCTTTATTTGCATATTTATTGGGTAATCGATGATTGATGTGGCGAGTGGTGATTATCCTTATCAGTACCCGGCCTCTTGGTAGGTTCTGATGTGAATTCGAACCGTAGGAAATGCGGTTAGGAGTGAACTTTCGTCCAACTCCGGCTTCGATTGGAGCGGGCATAGATTGCCGATGGAATTTCTGCGGCCGGGGATGTGCCGATGCCTGAAATGTTTGCATGACATTGCGAGATTGCCTCTCGCCAAAAGCGAACACAAAGTTCCTGACTCATGATGGCAGCTTTTCTTCGTTAATGCTCCCGAGAATTTAGTGTAGGCCCGAAAGATGGATGCATGAAAGTCGGTGCTTAAAACATTCATGACTCATGTTGATGTAGAGCAAGCCGGTCCACATCTGGCTCGGCCCAGGTGCAATCATTATGTTACTGCTGGTTTGCGTTAGCACTAATAGGACTGTTCGCTTTAGCTGATTGTCATGCTTTTAGGCCTTCCAAATTCCAACTCTCCCATAGTTCGTCCATACTTGACTGGATCAGGTATGCGAGGCTGCGCCTCCCCGTCGGGGATTCGATCATTCTAGTCGGCGATGGGGCGCAAGTATTGATGGCAGTGCTGACAGTGACGAGGGTCGTCGCTGAACGAGGAGGTTGTTTCAGTGCCCTCCAGCAACATGTCTGTGACAAGGCGAATAGACGTCACGATTTACTGGATGTGGCAAGATGTCATATTTCTGGTGGATCTTAGGATGGTAACTTAGTAAGAGAGCATGCACGGCTGGTCGCATGGCTGGAAAACTTGTTCAGCGGCGAAACTCAGGCCTTAGTGGGACCTCCGGGTATCGGTAGTGCTAAGTGCGTGCTCAGATGACAGCCCTTGGTCTAGCAGTGAACGAAGACTACCCTGGCCCAGGGCGCTGCGTAAGTGCGGCTAGATCACGATAGCGTGTGCTCCAGCCTACAGCTTATGTCAGAAACTGTATGCTTGAGACAACGCAACAACAGTGCGAAAGTTGCCCACTGCGGCGAAGTTGCCGGTGCTTGAATGTGCCCGCCCAGTGTACATAGTACAGTAAGTGCCAAGGACCAAGGCGTGAATAGCCACGCTTTGCATTGTCTGTGTCTTGCTCTTCTGAACCTGATTCGAGCTACAGGTTTGGTGATTTCCTCGATGAAGCGTGCTGAGCAAGGTCCCTGTGCAAGATGGAGGTCGTTAACCCTTGTGATCGCTAGCTGATGTTTAGTGGCGGAGATTATCCGAATTAGCCCCTTGGTCTGCACCCACATGCTCACATGCAGCCGAATCACACGGCTCAGACATCTTACGACACACATCCTGCACGTAGGCTTGGTGTGCTGTGCATGCCGAAACCAACATTTTCAACATTCGATACGATTTCCAGAAGCCAGTGTTGCCGCGGCATCAGCCGATATTAGCAAGGCTTCCGGCGACCTGCCTGAATGTCGGCGGCCCGCCTTGACGCCATAGCGACCAAATTCCAGCACGTGCTCGGTAGCTGCTATCACGAGACAAATATAGCAATCGAACGAGGCACGGCAGGGACCGCATGGGACACCATTCGCGCCTCGATGGGGGTGAGTGGTTCCCCGGACTACGAAGTACCTATTCTGTCGCTGACGTCTTCCACTAACGAGGCTTGAGACGAAGCGTGCATATGCCACACCTCGTTTCTCTGATGACCCTCGACATACCGAACTTGCCCCATGCTCCATGGTCGCGGATTGTTGCCGCACACCCTTGCCTGGCGCTTTGATGCCGTACTTGAGTCTTGACAGGGCTGCTCAAAACACCAAGCTGAACATGGTGCAGCCCTGTAACCTCAGCCGCTAACGTCGCTATGAGAGAACCATTTCTGGACGTCCATCTGTGCCCTTTGTTGCAGCAGCGCAAGTGTCTCCGCCAGCATCATGGCAGCGTGCCTCTATGCTGCTCGTGAGTATGACGGTGGAAGCACCGTGCCATTCCAAGATCCACCAGGGGGTTGACTCCTATCAGCTGCTCAGCTTCAGTGAGCAACCAATGTGCTGGTCCTGTCCACAAAAGGGGAACGCTTGTCTTCCTGGAGCCAGGTTCGCTACGGGCCAGGCACCTATCGCGTGGGTACGTACAAGGACTAGTTGAACGGTCGGAGACCTTGGCATGGCTCTACAAGGATACAAATCCTTCAAGTCCCCAGCCGCAAAGCCGGTAAAGCGTTGCGCCGTTGGATTGAGATGTAGACTACCGCAGTAAAGCGCAGACATTCTATAAACACGGATACAAGTAGACCCCATGTCGCAGCGCAGACTATGGTTCACCCGAGTCTGCCTTGCGATGCATTCTCCATAAGGCTGGTATAAGCCCACTCGACCATCCGTATTCAGGACCAAAAACGTACGTCTAATTACCCCCACCAGGATTTCCCGTATTAGATGTCGCCCGCCCACGACTTAACATGACCCCTCGGTCTCTTGAACAACAACATCCAAAGACAACAACAATCTCACGAAGACTTAGAAACCGCGCCGACCAAAACCTCTCTGTACAGCCGCTAGAAATTCCACAACTCAGAAACACTCGCCCACGCCGTGCCGCAACTTTGCTTGAGCCGCCCCGCCTCAAAATCATCGACCCTCAACCGCACGAACCACTTCAATCTCCAACCGTCTGGGGTGCCGGAGACCTTTCCAAGGATACTCAAATTACTTCAAATCTTGCACAGGCTAGTGACGGTCAACCTCCACATCTCCTTGTGCCGCAAAACGTGGACTTTAGCCTATTCGACTCTCCGCAAGACTACCAGCAGCACTTAGGTTCTGCTGCTGAAATCCCTATTCCACCCCGGCCTTCCGTATCTGATAGCCTGGACTTTGAATTGCCATTATCCGCAGATCATCCAGAGACGCATAACTCGTTTGCCCATTTGCAAGACATGAGGTAGGCAGATCTTGTATGAGCCTCGCCTTCGCCCGCTGATTATTGTAGCACATTAGGATACATGATGGCGCCTTCGCAGTACGGTATGCAACAATACGGTTCGACTTCGTATCCTCAAAATTATCCATCGAGCAGCCAGCATGGGTATGCGGAACACCGATCATCAACATCAGCGCCCTACAATTCGGCGTATGCGTCTAGTCCAGCGCTTTCACACGAGCAAAGGAGACAAGAGGAGCATTCAATTCTCCCACCATACCAGGCCCAGCCGTCTTCACTTTCGCGAGCTTCATATCAACAGCATCCGGGCGCTTTACGCTCTAACTCAGTATCCACCGCTCAAGGGTATTCCTACCCAACTTCGCATAACAATGTTCCAAATCAACCACTAGGAAGCAATGCTGCCAATTACCCACCGTATGTTGCGCAGAATCCTGCTTTGAATATGACTCAGCTTACATGAATAGACCACAAATGTATCCTCCTGTGAGTTACGGTGTAAGCGAATACCATCCACTACCAACGATGTATCCTCCATCTTCAACTACGCCTGCTGCATATCCGTCCTATGGATCCTCGCCTGGCATTCCCCAACCCCCTAACGACGTACCTCCACTTTCGCCATCCCCAAGTGCTCAAAGTAATGCTGTCATGCCACGCGTTTTGAACTCGCGGCCGAAGCCACAGTGCTGGGAGCACGGATGCAATGGCAGGCAGTTCTCTACTTTTAGCAACCTACTTCGGCACCAGCGTGAGAAGTCGGGAACAGCATCGAAAAGCTACTGTCCAAGATGCGGCGCTGAATTTACCCGAACCACAGCAAGGAATGGTCATATGGCTCACGACAAATGCAAGCCTCGGAGGGCCTCGGAGTCGAGCCATTGATAACCAAATCCAAATTCCACGAAATCACACCATGCTCTCTCCATCTGGGGAAACCAAGGATATTGGACACCTTCATGACGAGCGGGCATGAACGCTTAATTAAAGCTATGGCCACAGTCACGATCGCTTGGCCAGGAAGACTCGCCGTATCTCCATCTTCGGAGCGCCATTCCATCAACAGTCGTGGCAACTCACTAGAAAGGTCGGCAGTGTACATGTCTACTAACAATGTTAGCAATGCGATGGCGATCATATTTTGGAGTGTCAGGGTTACTGCAGACGAGCACTGCCCTAACACTCGAAACGCACGATCGCCCTCATACATGGCATGAAAGAAATTTTCCAAGATCTCGCATAACCCGCAAAGAATCAACCCACAGCACTAGAGGTGGATTAGACCTAGGACCGGGCATTAAGTCGGCGTTTCTGCTAGCGTTCAGCATCCATCAAATGCCCTGTTTACCTATATTTGCGCCGTCTCACACCGCTCGTATATTCTTAACTCACCTAGCACGGGGTTGAGTGTCTCACGCATGTTGGAGCCCGGCCAAGCAAATTCTAGTTATGGTCTCTTGGAACGTCACGATGATATCTCACTCGCATCTCCTGAAGTTATTTATCTACAGGTGTCTTGAAGGCGACTGCAATCTCATTGCGGCGCGACCGGAACAGGGATTTCGCAGCGCATTTAGGAATGGAGGAATTTCCGGGACTCAGGGGCACCAACTCCTGAAAACTGTCTGCTGAGGGAGCAGCCCACCAGAAATAGAATACAATCAATTCAAACATAAAGGACATTCATTCAAAACAACGAATTCAAAATGTAACGCTGATCTCTGAATATCGGTGCTAAAGAGAGCATATGTTCGTGCCTGATATCAAAACCGGCCTTGCGCCATGTGCAGGCTTCGACGTGCAGGGCTGCACCTGGGCAGCCGGCTGAGATGCGCCAAGAAACGCCGTGGCTAGTAAGCAATTCTTCGTCGCATTCCCGGACTTGACGTGTAACCTCAGGCTATCTTGATAATGCGTCAGATAATACGCGCAGGTCCTAGTAGTTGCCCAATCTCCATCGCTGGCATTGCCGAAAATGCTTGCCTGTTACACACGCCAAGATGTCACAACAAGGCTGCACAGCTGGCTTGCACGGTTCTCAATGAGGGCTGGCTCACTAGCGGGCCGTTGTCGTGGGGCGAAAAGCAATTGACGAAACAACAGCAGCCGAACCGACTAATACCAACTTCAACGCATCGAGTTGGCAGTGCTTCGAGTCAGTGTCAGACCATGCCTTGAACCATCATGCCGGGCTCCGACAGCACTCCTTGACTCGTCGCCGGACAGCGGAGCAAGACCTCTCTGGATTTCCCTCTTCGGCTCGTGTCTTCCGAATTTTCGACATGGGCCTCATGTGCACTATGATTCAAGTTGCTGTAACCTGTGCCTGGGTAGCGCACACAGTGCGGGCCACTCGCTATGGTTCACCTTCCCCAGCTATGACGGCAAAGCTAGCAAGGTAGGCCATTCGACCTTCCCTAGGCAGGCCGTCCAAGACTACTTCCTAGACTTCAGGCACGCTGCCAAGATGCATTCACAATATTAGGCATTCATTTATATCTCTCCCAACTCATTCTGACACAACTTTTCGGGGGATAGTTTGAATATGGAGCTTTCTAATTGCCACTGATAGGCCACCGTCTTGACTTCGCCGACTTCGCTATCAATCAATAGAGGCAAGAAAAAGTTGGCGTGTGGCACAGCAGCATGACGCCAATACAAACAGGTCTGTGGTATCTAGTTTTGCATGATTTTGCCAACCGCCCCGCATCTAGATCATCGCTGGACCCAAAGTCTCGGGCACCTCCTTGCCACGTTTAGTCTCTGCTATTCAGGTGGCCAGTTTGCAGGTCGTCTGAATCTGCGAGACAGCCGCTTGGTCACGGGTTATCGGGCCCGCTCGGTAGTCTACACCAGTGTGAGTCGTGACACCGTCCCAATCGCCACGGGGTTAGGGGTCTCTGGTCGGTTCTGTTGCGTAACCTTGCGCGACTACCCCAGGATAGAGTGCTGATACGAGTGCCATCTTGTTGACTTGTGGATCGCGGGCTTACCGTCCTACATGGGTTCTTCCGGCGGCGCGACGGGAAGGATGGGCGTTGACACGAGATCAGGGTTGAGTAGAATATGCACGTGAAGAGCTCTTCCAATGGTTAATTTTGCCTCCAGATGGATACCCTGACTCGCGGTGTGTGCCTACTCCACGCTTAATCATGCACTGTGTCGCAAAGGCTATTCCCTGGTAAAACCCGAATGATCTGACCGGAGCACTGTCTCCATCGAGGGCCACTATCGACGATGAAGCTACGCTCATCAAAGGCGAAGAAAGATGGACTGACGAGAGCCGCAAAGTATGAAGGTCGACCGACACCCCTTGTGGCCGTTCTTGGAAACTTCGCCGACCAGTCTCGCTTGCAGCGGCTACAGTGAGCTGAGTCCCCTGTCGTTGACTTGGATAGGACCAGTCGTACGTTGCCTGGTGGCCTGAACGAGCCTGCATGATGGGGGTGCTCGAACATCAACTTGATTCGTGGTTTATGGACATGTTGAAGCCAACAAAGAGACTAACCTTAATAATACGTGCGCAATAATCACGCTGCATTGGTTGCTGCAGATCTATTTCACTTTGACAGATGTGCAGTGCAGTCATCACAGGCAGGTCCACGTTTCCGACGTGTGTTGGTGTAGGTCATTGATAGACCTGCCGAGTTTCCGTGTCAGCCGTTACTGATTCTAGAATTCCTGTAGAAGTATTGCGGGACATTTCTGATCCTGCTGTAACGGAGAGCATGCCCGTCGCGTGGGAGACAAGAAGGAACGATTGCCGCAGAAACAGCGGCAGGAATCACAAACGACAACCTTGTAATGCCTCGTGAGTGCCTACTGTAGGTAGCCGCCGTATCACCTCGACCGACATGCGGCGTGCTTGTTTCTACCGAAATGCTCCCAAATGATGACAACATACGTGCATATGAGGTTGGGCTTGCGCAAGGCTGATACGTATGCAAGGTTTTCGCGGACCCAATGCCAAAGCCATGGTTCGGAAGCGCTCGCGTGTCAAAGGCCTCCAGCTACTGCAGGATGCACATATGCAGTGTTACCATAAAAGAACGGCTAATATAACGCCTGCCGATACGTAGCCGCGAAGTATGACGTGTATCTGTGGCGCGAGCCTTTGATAGATTAATTTCACGCTGTATCTGGCTATCGCTGATTGGCTTTCTAGGTGTTCTGTAACACAGATTTAGAAGCTTACACGCAGAGACGACAATACGGACACAGCCCGTATGCAGGTCAATACCGATCGGAGAGCCTCATGATGATGATACCCCCCTGCGTCGGGATTCTATGTTTCGCTGCCGTAATCAGTACTCAGACTCGAGGCCAGATTTCTGTAAACTCCAGCCTTAGTTTTATGCTGACCACCCAACCATGCACTGTATATTCGATATACACCCACAACTGGTATTGTTTGGGTAGGAATTTTTCCTAGAATTGCACGATGCAGTCATGCTGCGAGTCATCTGAGACCATCGTCTTGTGGTCTTCGATGAAGCACACATTTTTCCACGAACGTTCATCGGCAAAAGTCTACTCCTAAGCGCGTGAGCATCCGAGCGTCATCCCGCTGACGATCCCCGTTATGACTATGTAGCCACAGCGGTCTTGAAACAACATTTTCAGAATGTCTGAGAGTTCAGACTGACCAGGAGGGATGAGACCAGCTGAAACGGTCTGGCGTTATGGACGACGTTGAGAATAAACAGGACCGACTTTTTCGCCGGAGTTGAAATGTTGTAGTGCTGCAAGCTTACCATGTACATCAGTCATATGATACTTGAATATGTGGAACCCGGCGTAGGAGTAATTGCCACGTGGGTTGAGCACTGGCGACCTGCGTTCGGGCCGCCATGACTCTCATTATTGACATGAAACTCCGTCATGAACCAGCATTAATAGTCAGAAAAGAGCTCTAGGGTTTGAATGACCCATAGCCCTTTCGGGAGATGAAGCATGAACATCGTGGATAGAGCCGATGATGATGATGCAAAGGAGATCGGGTACGAGATGGCAAACAAATTGAGTGTTGCTTGAGTATCACACACAAGGCAACAATCGTATTTGATAACTAAAGGGTATGATGCTCAAGGGCGTTTAAGGGCGTTTAAGGGCGTTTAAGGGCGTTGTCTTCGGATAGCAGTGTTGAGAGTCATAGGAGAGTTGGTGATTCACACAAGGCAGCTTCCCCACATCATCCCACGTCTGCCAAGACCCCCAGACCTCACCTTAGTTCTAACATCACTCCTCTCCTCCACTTTACGGTCATAGCACACCATCCAAAAATATAATCAAAGCAGCTCTATTTACAAAATGACCGTTCTTCTTCAGTAACCGCCACACTGGCAACTTAACGCAACTCTGCTACGAGTTGTTCTCAGCTATCGCTAATTGAAGTTTGACTCATTGCCTACGTTCTCCATTCGTCAAGATGCTCCCACGATTATCGCAATCATTCCGGACGCACTTCACCCATACAAACTCACGCAATTTAAGCTCTATACTGAATCCTTAAGATAACGTGTACAATCAAGTAGCAACCCGACTAGACCAAAGCCCCCCAACTGTGCCTTAGTATCCTTCATATTGAGCCGTAGGAGATACCGCGAAGCAGCAACATGGCTTCGATTTTTACCTTCGATCCTGATCCGCCACGGGTGTCTTCACCGTGGGCGACACCACCAGCGAACGGCTCGGCTACGCCTACCTCACGAGACCAGGCAAAACCGCCCTCGACGACTCGTACAAATGATGGGATAGGGGCCAGCCTTAGCTCGCCAATACCTACAGTAGACTACACGAATATCACAAGGCTAGAGGCTGAACCACAGGAAGGCCCTACCGAATACAAATTGCATCTCCTGCTTCGTCGGCGGAGATCCTTCACACGTGTGAGCACAGGCGGAAGGGTATCTGGTTCTTTGCGTCTCAGCAATGAGCCGACATCAAATTCGGCAAGCCGTAGTGTACCGGAATCAGGTCTTTTCTCTAATACCCCTCCGCCATTAGCATCGACTCATTCAAAGCAACATCGCCTGGAGCAACTGACAACCCAGCTATTATGGCGCTTACAACAGTCATGCTCCTATCATATCTCCTCCACAACTACCACAGTTATTCCACACCTTCCGGTAGATGCACAGATCGCTTCTCTAGACTTGCCGCAGCGACTCCTACCTGGGTTGGAGGAGAGCAAGGGTGCGCTTTATGAGATTGGAGTTGCCGATGATGGGTCCATTGTGGGCCTCGCGGAAGATGAGATGGATGAGAGTTTAAACAATCTTCGTGTCATGGCTGCAAGTCTCGGTTGTGGCGTAGAGGTGCTGCGCATGGTCCCTGTGGGTGAATGTGAATGGATCGAGTACGGCAACGCGTCACGGCAAAAGGTCCAGGAATCAGCCTTGTTGGTTGCAGAAGCTCTCGTCCGTCCCCTGCAGCACCTCGTAGATCACACGAAAAACACACGTCAAGCTACGAACACACTATCAAACTATGATGGCAAAACCTCGATTGTGGCTGTTCCAGACGACTCTAAACGAACGGTTGAGCAACTACGTGTATCTATGACGGGCGCGACTATGTCTGGGAAATCAAGTCTTCTTGGAACCTTGTCTACAGCTACGCTCGACAACGGACGAGGGAAGAGTCGCTTGAGCTTATTGAAGCATAGGCATGAAATAGCATCTGGAATGACGTCTTCTGTCACGCAGGAGTTGGTAGGATACCGCGACTATACCGATGATGATTCAATAGCCACTCAAGTGATCGGTTATGGCTCGGGTAATATCTCATCCTGGCTTGATATTCACACCTCAGTGGAAGCCGCAGACGACGGAAGACTAGTTATATTCTCAGATTCTGCCGGCCACCCACGTTTTCGAAGGACTACGGTCCGTGGACTTGTTGGATGGTAAGTACAATTCCTACTTAAAGGGGCTTGAACACTTTCGTACAAGTAATTACTGGGCGATTATGCTACCAAAGAGTAGGCATAGTCTTTATAGCGACGCCCATTATCTGCCACTCGTCGTAACTTTAGTAACAATGAAAGCAGGAAGCCGCACTGGACACTGTTGTGCATTCCAGCAGATGAGACAGAGAATTCTACAGACAAAATCAACGCTTCTCTCGCACCTCAGGAAGCACTTGCTGCAGACCATGATCTTTCGCAGGCGCATCTTCAACTCTGTTTGAGCCTAGAACTTCCTCTAATGATTGTCATCACCAAATATGACCTCGCTACTAAAGGTGGTTTACGCCAGACGCTGTCCAAGCTGTTGTCTGTTTTGAAAGAAGCAGGCCGTATACCATGCATTATTTCTGACCCAGCAACATCAGTGCTAGAAGCCGACTTACGCTCCGTCTCCGCTGTGGATTGTCGGGAAGCTGCCAGTAAAGTTCAGGCTTTGGTTTCGTCACCACTTGCGACAGTTCCAATAATTCTGACCAGTGCGGTCAAAGGGACGGGCATAAACAAGTTACATGCCTTCTTACGCCAGCTCCCAATACCGCCGCAGCCAGAGGTATCTAGTAACCTAGGATCTGCTCCTTTGTTCTACATTGAAGATGTTTACAGCGTACACAATCGTACATCTTCCGATAGGTCTACCATAATTGGAGGTTATCTTCGCCATGGTGCAATCAATGTTGGGGATGAACTGATACTTGGGCCATATCCTGTAGATGCGAACTCTGACGACAGCGACAGTGGCAGTGGACGCCCTCCACTACGAAGCTCTGTGGGATCGCAGTCACGTTCATTTCCGGGAGCGTTGAATAAGACTCAAACAAGGGGTCTTTCTCTCAACGACTCTCATAGCGAGTGGCGACGCGTTCGCATAACATCCCTCCGAAACCTACGACTTCCTGTTCAAACGCTCCAGGCAGATCAGGTAGGTACAGTGGGAATATCGCCAATCGATACCCTGATCACAAGCCCTGCCATCAATAGGATCCGAAAAGGAATGGTCTTAGCAGGACGACGACCCACTGCTTCCAAGGTTATCACAGTGAGATTCGAGGATACCCAATCCCGTGCCGCACAAAGCCTAGGCGTCGGAAGCGCTGTAGTCATTTACATATCCAGTGTCAGAGCGTCATGTAAAGTCATATCTGTTGCTTCTGAGCCCGGACCGATGGGTGACACGAACGACAAAGACGACGATGAAGATGCTTTTGGATTTGGGTTTGACGAAGAGCCAGCGGAACTTGATCAAGATCCTTCGCCAGTGCCTACTATGGTCCAATTCCAGTTTATCGCTTCCAGGGAGTTTGTTGAGTATGGCGCACGCGTTTTGGTTATGCCCGGTGGCGGCCCGGGCCTTTCTGGAGGTAGTGAGAGGGGCGCGAAAGGTCTTGCAGGTCTTGAGGGATTTGTTGGTCATGTGGTAGAAGAGTGAGGAGTACCAGCCAAGTGTGTGGGTTGGTTGGTTCGCTGTCGACGTCGGTTTTGTTAATGTATTCCTGGGTATGCATGGCGTTAGGGTCATTCTAACTACTCCCTTCCGAGTATATTGATTTTGTTCAGAGCGTGACCATGTAGAGACTACGTGTTCTTCACTAAGACTATCAAAGGGTCTTCTCCGGACCGTCTCACCTTCGGCTTTTTGAAAAGCTCTTAGCAAACAATGTGTAAACTCTACAAGGCCATGCTCTAAACAAAATCAATATACTCCGGAAGGGAGTAGTTAGGATGAAACTAATGCCATGCATGCCCAGGAACACATGTTTACCATATCCTACCACCAAATATACTTTTCTAGGTCATAACACGAGGTCTTTGCCAATGGCTTGCTTTTACTTTGGAGAATCAGTCAACGGAACATACTGGACGCCAAACAGCTTCTTCCGATCCACACTTCCATCCTCACTCTTTTCAACAACAAAGATGTACTGCGCATATCCCTCCGCGACAGGCACAAACAGCCTCCCCGGTGCCTTCAACTGCTCCGTCAATTCCTTATGATGCTCCGCAGCCGCAGCCCCAACATGAATTGCATCATACGGCGCGCCCTCGGCCCACCCCTTCCTCCCATCCCCCAAAACAAACCTAACCTGTCCGCTCTCTAGCATCCGCCGGCCTTCCTCAGACTTGCTCAAGTTAGCCGTGCCCATGTCCACCAGTGGCTGAATGTGGTCAATGCCGACAACAGTGCCCCCCGGCCCCACGAGATTCGCCAACACAGCGGTCAAATAGCCCGACCCGGAGCCTATGTCGAGCACGCTTGCGCCGGGTCGCAGGTACGTGAGCAGCGATTCGCAGGCCGAGGCGTGCATGTGCGGAGCCGAAATGGTCGCTGCGTGGCCGATGGGCTGGGGCGAGTCTTCGTACGGCGCGCTGGGGGCGAAATGGGCGCGGTCGACCTTGTATCGGTTAGGCACGGAGTGATGCGGGGAGGATGAGGCGTACCTTTGACATGGCGTCTTTGACGCGGTCATTTTTGATGAGGCCATTTAGCATGAGGTTTTTTATTAGGGCTTCGTTGGTGGAGCCGGAGGAGCGCCATGCCATGGTTGCGAAGTGGGGTGTGCTGTGTATGAGGCGGGCGATGTTGGTTAGGAGGGGGAGGGTGGACAGCATGCACGGGAAGGATAGGGTGAGGAAGAGGAGCTTGTATTTGTAGGTAGGAATGATATCTCGATGGTTCTACGACTTTTCCCGCGTTTGAAGAGAGCGATGGGAAGACTATAAGTCTGGGTGGTAAGAGGAATGTCCCATCCAGTGGGGATTAAGGGCCAGGAGGGGGGTTCGTGGAGAGCGCGTCGCCATAACCGCGTCACGGAAGCTGGGGTAACGCTTATCGATAAGAGATGCAGGTGCAGGGTCCCGCTTTTCGTCTCGAAAAAAGTTTGGGATCGCTTCAACACGTGCGCATTCGAGCTATTTGCGCAATTCCAAACATGGCTTTGCCCGCGACGAAGAGGAGAAAGCTGGAGCATGGTGACTCCGAAGAGGAGGGGAGCGAAGCAAGCTTTGGAGGATTTGACGAAGTAGGCGACGTTGCGTCTGATGAGGATGGAGCCGCCGAGGAAAATGGCTCAGAGGGAAGCGATGTCTCTATGGGCAGCGCTGAGGACTTTGAAGACCAGGATGAAGATAGCGAGCAGGATGAGGTTGAGGCGAAGGTGCCCAAACCGGCGCCTATTATCAAGGCGGCGACTCTCCCAAAGCTGACGAAACGACCAGCATCGGGTCTCCAGGACGGCGTGTATACGTCTGAAACCTTCAAGTCGAATATATTTAAGCTTCAAGTTGATGAGCTTTTGGAGCAAGTAAAGCTCAAATATGGCAAGAAGGAAGCTCCCGCAGAAAACGCGATGCGCACGTTGAAGAGCATCATTGAGCAGATTCCTAGTCGCGAACCGCTTTCTGTACGTACGAGATGAATCGCATACTTGCTGGCTTCTAATTCAATCTAGATACATGAAGCAGAAGGGGCACTTAAGTCGTCCAAAATCGCGATACCTTTCCCCAACCCGCGCCCACCAAAAGACGCCAAATATAAGCTACAATATGATCAGCCTGCGAGTATCAATGCGACTGGAAGTTACCCGCTAAAGATTGCGACTCGTATTGGAGATCGCTTCTCTATTGATCTTGTTGTGACTATGCCTCAGGGTTTGTTCACAGATAAAGACTACTTGAACCACCGCTACTTTTACAAGCGCGCGTACTACCTCGCATGCTTGGCAGCTGGAATCAATGAGCAAGAGAAAGACAAGTTCAAGCTATCGTTTCATTACCTCAACGGTAATCAACTTCAGCCCATACTTGTGGTCCGGCCAGGCGCTGATGGCACTGCGGATGACTTTTCAAGCTCAAAATGTCAAATTCAAATCTTGGTCGCGCTGCCGGAAAACACATTTCCTCCAAATAAACTACTTCCAGGATCTAACTGTGTGCGGCTGAAAGGAACCGACGATGAAGCGACGAAGGAGGCACTTACTCCTACTCCCTTTTATAATGGATCGTTACTGTCTGATGTCAATATTACCGCCTATCTCAAGCTGTTACACGCCACAGCTTCCAAAGCAGAGTCTTTTAGGGATGCTTGCATCCTGGGCCGCATATGGTTGAAGCAACGCCGACTTGGAAGCTGGACTCGCCAAGGCGGGTTTGGGAACTTCGAGTTTGCTACTCTCATGGCGTTGTTGCTTCAACCTAATGCAGGGGTCGGCCAGCAAGCACTGTCCCCAGGGTACAGTAGTTACCAGCTTTTCAAGGCCACCCTTCAATTCCTCGTGCGCCACGATTTATCCAAAAAACCATTCCTCCTCCAGGCATCTGGTGTGGCTGTGCCGAAAAGCGAAGCTGCACCGATATTTTTTGATGGACCTCGAGGACAGAATATATTGTTCAAAATGACACAGTGGTCGTATTCACGACTTAGGATTGAGGCAAAAACAACTGTGGATATGCTCAGCGACTCAGTGTTTGACCAGTTTGACTCAGCATTCATTCTCAAAACAGAACTTCCAAAGTTCAAGTATGATGCTACCTTGACGATCCCTCTTTCGGTACTTGGTCTGGATGCTGCAGATACGGATCATCAGCAGGCACTTAGCGACGCGTGTCGTAAGATACATAATACGTTAACACGCGCACTGACAGATCGCATCACGTCTCTCTCTATTACACTGCCTGATGAAGAAGAATGGAATCTGTCTTTACGAAAGCCAAAGGAGAGCCAGCGCAAAAGTCTGCTTGTGAGCTTTGCGACAGACCCGGCGCGTGCCAGCCGAACTGTCGATCATGGCCCGCCAGCAGAGAACAAACAGGAGGCCGCTGCTTTCCGGAAATTCTGGGGCGAGAAGTCTGAACTTCGACGCTTCAAGGATGGTAGCATTTTGGAGAGCGTGGTGTGGTCGTTTAATGATGCACCCTCATCAATTATTGAACAGATTGTGTCACACATTCTCAAGGAGCGCCTTGGTATAGAAGTTGGGGAGCAGGCCAAGTTCACTGGCGATTCCTTGTCTGAGTTCATAACAGCTGGTCGCATTCAAAACTCGTCCGGTATTGCGCCTTTCCTACCAATTATGAATGCCTTCACTACGTTGGAAAAGGACATTCGCGAGCTCGAAGATCTTCCACTGCAGTTACGACACCTGAGGGCTGCTGATCCACAACTTCGGTATACTTCTGTGGAACCTCCGCAGTCTCCTGCATCAGTCGTCATGCAATTTGAGGCCTCGGGTAGATGGCCCGATGATCTTTGCGCTATTCAGCGCACTAAGATTGCATTTCTCTTGAGGATTTCTGATTTGTTGACAAAAGCAAAACCGAGCTATACTACGCGCGTTGGCCTCGAAAACCCATCACAACCTGCCCAGAACCAAGCATTCCTTGATATCGCCGTCACCACAGGCTTCACGTTCCGGATCCGTATCTATCATGACCGTGAGGTCACGCTCTTCGAAAGACAGCTCAAGGACAATACCTTGGATGCAGCGTCGCGAGAATCAGCTGCGGCATCGTTAGCTCTATACAAACGTGAATTTATTCAGTCTCCTTTGCACTCACAGGTAGTCCAAACTCTATCTACCCGCTTCCTCGCACTCTCACCATCGATACGATTGACAAAGCGATGGTTTGCATCACATCTCCTTTCGCCACACTTTGCCCCGGAACTTATCGAGCTTCTTGTAATCCGAACATTCCTGCAACCACATCCCTGGCCTGTACCCTCGACCGCGACCACCGGTTTCCTGAGAACATTAGCCTGGATCAGCCGATGGGACTGGAGACATGTTCCGCTAATCATCGACTTCTCAACAACCTTCACAGGAAACCCAGCTGACTTAGAGGACACCTCACCCAGGGGTATGAAATCAGGGGATGTGGAGCGACTACAAACTCGCTTCGAAGCATGGCGCCGCATCGACCCGGCCATGAACCGCGTCGTCCTCTTCGCCGCTACAAACCTCGACGAGCAAGGCACAACCTGGACCGACAAATCCTCGCCCGAAAAAGTCGTCGCAGCGCGCCTCACCGCCCTCGCAAAAGCTGCCACTCACGCCGTCCGCGCCGACGAAGACCGCCTCCTAAATTCTATTAACGGCGAACATGCTCCACCGCCCTTGTCCCCTGCGTCCCTCTTCACTCCGGATGTCACCCACTTCGATATCGTGATTACTATCGACCCCAAACACATCAAGCGAGCTACACATCGCCAGAAAACGCACTTTAAGAATCTTGATCTCCAACACTCCGCGCACCACGCTACCTCTACGCCGCTTGCGCTTCTCTTCGCGCAGGACCTGCTGGCCATTTACGGCGACGCGGTGCTCTGGTTTTGGAATCCAGAGAGCTTGGATAGGATTGTCGGCTTATGGAACCCGAGCGTGACGGGGAGGCGTGGGTGGAAGGTTAGGGTTGGGTGGAATGGTGAACCTGTGAGGCGGAAGGGAGGTGATGGAGATGGGGGTGTCGATTTGAAGGTTAATAAGGGGGCGGTTGTGGGGGAGATTATGAGGTTGGGTGGGGAGCTGGTTGGGGGGGTTGAGGTTAAAGGGTGATGGGATGGGAGCGGGGTGGGGGTTGGATTTTCTGTACGAGAGAAGTGGATTGGGTTTGTGCTGCCGGAAATAAGGCGTGTATGGAGTAGTTCAAAGGCTAAATCAGCCAAAGTACCAAACTATAATCGAGGAACGATGCAGACTCCTTGATATATACAGTGCGTCAGTATATAACTTGCTCGAGGTGGGGTTTAAAGACTTTTTTAAGGTTTCATTGGGGCATGTATTTGTCAGATGCGATTCAATTGATGTTGGTTCATGAAATGGGCTAGAACGAAATATGAGATTTGATTGGGAGGTTTTGAAGGAGTGAATATGGGGTTTTCGGTTATGAGTTGTTTGATTCCGAGGGTCGTGCTTAGTCTGATTAGCTACGTACATAGGTTAAATTTTATTTGACCGACTTTAGATGCTAGGGTTGACATTTGAGATGATGTCCATGTTGTTAGCATGTCTATCCACCCCGCACCACTAAAGTAGTCTAGTGCGGGGAAACCCCGTTTGGGCTTCCCGACACAATGTGGGGTCCTACATTGTCCGAAAGCTCCTCCACAACAGGCTAGTCCCACGGCAAGTATGAATTCTCTGGGTTCAATTGTTCAATTCCGGTGGCATCAAGCCTCCTACAGACACCTTTGATCGTGCAAACATCAACGGGACCTAAACTTGATCAATTGTGAACTCAACACGATCTTACACCTTCTGCACAGCAACAAAATGTCGAAACCCGTGGCCATAGTAACAGGTGCTGCATCCGGCATCGGCGAAGCCGTAGCCACTCATCTTTATTCCAAAGGCTACAAAGTCGTCATTGCCGACATGAACCCGACAACAGGCGAGAAGGTTGCATCAACCCTCGGCCCAGATGCAAAGTTCATTCAAACAGACGTCTCATCATACCACTCGCAAGCTCTCCTCTTTAAGCAAGCTTACGAGTGGGGCGGTAATAGACTCGACTTTTGCCACGCCAATGCAGGGATCGACGACCGACAGGTTCTGTACGATGCGGGTGAGAAAGAAGAGGTGGATGATGAAGGGCTATTGAAGCCGTTGAATACGAAGACGATGCAAGTCAATCTTGAGGCTGCAATTCAAGGACTGTGGCTATTCAAGTACTATGTTCGACGGAGTAAGCAGGGCGGAGGCGGGAAGGGCAAGTTCGTTGCTACAAGTAGTGCGGCTGGGCTTTAGTAAGTTCTAACGAGTATGTGGAATTCATGGGCGGGATGGTGCTGATCGGATTCAAGTTCTATGTCTCAGTGTCCTCAATACACAGCCTCCAAGTACGGTATCATTGGCCTCGTTCGAGCATCAGGCGAGGTCTTCGTCAAAGAAGGCATCACTGTGAATGCTATTTGCCCAGCGTTTATTCCGACGAATCTATGTCCTCCAGAGGTGCTGAAGCGGTGGCCAAAGGAACACATCACGCCTCTTTCGACTGTTAACAAGGCTATCGACGCCTTTCTAGCTGATGATAACCTGACTGGCCAGGCAGTAGAGCTGTCGCAAGAAAATATTTACTTCAGGGAGCAGCATGACTGGCCGAATGAGAGTCAGAAGTGGATTGGGACGAAGAGCCAGGAGATTTGGGATGAGGGGTATGCGGTTGGCAAAGAGCCGTTGAAAAGGCAGGGCTACTGAATTTATAAATCAAATTTTGTAGATCAGATGAACTAGTTCTTAGACGTACTTCTTGACTTAGATAATCGCATTGCAGTGTCAGAATAAAAGCGCATTCGACGCCAATACACGCTTCTGTTATCAGCCGAGAGGTGTCATGCTGTTGGAAATAAACACCAAGTCTTGCATAGCTAGAATGAGCACTAACTTAATCATATATCAAAAAACAAGTATCTTTAGAACAAATAAACACTATCCCTATGGTATATGAATGATTGAGACTGAAAAGCGCAAGATGCGATCGAGGACGCTAGCAATTGCAGTGCAAAATAACACACCAATCAATGAACGTGCCACGGTAACACAGACAGGGATTCTAAGGCCCAGCCCAATGCACCTATATGCTGACCATCCCAATAGCAAATCAATCAACGAAAGTTATTCAGGGCTGAATGCGCTCGAAAAGTGAGGCAGCGATTACAGTTACCCACCCTTTACTTATTGAAGCTAGAGCAAGCAGCTAGAACAATACGCTCAGAAGCGCTAGCAATTGCAGTGAAAATCTGTTCAAAAATTCAGTCCCTCAGCCTCAGCCTTTTGATACTCGTTCAACATGATCTCCGCATGTCCAGCAGTCCTTGGCTGAATATCGCATTCAAAATCTTCTGGCACACTGAAGAATCCGGGTGCCATTTTCTCAGTAACTTGGATCACTTTTCCGTCCTTGCCCACTTTCTTGGTCAAATTGAACCCCCATAGTACACGCGAGATGTTGATGAAAAGTGACCGCTCTGCGACGTGTACTCCGGGGCATACACGCCGGCCGGCGCCGTAAGAAAAATGGTCGCGCTTCGTTGGATCAGTTGCGTTGATAGAGTCGGCTGCTGAAGCGGTATGTTTGAGGTACCGAGAGGGATCGAAAGCATCGGGATTCGGCCATAATTCTGGATCACGATGAATAGCCCTACTGGAGTGTCAAAACCAGGTTGAAAAAGAGTACCAAGTGCTGGAACTTACCACCAATTGAGAACCGCGACACTTCCCTTTGGAATGAAATACCCTTCGTACCAGTCATCCTCGCTTGTCGCATGTGGCATCCCAAACTTATTCACAGGCCGCCACCGCAACACCTCCTTGATCAAACCTCTCAGGTAAGGCAGCTTCTCTTCATCCTCCCAAACCGGAAACCTCGTCGTCCCAACTACCCTATCCAACTCCTCCTGAGCCTTCTTCTGCACATCCGGAAACAACACCATGCACAGCACAAAATTATTCAGCGTAGTCCCCGTCGTTTCCGACCCGGCCTCAATCAACCCACCGCACGTATACGCCGCCGCCAAATCATCAATCCCACTCTTCGCCGGATCATTGAGATAAAACGTCTTGGTAAAGCAATCCCTCGCCGTCCCCGTATTCGTCTCCCTCTTCAGCCTATTCCACAAATCTAGATATACTTCACTATCCTGCTCAAACACCCTCCTCCCATGCGTCCTCCAATTGCCCAACATCCACTGCGGCAAGCTCGCCAGCGACGGAAACGAATCAATCGCGTGCGCGCCCGGCGCCGTCATCTCCGTGAAGCGGCCAAGCACGCCGTAGATGCGCTTGATGAGCGGATCGTTCCAGCTGGGTATCCGGTAGCCGTACGTGACAAGCATGATGACGCTAGCGGAATATCGCCGATTGATAGAAATGAAGTCATTGGGGCTTTCCATGAGTTCCTTGAGCAGGACTTTGCTTTCGAAATCCTGCACTGGCTGGTATTTCACGCTGGTGCGCAGGTTGAGCAGGTCGTGGCTGTGCTTTCGGATGCTGCGCCATCGCGGTCCGTAGGGCATGAAGAGCTGGCGGCGGCCGGCGGAGGCGACGTCTTGGGCTAGTGGTGCGGGTGCTCGGGAAGAATATATGCTGCTTTTCTTGTCCATGAGGTCTTTGACGACTTTGGGCGAGGAGAGCCAGATGTAGTCTGCGCCGCCGATTTTGGTGTAGAAAATGTCGCCGTGTTGTTTGCGCCAGGCTATGGCTTTGTCGCGGACGAGCTCGGTGTCTGCGAGGTCGAACATGCTACCTACGAAGGGGAGGCCTTTGGGGCCTGGGGGAAGGTGCCGACGACGTGAGTCCTTTGGGGGGGCTGTCAGTAGTGTATGATGGAGTATTGGAATGGACAAAATTTGTCGAACGTTCACCTACTTTGAGCACATTTGGAACGATGCAAAAGTAAACTGTGAGGAGAATGAGTGCTGGAGTTGCGAGAAGCAAGGATAACTTCAATAGCAAAGGTGATAGCTCCATGTTTTGGAGGATGTTGGACTTTGTCATTGTCAATTGTATTACTTTGCAGGCTAAATTTTGCGATTCCGGCTCATCATATTAACGGGATATCTCTTCGTTTTTCCAACCGTGGGCGTGTATTAGTCCTCAGTTGGGTAGCGCGGAATGGGATGGTTCCAAATCTGGGGTTGTGCTGCCCCACAAACAGTGAACCAATGTGCCCCACAACACGCACTATCCCTCAGAGCTGAATGATTCTATACCGGCAGGAATAGAGGTCTGCTTAAAGGAAGCACCATAGTGACGGGGTCTGGCGGTTTTGTATATGCTATCAAACATCGAATCTTTGGTTACCGCATATTCAGACGATGTCACTTGTGCGTGACTCTGAAGGACGAACTTATGTTCTTCATCCTAATGGTCAACGAACACACTACATCTGTGACGACTTCGCAGATCCATGGAAGCCCCGAGAGGCGATACTGATTCAGCACGGGTTCGGTCGTCATGCTCAATTTTGGTACCACTGGATTCCTGTTTTGTCACGAAAGTACCTAGTCATTCGGCGAGATCTCCGTGGTCATGGCTATTCGAGCTATGCATCGCCAGAAGAGAAGGAGGCATACCAATACAGCCTTGAAACGATCCTTGGAGAGGTAGTTGACACGCTCGACCGGCTCGACATCAGAAAAGTGCATTTCCTCGGCGAGTCAACTGGTGGAATGCTAGGCGAAATATTTGCAGCGAAATACCCAGATAGGTTGCTGAGTTTAACGGTATGCTCGTCGCCTACGTATTTACCACCTTCCGCGCTGCAGCTGTTCGCCTTTGGCCGAAAAGACTGGCCAACTGCATGCAGAGAACTTGGATCTCGAGGTTGGGCCGAAGCGCTGTCTCGCATTCCAGGTACGATACCAATCGCTGATCCTGAGTATCTTCCTTGGTATCTGGATCAAATATCCATCAGTGACGGTGAAGGCTTGGCTCAATATGCTGAATTTCTGAGTACGCTTGATGCACGACCATTTCTCTCACAGATCCGGGTACCGATGTTGGTGTTGTCACCAACGGAGAGCGTTGCTGTGGGGATCGAGGACCAAAAGGCGCTGGCAGACAGTATTTATGGATGCACCTTGGCGTTGGTAGAAGGTGGTGGGCATGAGATTTATGCAACTAGAGCAGAAAGGTGCCAGGACCTGTTCTTGAAGTTTTTGGAGAATCTTGGTTAATTATCTTGGGTGGTATAAGTAACACTGGCATACCGCGATTCGTGTTCCATGCTTGTGGCTCATGTGCATTTTATTGTACTTGAAACACAGTGCTTTAGTCCTTTAAAAATGATGCCATTGCAATAGCCACTGGTGCTGCTAACCGTCCAGAGCTCTACGCTTCCCTTGTTGACCACACGCGGGTATATACAATTGAACTTTAATTTTTTAACCCTTTTCGAGGTTCTACTTCGTTTCATGTTCTGGTGTAATAGCAAAAGTCGGTCGGACAAACCTATATCCCATTTGTTAGGTTGAAGTTCTGGGATATCAACCATACCAATAGCATACCTATCGCTGTTGTAGACCCTCGTCTCTGAGCCCAGTAGTTCCTTCTCTCTCGCCTTATCCGCTAGATATCTTCGCACTTGATCTCGGTCTTCCTCCGCCTGGAGCGCTGGGATAAGGTGTATCCGTGCCCACATCTTCTCGCGCGCGAGTTCGCTGTTGCTTGTTAGCCACTAGTCCATAATAGTCACGGCCCTTCATTCTCTCCACGTAGTCATAAACAAAAAATCCACATACTTGTGCTCTCTGATGCCCTGCCCAACCCTCCAGAAGCCATATGTCATCAATAGACCGGTTCCGAAGAGGTATACGGCGGGCCGGAAACCCCGAACGGGGAGGTTGCGCTTGTACTGGACGGGGCTGTAGCCGCCGGTGGGCGGCATATCCTGTGGCATGGTGGGCGGTTGTTGTTCGTGGCTCAATTGGTGATGGAAGGGTGCCGGCGGCGCGGAGACCTGAGGTGAGGCTCAACGCTTGGGATGGGCTGGGTTGGTCTTGGCACACGCTAGTAATAGCATAATTTGTCGACGCTGAGTGGGCGCCCTCTTGACATCACTAAACTCGTAGTAATTGCGACAATCCCGAACCAAAAATGGAGTCCGAAGAACGGCCCTCTAAAATGCGAAAGTTGGAGCAGATGGAGGAGGAGAACAGTGCAATGGAGGACGACAACGCCACAACATTAGCCACCTCGAATGACCAACATCCCGTGACCGCTGAAACTGGAGGGCAATCGACAGAATCTAGTAAAGCGCCCGAGGACACATCAGAGGCGCCCAAACTCTCTAAGAGTCAACTCAAGAAGAGGAGGAGGTTCGAAGAGTGGGAAGCAGGGCGCGAGGATCGCAAGGTGAAGCGGAAAGAAAAGGCCAAAGAGCGAAAGGAACGAAAACGTGAAGCATGGAGGGAACAGCATGCCGATGAAAACGGAAATGTGCCCAAGATGCCACCGATGAGAGTGCCGAGGGGCTTTACAGGGAACGGAACCCAGGTCCCTATCACTGTGGTATTCGATTGTGACTTTGAGGATTTAATGTTCGACAACGAACTCAAGAGTCTAGGACTTCAAATCACAAGGTGTTACAGTGACAATCGAAAGGCCAAATACAAGGCACACCTGGCGCTGAGTAGTTTTCAAGGTAAAATGAAGGAGCGATTCGATGGCATCCTTGCGAAACAGTACACGAGCTGGAAGGGATTTCGATTCTTCGAAGAAGACTTTGTGGAAGTTTCCCAAAAGTCGAAAGGGTGGATGGCTGGCTCGGAAGGCGGCCAAATTGCGGGGGCACTTGAACAGTCAAGTTCAAACCAAGAGCAAAATGACCAGGCGACAACAGACCCATCCGATGAGGAAGGCGAGATCGTATACCTATCATCCGAATCTGACAATGTTCTCACACATCTCAAACCTAATGGCACTTATATCATTGGAGGCTTAGTCGACAAGAACCGACACAAAGGCATTTGCCACAAGAGGGCTGTCAATCGTGGCATCAAGACAGCGAAGCTGCCAATTAAGGAATATCTGGAGATGCGAGATAGACAAGTTTTGGTCACCAACCATGTGCTTGAGATCCTGCTGAAATGGATGGAGTTTGGCGATTGGGGTAAGGCCTTTATGGAGGTCATGCCAAAACGGAAGGGCGGCAAACTGAGAGAAGACGACGAAGAGCAGGACGCAGAAGATGCTACAGAGAAGAGGAACATAGAAAAGCAGGATGAACAAGAGAAAGTAGACATGGCAAAGGAGGCAGTCCAGGATGATCAGGGTTCTGAAAACGTGCCTGAGGCAGAGGTGATTCAAGTCACAAAAAGCTTACCCGTCGGAGAAACAGACGCTGACTGAGCCCATAAAATTCAAAATATTGCTTTACCAATCCTGCAGCATCTTTTTCTTCTGTCATGGCTTGCACCCATGCCCAACATCTGATCTCACGCGGGCTAGCGGCGGCAGATAAGCTTTCTGGGGTTCACTAGTGTGCCGCAGCGGGTAAGGCCGCACGACGTGCCCTCGAGGTACATGGAGGAAAAGCAACCGCAGTCAAACTAGCAGGCAGGACGTCATCCCAAATAGATGCCTTCAATCTCGGATGCGACACAATTGGGACCAACAGTGCTTACATGAGAATAATGGCAATCTAAGTTTGCGGTTCTTGGCATTGATGCCTGGCATGGTCAGCCCACTAAGGATGCAACGTCACAGCTCTCCACCTCGCCAACCTGGAATGATCTGGATCCAGCAGGCTCATGCGCGACGATCCACAATTTAACAATACACTGATAAATATCAGTCACAAACATCCTTTCAATGCCGACAGCCGCAGAATCGTCGCAATCCTCCCCGCCATCTTCTTCCCCGCCGCCACGTTCCACTCCTGCACGCTCCTCATCATACTTCACATACCCAATTTCATACGCAGTATCTGGCGTCTTGCGGCGCTTGAACACGGAAACTAGCCCCCGATCAGAAGGAGACGGAGCTCCAAGGTCAACAGATAGCGACTCCAACGCCCACAACTCGATACAATCACAATTCCAATCTACCGCCTCCTCCCTCTCTCATTCACTCGCCAGTCTCGTCTCCTCTGGGAGTTCAGCATCCGATATGCACAACGTCTTTCAGCCTCCGTATCGAACTGCGAGTCCCTTCCAACCGCCGCCACTCACACCCCTGACGCTGAAGGGTTACAAACATGGGATGAGAGAAAATGGCAAACTATTGAGCAAGGCCTTGGCAGAAGAGATTCGGTTACTGTTTCCTCCACGATTACAACTCGTAGATGAGTGGAGTCTAGTCTACAGTCTAGAGCAAAATGGCGTGAGCCTTGCAACCCTGTATCAAAAGAGCGACGACTACCGTGGAAAGCGGGGCGGCTTCGTACTAGTCGTCAAGGACGGAAGTGGAGGTGTCTTCGGCGCATATCTATCTGATGCGCCTTTCCCAACACCGCATTTCTACGGCAACGGCGAGTGCTTCCTTTGGCGCGCGCATGTTCTTTCGTCACTGCCTGATCTCACCAATCTGCCACCGCCTCCCTCAGCCGATACGACGAACGCTGTACGTATGACGACTATTGCAACCTCGAAGCCGAAAAATTCGTTGTCGCCGCCGTCATCGGGATCCGCGAGTAAGAGTGGAACGAGCACGCCAGACAGGATAAGATTCAAGGCGTTTCCATACAGTGGGATGAACGACTACATGATCTTTTGCGAGCACAGTTATCTGAGCATAGGCGGAGGGTAAGTTATTCACAACCTTTCCTAGCAAGCCAAACTAAGTATTGCGCAGCGACGGCCACTATGGTCTCTGGCTAGACGACAATCTCGAAAACGGCGTTTCAGACACATGTCCCACATTTGGCAACGAGCCTCTGAGCGACGACGGCAAGAAATTTGAAGTTATGGGCGTAGAGATGTGGTACATTGGTTCATGAGCGGTGATGTAAAAGTTCGGATTGCTACTATGGCGTTGGTGGAGGTTCAAAGATACCAGTCGATTCTCAGGTAGAATGACGACACTCGAGCATAAATGCGATTACTTTGAGAAGTCTAGTTACTGGCTCATTTTCAGCTTTGCTCGTGCTAGTCGTATCGCGTACAGGATTTAAGAGCGTTGTCGCTGCTGCGCGATTAAAGAGCCGGATGGTAGGTGGTGTAGTATTACTGCACCTGTGAAGGTGAAAGGTTGACATACAGCTATCTTGGCGCATCAAACGCTACGGATGGAACGGAAACTTGCTGGGCCACCTGTTTGCCAGATTTATTTTGTCTATGTCCCTCATCACAAACGGTTACTGCTTCCGTCTGGCATTCCTGTGCCTTGATTTGAAGAACTATGGTTTTCCGTTGTCACGGTTTGCTTCACTCATTCTAACAATCACCGCTCATTGCGCTCTATCGATTATGCGAATTTCTTCACTTCTTCATCTCTCACCTTCACACACCGCCTAGCTTCATTTTTACCGTGTTTTGTGCACTTACTATCATCTCTCACCTCGACAAGCACCAACCAACTCCCGATATATAATGGAATATTTACTATCATTTGCTTTGTCTCTACCTTCCATCACTACCTTGTGGTATCTCCGTTAGTCAACATGACCGTCTCCAAAAGCCGCGGAGCTACCAAACGGCTCGGGCCCATCAGGTACATTGCTCACTCCATACAGTACCCGCTACGAGTCTGCTAACGCCCAACAGCCTTGGCAACAAGATCGTCCGCTTCAAAGTCCCCAGCATCGAGCGCCGATTTACCGTACACGAGGATCTCATTTGCCGCACTTCCGCCTTCTTCAAAGCTCAGCTGCAGAAGAACCGCAAACAAATTTGCCAAGACAGCGAAGCTGAAGATTGTTGTGTCTGCTACGAGGAGTTAGACCCTATCACCAAAGACATCACGTATTGCATCAACTGCGGTAACAATGTACACGAATCCTGCATGGAGAGGTGGAAGCAGACTGCAAATCAGCCTGGCGCTAATGGCCCTTCGCCCACGTGTCCCATGTGTCGCGCAGCCTGGAAGAACGAGCCGTTGCCAAAGTGCCTCAACGTCGTGCAAACGCTAGACACAGAGTCCGTACAGATCTACCTTGATTGGCTGTACTCCGGCAACATCCGCATCGACGAGGAAATGAATCGCAATACCGACACCTTCAACGTCGCGCTGCTCAAGTGTTGGGCCGTCGCCAGCGCGGTCGAAGACCAAGCCTTTAAAGAAACCGTCATCAGTACCTACTTCGCCGAGGCCAAAGCGCAGTTCTGGGACGAGTCAATCCGGTGGGCCTTCGTGGACCACCCAGACAACGAGGAGATCAAGCGCTTCGTGCTCGAGTTCTTCATAAGTTTCCTGACACCCGGATGGTTTAAGGAAGAATCGGCGAAATGGCCCGATGTATTCGTGAAAGAACTTGCTGATGCGGTGTTCGAGAGCGTGGGCAATAAGAAGAGCTATGCGACGGTGAAACGAGAGTGGTTGAGGAAGTTGTCAGGGAGAGAAAATAGCCCCGAGACAGAGTGGCAGCAGATCAAGGCCAAGATGAAGCGGCTTGAAGCCGAGCAGAAGATCGAGTTTGGCTCTAAGAGAATGTCAGAAGCCTGGAATAAGTTAGTACAGGAGAAGCAGAGCTCGTCAGCATATCAGCATTTTGCGGTATCGCGCAGCAGCCTCGAGAGCACAAGGAGTGAGAGTAGGGGCCCGTCTCGTTCACCCGTTGGTGAGTGAGCACTGTATCATGGCGCCTATTTTCCGCTGGGTAAGGAGCTCCTGTGTTTATTTCAACTGGTGTTTAGGCACCTTGGCCCTGCTCCCCAGGAGTTGGGAAGGTGCCTTTGAAGGGCACTGCACCACACCATATCATATCTACTCTCTTAGTATTACCAACATTCCATTTTCTATACCTACTACGTCTCTCCTACATTCAATCCTGTGAGTGACGCGTATGCTTTTTCAAACTATGCCGTCGTTGTTTGTTTTTCACGTCATTTGTCTCCAACCGGTTGTGATGCATCTTGAAGACTGCCTTCGTGTTGTCTGACTTGCCCCAGGGCCGTCATATTTGTGCTGAGACGCATCAGGCTATCTCGTGTCTGATTGTATGAGAAAACAGCAAGAGCGCATGATTCCCAGACTAGTCATACTATCCTTGTTCATTCACAATGTTTTAGCAAAAACTCCATTGTTCCCTGTTTTACTTATCTGACATTGAATGTCTCAAACCATCTGCTAGACAAAGTCAAGGCGTTCGCCAGGCCACATTGTCAAATAGGCTACGCAATACGTTAGGTCATTCTTGTATAGTTCACTCGAGAAATTTACTTGCGGCCTCTTTATATACGCATAGTGTCCATCACAAGATGCTTTCGGACTCAATTTTCCCGCCAGTATTGAAAACCTTCCCAGCAATTCGTCTTCGCTTCTCCAAGTCAAATCGAGCTCAGTCCTACAAACCTTTCCAAAGGATTTACCAACACTTCACTTCATTTTCCATCACCGACCTACATCTTCACGATGTCTTCCCAAGAGCGTTGTGTCATCATTCGGGGAAGACGCGGAGTTAAGCATGGCCGAGACGTAGTGACTTTGTACATTGGTCCAGCAAAAAAAGCCTGGACTGTTCACGAAGAACTCACTTGTTTTCGGTCGCCCTTCTTTCGGGATCTTTTTCAGAAATCACGCAAATCACTCATCAAAGGTGACGAGTGTTCTATATGTCATGAGGTGATGGACCCTACCAAAGCATTAATAACTTTTTGTAGAGATAAATGCGGCATAAACTTTCATGGTTACTGCATGGAAAAGTGGGCAAGCATAAAACCGGAGCCAGAGGATTCACCTCGGGTCCTCCGTTGCCCCCATTGTCGTGAGCCTTGGCGTACGGTTTCGCTAACATTTTATGAATTTCTTAGTTTTAGTGCGATAGGTTTCGCTCATTATTACGATTGGATCTAACGTCTATCCACCCGTAACGGAATAACCGCCGTACCGGAATAAAAATAGGTACTTTGACTTTCAAGCTGAGGAACACGACTACACCTCTAGAATTCTAAAATATCTTATTGGTGATCAATTCTAGGGCTTTTTACATATCTCTAACACTGCACCTATATAAAAATTACGCGGACGTTAACACCTTGCTACCAAATTTACGACAGCTCATCTTTGTAGCAGAAACAAGCTTGACTTCTCACAGAGCCACCACAATGCATACACTGCTATTGCAACCCCCTAAGCGTATCTAGCTAAGCCTTATACTTAGATAGCGTCGCTTTGAACCTGTAGTAAGCCGCAAGGCTACGAGTGGCGATCAATTCATGCAGAGTGTCGACCCCTGTCGGTACTTCCAACCAAAGCCGTCCAATCACGGCTATCACCGATGCTCGCCGAAACGACTCTGCGCGTCCCTCACACGCGCTTAAATTACTTAGTTAGCAGGTGGCTGCGCATGGTGCGGCGCGGCCTCCACAGGCCAAAGCGAAAAGTAGCGCGAGCGAGAGAAGGGCTGCAGCCAATGGGGCCGCAATACTGTCACCGATGGTTCCTGTGGCGCACATGTACTAGAAAACGCTGTTGAGCGTTGCATCTAATTATCTGTATGGTGAATTGAGCGTTGTGTTGATGGCATAGAATCAAAAATCGTAGTCGTGACTGATACAGTGCAGACCAGACGTTGACAAAGCGAACTTGCGTCTTTTAGTTAGTAGCCCGATTCATTCCTCCAAATTAGAGCGTTGGTAAGGTTGCACGTGCAGCGCGCTTGGGTTTACCTCTTCCATCCTGCATCACCACAGATCAGATTAGGCAACATCAGAGCACACCCAGTATTTCCTACCTACTGAGCTTGCAGTGCTACAGACGCGCTCGACATGGCTGCAACTGCTCCACGGCCTTGCAGCTAATATTCTGCATGCGCATAGAGCTACAACTACCCCGCCTGAGACCTGATACAATGCTGTCGCCAGACCAAGAATACAATACAGCGCTTTCGTCTCAGCTCGCGCTTTTGCGTGCACTATTCTACCATCAAGACATTCGGAGCTACACGGCTATCCATTGCCCCCTTCCTACGCCCACCTCCACAGCGCGCCGCACGACCACTACACCCTCGTCCTACTAGGCTGCCACGTCGAGCCACGTCGAGCCCCTCGCATCTCGTTCTTACTACGCGCCCATCACACACCCACACGATTTGATGCGCCTTCTAGAGTACAGAGAAGATGGTCGCATTATGATTACTAGTTTCGACGATGACGCGATACCTCCTTACGCGATACTTTCCCATACTTGGGGGGCAGATACAGAGGAGGTGACTTTTGCGGACCTTGCAAAAGACGACGGCGAGCACAAGCCTGATTACATGGACATACCTGGCTACAAGAAGATTCGCTTCTGTGGAAAGCAAGCACAGCAAGATGGACTGCAGTACTTCTGGGTTGATACATGCTGCATCGACAAGTCGGACAAGGCTGAGCTCTCTTCGGCTATCCAGTCTATGTTCCGCTGGTACCAGAACGCGACGAAGTGCTACGTATACCTATCAGACGTATCGACAAGGAAGAGGAAACTCGACGATATGCTTACCCAGTTCACTTGGGAGACAGCCTTTCGGTCAAGTCGATGGTTCACGCGTGGCTGGACGCTCCAAGAACTTGTCGCACCAAACATTGTGGAGTTCTTCTCTCAAGAGGGGGAGAGGCTTGGTGACAAGATATCATTAACGCTGTTGATCAGTAAAATCACTGGCATTCCTCGTCGAATACTCCAAGGGACTTTTTCCCAGTCCGATATCGAAGACCGTTTGCGTTGGAAAGGGGATAGGAAGACCAAGCTAAAAGAAGATATGGCATATTCATTGTCAGGCATCTGTGATGTGAATATCGCGCCTGTGTATGGCGAAGGCGAAGAGGAAGCGTTCAGACGGCTTCATCATGAGATTCGGAAGCTGAAAGACTGCCTCCGCGACCTACGTTCCGGTGATCCTCGTGACGACAAGAAGCGCATTGAGGATACAAAGGGCGGGCTGCTAGCAGAGTCCTACCGCTGGGTTCTGGACAACAGCACGTTCCAGCAGTGGCAACAGGACCCGCACAGCCGGCTGCTATGGGTGAAAGGAGATCCTGGAAAAGGCAAGACGATGCTGCTCTGCGGTCTTATCAACGAGCTGCAAAATTCAATGCCTAAAACTAAGCTTCTGTCGTACTTCTTCTGCCAAGCAACTGACTCGCGCATCAACAGCGCTACGGGCGTGATACGAGGACTATTGTATATGCTCGTGGATCAGCAACCATCACTTATGTCGCATATCCGCGGAAAGTACGATCATGCAGGCAAAGCTCTGTTCGAGGATGCGAATGCTTGGGTAGCGCTGTCTGAAATCTTTACAGGCATGACGCAGGACAGGGGGCTAAAGACAACTTATCTTGTCGTTGATGCTCTCGACGAATGCGTGGTAGGTCTGCCTAAGCTTCTTGATCTTATCGTCCGTACTAGCACATTGTCTCCTCGTGTAAAGTGGCTTATGTCAAGTCGAAACGAGAATCATATCGAGGAAAAGCTCAAGTCGGTCGGTGATGGAGCAAAGCTGAGTCTGGAGCTGAAGCAGAACGCGGAGCAGGTAGCTCGAGCTGTAGATGCATATATCGACCACAAGCTGTTTTGTCTTGAGTCACTCGGAGAAGCTGATCTGCGAAAGCAGGTGCGAGATGAGCTGCACTGGAAGGCGAACGGCACCTTTCTTTGGGTGGCTTTGGTGATGCAAGAGCTTGAGAGGCCCGAGAGCTGGGATCCACTAGCTGTGGTTGAGGAGGCGCCAGCGGGCTTACAGCAGCTATACGATCGCATGATGGAGCAGATCCAGCGGCTGTCAGCAAGGAATGTAGACATCTGCCAGTCTCTACTCTGTACCACGGCTGTCGCATACCGTCCACTCTACCTTGCTGAGATGGGTAGCCTGTGCAGGTCAGCAGGTCGAGCTATAATAGCAGCGGAGACTGTAAGTAAGATTGTAGCCATGTGCGGATCGTTTCTCTCGGTTCGCGACGAACAAGTGTACCTGGTTCATCAGTCAGCCAAGGACTATTTGAGCGACAAGATGCGAGCTACAGCCCTTCCGTTCGAGAGGGAGGTGCACTATAACATCTTTGCCCAGTCAATCAAGCTACTGTCTAGCACATTAAAACGCGACATGAGCAATTTAGTAGAGCCGGGCTCCTCGATCGACGACGTCCGAACATCTAATCCTGATCTGCTAGCGACCGCGCGCTACTCGTGCATCTACTGGGTCGATCACCTCTGCGAGTTAAAGTCTGCCTTTTTGGCGAGCAGTGTCGGTGACCTGCAAGTGCTAGGCGCAGTTGACGAGTTTCTGAGGAAGAAGTATCTCTACTGGCTAGAGGGGCTCAGTCTGTGTAAGAGTGTAGGAAAAAGCGTTGTCTCAATAGAAAAACTGTGGTCACTAGTGCAGGTATGTTGCATAAGATCTATATGCTTTCATTTTGACCTAAACGCTAACGCTACTAGAGGGGTGTGCCCAAGATAGACTCGCTCAGCTTGTTCAAGACGCACGGCGGTTCATTATGTACCACAAAGGCGCAATCGAGCGCTACCCTCTCCAGACATATGCATCTGCGCTGCTGTTCAGTCCAAAAGGTAGCCTAATCCGACAGCTGTTCCAGCACGAAGAGCCAGAAACAATCAGTATTAGACCAACTCTGAGCGACGGTTGGAGCGCGTGCTTGCAGACGCTCGAGGGCCATAGCGATTATGTCAGCTCAGTGGCCTTCTCGCACGACTCGGCCAGGCTGGCGTCGGCGTCGTGGGATAGCACCATCAAGATCTGGGATGCTCACAGCGGCGCGTGCTTGCAGACGCTCGAGGGCCATAGCC